>JAVJIF010005105.1:0-55791 GCA_038442645.1 Agave tequilana
CTCTCCCGGAATACGTGCCTAGTTACGTATTCAGTCCTTTGACCGTATTTTCCGATGTACCTTCCGTATTTGACCGATTTTAATTTCAAATATCATTTTCCAATATTTTAGATTTTATGTGATTTTCTGGAATTTTCTGGAATTAAATGAATTTCTCCGAAACCGGTGTCGGCCAGTACCGCTGGCCGATTTCCGATTTTTATCTTCCAAACTGTTAGGAATTTCTAGAAAGTCCTTTAGACTTTATTTCTTAGAATCATATTTCTTACCTATACTCTTTTTCTGAGAATTTTATAAATTTATGAAAATTCTTTCGGAGTCGGTAAATAACTGATTCCGGGATTTTTAATTAAAATCTATACAGTATTTCTTCCAACGAATTTCACCATTGGTCTTCAAATATTATTCTTGATTTTGGTAAATTTTCAGACCATTCCAAAATACTTGAATTTAGGGCATTTTTCCAAAATTTGCAAAATTCCTTTTCCACTTCATTTCCACCTCATTTCCCCTCACACTTCACCTAACCCCACTCACTCTCTCCCTCTCCCACAGCCGGCCAAGTGGCCAAAGAGAGGACTCACCTCACCCCTCCTTTTGCAAGAAAACCCCTCACTTCTATCCAATTTCCACCCCTTTACAAAAATCCCAAACTATAAATTCCTATTCATTTGCAAATCACTCTTTTTCCTCCTCATTTCTTCACAAGAGAAGAGAAACTCCACAATCTCCTTCTCCCTCTAGCAAAAACCCTAGCTCCATGACCCAATCTCTTCATCTCCACCTCAAGGCTTCAAGGACTTCCTCAAGGGCTTCATCTAGGGCTTCCTCAAGGACCTCAACTTCAACCATCATCCTCATCCTTGGATCAAGTCACAATTGAACCTATCCCAAGTGAGTATTTCACTCACCAAGACTTGTATTAGCCCTAGAATACTTATATCTACACTTCTTGTACCCTAGGTCACCAAAAACCACGAATTGAACCATCAAACACACTTCCAGAAATTCTGATCTGCTCACTGTTCTTCACAGTATTAGTCGACTCATCATAGGAACTAGTCGACTAGAACACTTAGCTGAAACTTAGTTTTCTGGAAAAACCCAGTATTAGTCGACTTGCCCCAAATATTAGTCGACTAACAAACTCTCTGGAAACCCATATTAGTCGACTCCTAAATTTACCTAGTCGACTAATCCTTCCTGGACCAGAAACCCAACTTTCTGTATCAGCAGACTTAGTCGACTTAAGTGTCCATCAGTCGACTAGAACTCCCTATTAGTCGACTAACCTTCCTACCCTAGTCGACTAACTTTCCCTGAAACAGACTTCTAACTCTCTGTATCCCAGTATTAGTCGACTAACCCTTACCCCTAGTCGACTAATCCTGACTGTGTGTCATAGTTAATTTCTGTTCTGAATTTGGTTTTTATACTTGTTACATATGTATTATATCTTGCTTGTTCATGCTTCAATACTGGCTCTACATGACCTATTACTGGATGGATGTATCTCTTGTTACCTCATGACTTATTATTGCATATACTCGTTCCATGACATGTTAAACAATAATATCACCACTTATCATGCCATCCCTTAAAACTAAGCATGATACACTTGACTTTTACATAAAAAGCACCAACTTACACATGGGTCGGGGGAAATATGCGGAATATCGATATGTGTTCGTGTTTACAGTGGTATTAGGTTGTGCACTATATTTTCCGGTCTTACCTGCGGTACTCCAGGGGACCGAGGGGAGTGCTTCCTCCCTTTCCTGTTTACTGTCATGACAAGGGCATACATAAGACCCTCCTGTTAGCCTAGCGGCAGGTTCCGTCTTCAAGCAACGGAACAATACTGGGCCGTGGTCCCGGGCATGCACGGGACCCACTGTAAACATAGTTCGTCGATACAACCGCTGTTTCCAATAACAACCTTGTTTCACTAGATATGGATCTATGTGCTCTGGGACGCTGGGTCACATAGCTAGATATCACAGTAAGACAAGTAATAATAATAAGACGTTAATTGTAGATTCGTTGCATATGATCTTACCTTATTGAGTTTACATCGCTTGTTATTCGTTGCTATTTATTGTAACTTCATTACCTTTATTCATGATCCTTATGTCACTTGACTATCCTTTATTTGTTATTATATGTCTTGACCCTTTGGATTTGCATATTCAGATTCTGAGGCTTGGGACGAAGTGGAGCCTTCCACGGAGGACCGGCTTATCTTTGTGAGCAGGCTGACCGCTCTAGTCCTATCGTGCTCGACTCTTCCTTTTGGTTCACGGGATCTCCATCCATTTCGTGAGCGTTTTGTATTTTTGGTTGTATATCGTTCATTTTGGACTTGGGTTGTGATAAAGGACACTTGTAAAGTGATTTTGCTTATCATAACTTGTATAGCTTTGTATTTATCTCTTGTAAGTTGGCATATGAATATACCACGCTGTGTGTTGTACTCTGATACTTGTTGTACTTATGCTTAGCGTATATACGTGGGGGCACCATCTGACCTACGTATATGCGTTGCAGTGACGTTCCCGTATCTTTGGGATCGGGGCGTTACAGGTCTATTGAGGTCACCAAGAGTTGTTTGTGGTCTATTGTGATCACCTAGATTGTAATCCTTTCTTTACTTTGGGTTTGTGTTCATCCCACTTGAGTAGAGGTGATTGAGATTGTGGTTTGGGTTTTTGGTTATCCCTCTTTATGTAGAGGTGATTGTTGTTTGACTTTGTGCCCATCCCTCTTGTGTAGAGGTGATTGTTGTTTTGGCTTTGTGTCTTACCTTTGTGTAGAGGTGGTTGTGTTGGAGAGAGAAGTTGTGTTCTCCTTACCTGTACTTGCAAATTTCTCGGTGGAGGTTCCCTATGTGAGAAGTCCTATGTGGACATAGTGGAAATCCTTCTATGTGAAGGCGGGAACGTAGAGCAATGGCTCGAACCTCGAAACATATCTCGGTGTTTGCGTTTGATCCACTATCTATATACTCTCTCTCTTATATCTAGCATTGCATCATATTGTTCTCATCATATATATGCTTGGTATTGTTTGTGTATACTTGTTTTTAACCAAGAAAGTTTCATATAGCACCTCAACTCTTTTTAGAGGAATCTAGAGGAGATAGTCCAGAGCCCCTCACTGGGAATTCGGCTACACTCTTTGGTTACACATAGTGTGTTGCAATTAGTTTTTTAATTCCGCATCATTTGTCATTAGATTAGCTATACACCTATTCACCTCCCCCTCTAAGTGTATTTTCAATTGGTATTAGAGCATATGCTCCTGATATTAGGTTTAACCACCTAGGGGTGAGATCTTGAATTGCTAATCTAGATTTGCATTTGCACACATATAGTTTATACACCCATGGATTTCATGACCCCTCCTATGTATGATGCTACCAACATTGATATTTGGAAAGTTAAGATGTCCATGTACCATAAAACCCTAGGAATGCATGTTTATCTTGCCACCATCAAGAAACCTATTTTGGTAATGACAAGTACATTGAGGCCAATGCACAAGCCATAGTGGCACTTAGGCACACACTTAGCAAAGATTATTTATGTATGATTTCTCATTGTGATTCCGCTTTTACAGTTTGAAATACATTGACCTCTCCCGCGCTACAGACGACAAACTATGTGGAGAAGGAACCCTTGGTGGATGAGTCTGATGAAAATTGATATATGGTCCAAGGGAATGACTCCCTTGAAATACATTCGGAAACTCATCTAGATGATAGTGCTAGTTCTTCAGGTGATGACAATATGGATGTCGATGCCTTAAATGAAGAACTATCTATATTTTGTGAAAACTTCTAGAAAAATACAAACTTTTGAAAAAGAAAAATTTTAAACTAAAATAAGAAAATGAGAATTTATCTTCAAAGCTAGACATGATTTTACAAGAGAGGGTTGAGATTTCAAGTGAAAAAGATTCCTTGAAAACCCAACTTGACCTTATTTTAAAGAAAAATGAAATTTTGAAAAATAGAATGATTTTGATATTGTTTTGAAGAAAAATGAGGTTTTGTCTTCAAAACTTGAAATTGTTTTAAAAGAGAACAATTCTTTGAAAAATAAAATTGTTTTAATTTCAAAGAATTGGATTTGGTTTCAAATGAAAATAAATCTTTAAAAATGATTTGTCTTCTCATGTTTGTCATATTTCTAGTGCTTCATCTACTAGTGATAAACATGTTGCATGCTCTACTTTTTCTTCAATCATTGAAAATAAAATTTGTGCTTTGAAGAAGAGTGTTGATTGTTTGGGCTCCACTTTGAACAAATGTGCTATGGATCACAAGAAATTGGAATCTAGCTTCGCAAGAAACATGCTCCTCATATACATGCACACAAATCACAGCATACACATACTTCTCATGTTCACACACATGACACTATGTATGCTCATGTGTACACTTGTACACATTGTGGACGTACGAGCCACCTTGCAAATTTTGTTATGATAGAATAAATGATTCAAATTTTGCAAATAAATTTGTTTGGGTTAGGAAAGGTGCTAACCCCCACGGACCCAATAAGGTATGGGTACCAAAATCCACCCCTATTGTATTTGATGTAGGTGTGGGCTCTCACATGACGTGAGAGGTATTGGCGCTTTGATGGTGGATGCGTTCCGAGCTAAATGGTGATAATTTTGGATGCATCACTTTCAAGAGATGTTTGGTGGGAGGACCACCATGGTTTAGAGATATAAAGATTAGCGTTATTGATTTTGTTAACTATCTCTAACTCCCATTTTGTTTATATGCTCTCATTGATTGATTTTTAGCATGTTTTAGTTTTTCATGCTCATTATGTTTAATGTCATGTTAATTAGACTTGTGATATACAATTGTAGTATTTGAGATACACCCATGTTCAAATGGATTCATATTTTGTGTTCTCACTATTGTTTAGCTATTGTGTATATCCTAACTCTAAAGCACGTGCATTTACCCTAATGATCATGCTTGTTTATGGTTTTATACTTCATGTTTTGATTACATGTTTAGATGAAACTTTTCATTAAAACTTGTGTGTATACTTATACAAGTAGTGAGATATATTTGGTTATTATGTGTTTGTCCTTTATTGCTCATTTGTACTCATTACATGTACATGTATAACCTAGTTTTGATGATTCTTGCATCTTTACTTGTTTTCCCTAGTTTTGTACATGTTTTCATAAAAATGTGTTATTTTCATGTATATGTTAATTTTGTCTAAAACTATTCGATATACATGTCTATCCTAGAGTCACTTGCTTTTCATGCAATATTCTATTATGGACTCAATTATGTTTGGAATATGTATGTATACTTCTAGTTTAGATAAAATACATATGCCTTGAAGTTTGTATTATTTTGATACAAATTAAATTTTTATGTTTTTCATGATTATAAGGAATTTCATTGAGCTTCATTGCATATTTCCATGATGTTGTTGATTACATGATTCTTACACTCTATGCTTGATCTTTACTCATGACTTTATTTTCATGAGTCTATATGTGTTTTATAGACCTTGAGTGTCAATTATTATGTGATTTTCATGTTTTCATGAGATACTTATTGTTTCAATTCTTACATGAAGGATTTCAAACTAATTTTGAAAACTACTTTAAATTAGTTTATTATTCTTCATGTGGTAGTGATTTTCAAACTATGCTAAAATATTTTTTAACACTTATTTTTGAAAACTCCTACCTTCTAAGGGCGGTTGGATGGGCGATCATGTCTTATATACCCTTATTGAATATCTTTTAAACATGTGCATGAATAAGATAGTAGGTATGAGTTATATACATGATCTTCATGAATTTTATTTTTCTATACTCATATTTGTTTTCTATATATGTATGCTTCAAACTTCAATTAGTATCAATTTCAATTGGTACATCTATTTCACATATACATATATATATGATTTGATTATACTTGTTTTATCTATACATCTCTAGCACAAATTATTACTAAGCTTGATTTAGTTCTTAATGTCAATTATTTTTCAATGGTATCATATACAAGCTTATGCATTGTTTTTATTGGTATTTCATACAGGGGGAGAAAAATTCTTATTTTATCTTTCAATTTGGTTTACTTTTCAATTGATATCTTACCCCCAGTCTTTATGATGAAAAATATTTTGCTTTAGTATATGCTTACATTTTCAATATTGGTATCAATAATTTTAAATTGGTATTATTTTCAAATTGGTATTCTTATTGCAAAATATAGTGTTTTCCCTAAAAAATTTGGTGTTTACTTTCTATTGATATCATGTCCTTTTATTGGTATCATTCATAAAAGAGATTGTTTCTTTCAATAGGTTTCTTTCCATTGATTGTGTTCATTGGTATCAAAATTTTGTTTATTTTTTATTAGTCTTCACCCCTTTGTTGATGAGTGACAAAAAGGGGGAGAAGGATTCAGATTTATATATGCATGTTTTACTATGTGTTGTGCATATATGTTGTTTTATTGGTATATTGAGCTTCATTGCATATCTTTATATGTTTATTGATTATGCATAGATTAATGGGGAGCTTCTAGAAAGCCTATCCTTAATGAATGCATATATATAACCTCATAAGTTTTGTCATCATCAAAAAGGGAGAGATTATTAGCCCAGAGGTCTTTCACTTAGTTTTGATGATGACTAACTTATGAAGGTTAGTTTACTAATAATCTTGTGTTTATATAGTTTCAGTTATTGATCAAAATATTAGTAGGTGTTTAGTTTCAACAAGGAGCTTTGGGAGCTAACACATGTTGATTCAAGAGCTCGCGCGTCAAGATCGCATCTAGCACTCGGTTGGAGTCAAACTCATTGGATCGTATTTGAATCGAGTTGGCTTGGAGAAGAAGTTTTACAAGAATACTTCGGTTTGTGTTTAGATCTTGTGCAAAGATAGATAGTATTGATATGCTCAAGCTCTCACACACACAAGTTCAATATGTTTGGTTTTCAGTTTAACCGATTTTGGATTTCAACTATACATATATATGATTTTCATGAATAGATAGAATCAAAACAAGTTTACATGGTTTAAATGTATATTAGATTTCATTTATATACATATATGCTTCATATACTTAGAAAAACTTATTTTAAAATCCTATTCATTGTTTGGAGTTTTGTATCTAAACAAAACCTTTTTTTGGATTTCATGTCAAAAACATAGATATATCAATTACATCTGTATTGGATTCTATCCATACACTCTATGCTTCAAAGAGTTTAAATATCTTATTTTTGTATTTATAAAGTTTATAGAAAAATCGTATTTTTCTTTAGAAATTTGGTTTCTGGAAAATACCGTTTTTGTTTAAGGCAAAATATTTTTATCACAAAAATAGTTCAAATGGTTTGTAATATGTGTTGTTTTTTGTCACACATATTTGTTATTCATATATCTTACAAGAACTTATTTTTGTGAAATTTATAGGATTTTATGGCATTTTATTGGGGTTAAAATACCTAAGTTTCAAGCTCTAAAAACTCAGCCAGATCACACTAGCGGTCGACTGGACCGGTCAACCGATGTGCACGAGACGTGCACAAAAGTCCAGCCTACAAGGCCGGTCGACCGCACGGTCGACCGACTGAAAGCACCCACTCTCGGTGCTGCCGGTCGACCGTGCGGTCAACCGACAGGATTGGTCCGGTCGACCGGGCGGTTGACCGGAGGCACAATGGTCAGAAATTCAACCGTTGATCGGTCGATCGAAAGGGCATTTCTGCCTTTTCCTGGCTGTAGCGGAAATATTTTTTTGAGAGGCTATAAATAGCCTTCTCTTGAGCTGTTTTTCAGAAAATTTTTTGAGAGCTTTTCTTCCCATCTTAAAAGTGTTTTGCAGTTAGATTTTAAGGAGTTTGTGTGCTTAAAAGTTTTATCTTTTATTTATTTTCAAGGGTTGGAAAAATCAAGGAAAAATAGAGTCTTTGAGAATTTGTTTTAAGCTTCATTTCTATCTCTATCTAGTATTTTTCCCAAGTATTTTTCTTTGTGATTTGTTTTCGAAACACCTTATTTTCTCACACTTGAGTTATCATCTCTAATTTATCTATAAGATCTGTTTTTGTGTGAGAATTATTGTTTGTGGACTATTGAGATCACCAAGAGTTGTTTTGTGGTCTATTGTGATCACCTAGATTGTAATCCTTCTTTACTTTGGGTTTGTGTTCATCCCTCTTGTAGAGGTGATTGAGATTGTGATTTGGGTTTTTCATTATCCCTCTTTTGTGTAGAGGTGATTGTTGTTTGGCTTTGTGCCCATCCCTCTTGTGTAGAGGTGATTGTTGTTTTGGCTTTGTGTCTTACCTCTTGTGTAGAGGTGGTTGTGTTGGAGAGAGGATTTGTGTACTCCTTACCTTGTACTTGCAAATTTCTCGGTGGAGGTTCCCTGTGTGGGAGGTCCTGTGTGGACATAGTGGAAATCCTTCTATGTGAAGGCGGGGACGTAGAGTAATGGCTCGAAGCTCGAAACATATCATGGTGTTTGCGTTTGATCCACTATCTATAAACTCTCTTGATTCAACACAAGTATGGGCACACAAATAATACCAGCATATATATATAATAAGAACAATATGATGCAATGCACAACTATTATTTAGAGGAATTTAGAGGAGATAGTCCAAAACCCCTCACCGCGAATTCGGCTACACTTTTTAGTTACACATAGTGTGTTTCAATTAGTTTTTTAATTCCGTATTATTTATTATTAGATTATCTATACACCTATTCACCCCCCCCCCCCCCCCAAAAAAAAAAAAAAAAATGTATTTTCAGATTTTTCTTCTCATGTGTCACGCATGTGATTAAAATTGCATGTTTTGCATTTAAAAGTTTTATAAATTAATTTAGAAATCAAAATTTAAATATTTAGGATGCAATAAAGACTCTAACATAATAGTGATTGATTTGATATAGGGAGGCAAATTTTATTCAAAACTAAAGTCACAGTTGATTTTTAAATGGATAAATTACAAAAAAATCCTTAATCTAATTTTTTTGGAACAAAGCATTGGTTACACATTGAAGTTCCTAAACTTCTCAACGAGAGGAGGTAACATTTCCGAGGGTTTCTTTGGAGATCACTTATTTAAGGGAGTGGAGAGAGCCAAAATGTTACTGGTCTCCAATAGTACTCCCTTAAATGAGCTAAGAGACTATTAAGCGGCTATTGATCTCCAATGACACTCTCTTAAATGTCTCCTCCACTTTTTGTTTTAATATTTCATGTTCTAAATGATTTTTTCATTTTAATATATTTGTTTTAGTAAATTTAATTAGATTTTATATATTAATTAACTATTAAATATTAAATTCATATTAAGGACTGCTAAGGAAATTCTTAGCCCCCTCAAATTACGGAATATTAGTAGGGATTTGAGTTGAAAGGGGGAACTTCGGTTTCTTGGAAAACAACCCCCGCAATGTTCTTTAATTTGTTGAAGAGGCCGGTAAATCAGGGCCCTTGGAGATGTCCTAAACGAGCCCTCTCATTTATCGATCTGCTAGCAAACTCCAGCCTAGTCAGCTAATTAGATCAAAGAGTATTACCTTTTCTTATAGCTTGCTTATATTAATTTTCAGCTTGTTCTTTGGAGGCTCAACCAAGCTATTCGGGGCAAGGTTTCACTGTGGCATTTTGTAGAATTTTTTTTTTTTTTTTGGATAAGCCAGCTGAAGCTACAATTTAATTAAAAAATGTGAACAAAAGTACAACCAATCACGACAATATTACATACTCAGATGAGTTCTCTAAGAAAATTGAAAACCTAACACTTCTTGGTAGAATGAACTAGAGGTCGACCAGACAGTTAGCAGGCTCCTTGCCTTCTCAAACATCTTCACGACTATTAAATGAAGAGATTGCAATTGAGATTGTCGCCTTGGTTGAGAATGAGTTTTGTTAAAGTTTAAATTTTTCAAAATTACGATGAACTATTTGGATTTTACTCAAAATATTACATGCTAGCCATGTGACAGAATCTAGATGGAAAAATTAACTAAAAAAATTTTGAGCAAATATATAGAAAAATTCATGGTAGTTTTGAGAACATGAAAAATTGTAGGGGTGTTCCAATAAATCTGGTCTCTTTAATTTGCCTGTTCCGTTTATGTGGCCCACAAAATTGATTTTCCTTTCCTACAACCAATTAAATTATTTAGAATTCTAAATCAAATAAAATCCTATAATTACCCTCCAATTAATCCGGCTGCAAATTAGCTAATTAATTTGAATAACTTCCTTAATAAAAACTTTTACAAATTCTAATATGATTCTCTTAAGAGTCCATCCAAATCATATATACGATTTGATTTCTTCTCTAATAAAAGAAGAAAAAAAAATTATGGACTCTCCTTTCTTATAGATCTTCTTCAGTTAATAAAAAAATTATAAAGTCTGTCAATAAAAAAGATTATTTAGCTATTTTTAGCTAATAGTTCGTGATAATATAGCTATGATCCGCTCCTATGGTTCATAGTTTTGAATTTAGAGTCTCTCATAATCCAAATCATTTTATCATTAGACATCAATGACGTTATTAGTGAGTTTCAAAGAAGTTTTTTTTAGAAGAGACTTGCAGATACCCTATGCACATGTCAACCCGTAGGAATTCGATCAGATGGCCACTGAGGAGCAAACTCACTGGCCTGGCCAGCAGGTCACTGCCGAGCGACAAGTTTCAAAGAAGTTTCTTGGTTTACGGTTTCAAAAGTTTCGGTGGACTTTTTGTCAACAACTGATGACAGCCCAAGATGAAAGCCCATAGACCAGACCCAACAACCAAAAGGCCCACTTCTGAGCTGCTGGTGTCCGAGTCCCCACCTCATAATAAGCCGAGGGAACCAAATGAAGAAAAGAAAAATCCCTTTTGGGGTTGATCAGTCCCATGTTGATTAGGAAGATGATTAAATATGCTTAGATTCAAAAATTTTAGTTTAGAAATTTATTCATTTGAATCAAATTGGATTTTAATTTAAGCTACTAACTAGCCGTCTGGGCTTAGCAATGCACTCTTATTTTTGAAATGAGAATTTTCAATACAATATAGCAAGTTATCCATGGCTGAGAAGGTAGAGAAATGCTCCAGAGGTTTGGTTCAATGAAAGAAGGGCAACACTGGATCATAGAAAGACCACAATTATCAAAACCGACTGAAAGAAGGTTTTCTCCCGTGATTCATATAGAAACTTTGTCCGTCTGTCCGTCCGTCTTCATCCACGCGAAAGAGAGCAGCGTTGACCCTCTTCTTCTTTCTTGCCCCGCTTTCTTCCTCCTTCTTCTTCCTCTCCCCCCTCATTTTTCTACCGACTGTTCAGTCAGTTTTTCACCGGCAGCGACGGTATACTAATTATGTCTCATGTTTAGCAGAAGAAGAAGTTTATATGGATAAACAGAAGAAAGACACTCCCAAAAAGAAGATAAAGAAGGGCAAAAAAGAGAAAAAAAGTGAAAAAGGTAAAGTAACATCATCTTGTGAGAAAAATGGTGCTGAGAATTATATTAAGTACCAACAATGGTTAGTATTCCGCGAGTGCAACACCAGTGGTTCCTATGGCCCAAAGAGTTTACATGATCTTATATTTTCAAGCTAATGTAGTGACTTATGATTTATTTTCTAGCATGGGCGGAGAGATATTTTTTCTTTCTGGCGTGTTTGGTTTGTGGCGAAAGTGGGGAAAAGTAAAAATAGAAAAACTCATTTTTCACTTTCGGTATTTATTTGAAACTGGAAAAGATAAATGGGAAAATCTTTTTTCTTTTTCTTTTCCCTTTTATACCTCCCTTTTACACTACCATTTTCTTATTTGTGGCCATGTAAATCTCACTTGTAACAAGTTGTAACGCAAAATAGTTAATTTTATGGTCATATAAATCTCACTTCTAATTTAATAACAGTCCAAAAAGAAACTCATAATGAAAATTTATTTTAATATTATTTTACGGTCAACTTTGTGGTCAACTTTTTCACTTTCACTTTCACATTGTTAGCCTAACATAAGAAAAAATAATATACTTTTTCACTTACACTTTCACATTACAATCAAACACTGAAAAACTTACTTGCACAAATCTCATTTTCCTCCCCATTTCTCACTTTTTTTCTTCATTTCTCACTTACATCTTTTCCTGCCATACATCTTTTCCTGCCACTTGTAAAAAATCAAACCGAGCCACTGAAAGCTAAGACATCTTCAGTAAGCACTCGGTCCCAACCACACTCTGGTTGGTTGTTTGTAAAGCAATTGAAAATGGAGAGAAAAATAAGAGCCATTATTGTCTCTTTTCTAATTTGAGTTTTTCCAATGTTTATTTGAATGAAGAAATTGATGGGAAATTGATAGGCCCCTAGTAAAACTTCTCCCAAACTTCATGCCACCTCAGATTTTTTTTTTATTTTTAAACCCAAAAGTTAGTAAACTGGCAGGAAAAGAAGAAAAGAGAGTTCATCTTGACAGAATAGAGAAGGCAAAGGTTTATTTCTTTATTTTGGTTCTCTAAACCAGATTGGCCCTTAGAGAAGCCGAAAATAAAATCTCTCTCTTAGAAGTGAGAAGTGTTATCGACAGAAATCGGGAAGTGCTATCGATAGAAACACACGCATACACCCATATACATACATAGATATTGACTGATCACTTTGAACGATTTACGCTTGTAGTGGCTCACACCATTCGTCAAACTTAATTAATTGACTAATCATCAACTTTAGAGCTCCTTAACTCTTAACAAGGAAGTAACCCTACACACACCCCATGGCCACACTGGATCCTTAGCCACTAAGAATCTCTCACCTTTCCCCCTCCATGCATGTCTTCGCTGTGCCATATGACGTACATGAGAGAGAGAGAGAGAGAGAGAGAGAGAGAGAGAGAGAGATTATATGGCTATATATGATATGTGTGTGTGTGTGAGAGAGAGAGAGAGAGAGAGAGAGACTTATATGGAAGGGTGGGTGGGTGTGTGTGTGTGTGTGTGAGAATGAGAGAGAGAGAGAGAGAGAGAGAGAGAGAGAGAGACTTATATGATGTGTGTGTGTGTGTGTGTGTGAGAGAGAGAGAGAGAGAGAGAGATTATATGACTATATATGATGTGGGGGTGTGTGTGTGTGTGTGTGTGTGAGAGAGAGAGAGAGAGAGAGAGAGAGAGAGAGACTTATATGATTATATATGATTCCCTTGCATGTTACTCGTCAGTCCATTATATGTTGCCTTAAAAGCTCCACAATCAACAACACACTTTACTTTTGTTTTCACAAAGGGGAAAGGTGGTGGATTTGCTTTACATCTGGTCTCAGGACATAGGTCCACAATCAATATCATATAGTAATATATATCATCCTCTCTGATATTCAAATTGAAAGTATGCATCATGATTTGGTGTTTTCCTTATTTTCCGCATCGAGCATGACTTTATGTACATGCCTTCGATGATTAATGTTGGCTCGAGGTGTAGACATCATTCTCTTTATTCTTGTCTTTTTTAGATTTGCTTATGCTTGATCTTGGGGTTTGCATCACACAAGTTCTAGACATTAGACTGATAATGTAAGTCTTGTCCTTGAGCATGAGATAAAAGCTGAGTTTTATGCTTGATATAAAACGGTAGTTTGAAAATTTTATGTTTTATTTGGACACAAGCTCAAGGTCTATTTTTATTTTTCAATCTAGTTTAAAAAAAAAAATGAGGTTAAAAAAGAAGTTGTGAATTTATTTTCAATCTAGTATTCAACTTATTCAGCTATGCAATCTGTGCTGGATAAAAACAAGTTTATCGTGGATCAGACCCACTACAAGCGATTTGAGGCGCTCCCCGGGTGATACTTGTCAGAACATACACGGGAAATAATACTTTTCAAGTTAGGAGTACCGTATGATACCGGTCTAAGACCCTCGGGCATGAAAATCAATAGATGGAATGGTAGGAAGGACTGACAAAGAGAAACTGCCGGCATGGTAGAAGAATGAACTTGCACGAGCAACTGCTAGCGTATTAGTGGACTGGAACATGGAAGTTCTAATGCGGTGAATGGATTAGCATAATGAACTGCTAATGTGGTGGGTGGTGTATGTGTGTGCTCAGAAGATTAGGAAAGTGATCCCCTTCTTATTAAGAAGAAGGATCATATATACTTGACAAGGATGTCGTCGTGGAGGCGGAATTGGCAGACTACTGTAACTGTACCATCTGCACGTGCTGGATTTATTGTAACGACTGTGATTACTAACGATGATTGATTGTGATTGCAGGCCGAGGAATGCGCTACTGTCCGTAACTGCCAGCGCTGAAAATGGGCGTTACATGTTATGAGCATGGGGAGGATGAAGCTGCGAGATGACAGACAGAGATTCAGGTGGACTGATGTTTGGGGCCTCTGACTTGGGGTTGAAAACTTTTGGAACGAGAAGGATCTCAGGAAAGCAATCTGAGTGGCAGAGTGCGGCTCCGGGCTGAGGATGCCTTCGGGACGGGGCATAACTTCGGGAAAGTTGGATGATATTGAAAAGATTAGATGTGGCGAAGGCTCCGAGGTGAACTCTGAGAGATGGATTTCTTGATGGAAGCTTTACAGATTAATTGGACACGCTTCATCATCTTGATGAGGGCAAATTTTGACAACTACACAATCATTAACAACAACAATAACTCTATTTTCCGGACATTTGTCTTCAAGTGAAACAACAACAACAATAACACAACCAATACATGTTTCAATGCAAAATCTTTGGATTTCCAAAGCACCAAGAGTAGTCTAGCTAGAAAGTCTATTTAGGATGTTGAAGCTCATCAAATTCCTTATTCAAAACCACATGAGCACTCCTTTTGACTAGCTAGTAGGAATAAAAAGTCTTCCTCATTTTCTTCATCCAATTTTTAATAGACCAAAATAGAATTAATAGTCTTTTCTAGCAATTTTGGGTCCATTGTTGTTAATGACACCCCTTAAAATCTTTTTCTTACTAATTGATGGGAATGCAATGTACTTTATGTTTTTACATGTATGTGTGACTATTAGATGCATGTCACATGATGCATTTATGTGTGAGTATCATCTTAAATTTGAAGATTAGTTGAATTGTCTTCTGTTTCAAAGCAGGCATTATGTTTGAGAGAGAAATGGTGAGAAACTCTATAATTAAGTCTCTGCTTTCATTTATTTTATGTGGGATTTTGATCGAACTTTCTAGAAAGTTATTCTCGCTCGAGCTGCAACAATTAGTTAACTGTAGAATTTACTCAGAGAGGTCAGCTGAAGCGAATCCAATCTCGGTGAGATGTGGTCACCGCCAGCCAACCAAGTACCAGCGCAGTTGCGGGCCCCACAATGGTCTCTAGAAGAGAGCGAGGCCCAGCCCATTTCCATGAACTCTGCTTTCCACCCACACTGTAGCGCTCTGTCCTTTTTCCAAAAAAGCCATCAACAAAAATATCCCTTTGCATACTGAGGACTATAAATTGGGACTGGTAATTAATTCCCCAGACTTTCCCTTCCTCACTGTCTCTCTCTCTCATTCTCTCATTCTTGCTGGAAATGGGGCAAATGGCAATCCTTGGCTGCCTCTTTCTCTTGGGTTTCTCTTTGTTCATTCTCTCTGAAGCTCAAATGCCTGGTATGCGTTTTTTCTTTTCTTTTTGTTTTTTTTGGTTGAATTTTGCTATCAGTAGAAACTCTCACTCTGCTTCACTTCAAGATTTTCCTTTTTCTTTTTCTTTTCTTTGGATTTGAATTGGGTTGGCACTTGGTATTGTGAAAGAACTGCACGCTTATTTGGTATGAACTGATTATGTTAGTTTTTGTTACTGGATTCAGCTATATAAATGAAATATCAGGGGCAGAAAAACCTAAATTAAAGTGGGAAAAAAAAATATTAGTATCATGAAGAGTACTGTGAGGAATTTGTTGTTCCTATGTTTTTTTTTTTAAATTATTGTTTTGTTTATAGGAAAAAAAAGAAATGAGTGATAGAACTGTCTTTTACTCTTTTATGTGGTGGGTGGAAGCTTAAAGATGAGGTTTTGCAAGTCACATAAAAAAGAAATATATGTTTTTTTTTCTTTATCATGTATGGGTTTTCTTGCAACAAAACAGGGCCTAGAAATTGAGAAGAAACGAGACAGTGGAAATTTGTTGGGATTGTAGAAATTTACAAACGGTGAGTTGAAAGCGAAATTTCCCTTGAATGAGTTGAGTTTTGGATGGAATCAAATTTTTAGGATAAGTGCAATTTGTTGCCTTCATTTTGTTATATGGAATGCAAACATTGTGATGCATCGATATATGCACATTGAAACCTGCTATTAGGATAATTGAATGTTGGTTTTCCTAAGAACACACTCATGCACATTCTGTACTATTTGTGATGCTCTAATTTTCCTTCACCAATCTCTTACTTGCATATTGGTTTTGGGGTAGGTTTTGTGAGTATAGACTGTGGAGGTACAACGAACTACACAGATGAGCTTGGACTCAATTGGGTTGCTGACAATCAACTAATTTATGGCAAAACTGCTGCGACAGCTGTTCTGAGTGAAAACCGTAAGCAGTACATGACAGTTCGGTACTTCCCTGCAGACAGCAGAAAGTATTGCTATACTCTGGATGTGAAAACTAGAACTCGGTACCTTATAAGAGCAAGCTTCTTGTATGGGAACTTTGACAATAGTAATGTCTATCCAAATTTGACATCTCTCTTGGCGCAACTCATTGGTCGACCATTGTCATCTCTGATGAAAATGGTATAGAAGTTGAGGAATTAATTTTTCTAGCTTCTTTTCCGACTGTTAGCGTATGCCTATCTAATGCTACTACGGGTCAGCCGTTTATTTCTACCCTCGAACTTCGGCAGTTTAATGGATCACTCTATTATACAACATATGAAACTCAATTCTTTCTCAGCTTATCTGCGAGGATAAACTTTGGTGCAGAGAGCAATGATTCAGTCAGGTATGACTTAAACTTGATCTGTTAGACGTGTTTTAATCTCTTAATTGTATGATGAATATTTTTCATGGTTATTTGTACATGTTCCTTGTCAAATGAAAATTGGAATATAATGGATAAGTAAATTATCTAGGTATATTATGAGAAATGCTTTACCTTCATTTTGCCTTGTAAAAGTGACCGGCTCACATTACATCGAACCACCTTCCATGATCATATCATGGCAGCATGGGCACAGATAATTTGTTGGTAGATAAATGTCTACCCCCATCTTGCAGTATTCAACTAAATTCTGTTTGTATTAACTGAAATTGGAGTGTTTACATTCTGAAGACAAGTTCAGCAGGGAATACAGTTAAGTAAGACACCACATAAACAGGTGCTTATACACATTATGTTGGCAATCAATGATAAACTCATTCGAAATGTACAATAGTGTTGAATGGATCATCATCTTGTATGTGGCATGATACATGTGTTGTACCTTGGTTCTAGGGGCTTCATCTTTTGGGGCTGCATGTGGAATTCATTCTCTCCCTCTATCTTCAGCATTCTCTGCTTCTCTCTCCCTCTTTTGAAATTCTCTGGGTTTTTAATATGAATGCTCTTATGATTTTCTAGATCACAAAGTTATGAAGAAAAATAAAGATGAAATAATGATTACCATACACAAAAATGTATGCATACAGATAAAGTAAGAAAAAAAATCACTCATTGGATTGATAAGACTTTTATAAATATAATCTAAGGATTCAGGGAATGATAGAGCGCTATAATGTAGAATTGGGTTAGGCTTTGGCTGATTCTTATAGATGTAGTATGAATGAAAGAAGTTTGAGTAGATGCAAGTATTAGTGTAAGATTTATGTATAAGATTCTGGCCGATAAGACCAATAACAAGGGTAGAAGATTTGAGACCCATGTGATAACCTAAGTTGGAAGATGCCAGAGAATTGTAGGTTGGTTGAGTCCCACTCTATTACTTTATAATTTATTTGTGATGCATATGCGCCCAATAAGAGAGAAGTTTTGACTTTGCAGGAGTTTTTTCTTCTTTGTTAAAGATTAAGTGATTCAAAACTTAGAAATCTTATAAATACAATCTAATTGTGACTGAAAATATTCTTCTACTTTCCATTATGTAGAAGAAAATTACACATGTACATGATATCATGAGATTCATAGTGACTTTAGGCAGCCTCAGGGAATCTAATTTATCACCAATCCAGGCAACAGAATGCACATTTAAAACTGGATTGCATTTTCTACATATTATATATCAACTTGCTTTGAGAAGTTTATATTTACTTTCAAGATGAAGCTGCCAAACAGCAGTAATCTTCCATGTTGATGCAAACCTTAACTTGGGACTTAACCTGGCTAAGGGAGTTCTTATTAATATTCCAGGTATCCTGATGATCCGTTTGATAGAATATGGGAATCTGATTCTGTGAGGAGGGCAAATTACCTTGTTGATGTTGCACCTGGAACTGAAAAAATATCGACTACAAAGCCAATAGATACAGATACTAGCAATAGTCACTTACCACCTCAGAAGGTAATGCAGACAGCTGTAGTGGGAAGAAACGGGTCACTAACTTACCGCCTAGACTTGGATGGCTTTCCAGGAAATGGCTGGGCAGTCTCATACTTTGCTGAGATTGAAGATTTTGATGCAGATCAGAGCAGGAAATTTAGGCTGTTTATTCCAGGCATGCCAGCAATTAGTAAGGCAACTGTTAATGTTCAAGAGAATGCTCAAGGGAAGTATCGGCTGTATGAACCAGGGTATCCGAATATTACCCTCCCATTTGTCTTTTCTTTTGAGTTTAAGAAAACAAATGATTCATCATTGGGGCCCATTTTAAATGCTCTGGAGATATACAACTATCTACAAATAAGTTACGGCTCTGCAGATGGTAGGGTTCGACATTGTTTAGGAATATGTTTTCTTGGAATATTAACTTTTAGCGAGTATGCACGTTAAAGTTTCTGATGTGTTTTTATAACGGATTTGCAGCTACTACTATGGCCAGTTTTACTTCCCATTATCCGCAAGCAGATTGGGCACAGGAAGGGGGCGATCCCTGTTTACCGGCTTCATGGTCTTGGGTACAGTGTAATTTAGATCCACAACCAAGAATAGTCTCAATGTACGAAAAATAGGCTGGTAGCTTTTCTTAATGTTCTATCTAATTATACTTTTGTAAGTTGGTCAATATCAATTCATGTCTACAGTTGAGAAATTTTTGCTTGGACTAACATACATGATGTTTAGGCAGTACTTTGTCTGGAAAAAATCTGACAGGCGATATTCCTTCAGAGCTGACAAAGTTAACAGGATTGGTTGAACTGTAAGATTCATACAGTTCTCTCTGTTTTCTTTTTGTTAAACGTAATCATATTTATGATTCCAGGTTATTTGAGGAAAACAGGTTTTAAGTCGCATCTTTCCTCTATCATAATAAATCACATCTAATAAATGCAGACGACTTGACGGGAACTCGCTTACTGGTCCTATACCTGATTTCAGTGGATGTGTAAATATGCAGTACATGTAAGAACTTGAGCCTCACGGTTTCTATGATAGCAACCGTTTTATACTTTTATATTCTCTGAGTAACATGTTATTGTTTGTTCTAGTCACCTTGAGAACAATGAATTGACCGGTCCATTGCCTCCATCCTTAGCAGATCTTCCCAGTTTAAAGGAACTGTAAGTTTAACAACTTGGAAACTACTTGAGAGTGAGCATATTATTAAGCTTTATTAACCAATATTTCATTATATTTGTCCAACAAAAGCTTTTACAAGTTTTAAAGGAAGCAATTTAAAGTTACTTCTAACAATTCTCCAGACTTGTTTTAAATCTTTGGGACCAATCAATGCTTATGGTGCTTCTTTCTCTGGTTTCTATGGAAACTCTTGTTGTCTCCTTGTTGAATTTATATTTCACCACTTCAACCATTCATTGTTGTATGTAAGAGATTTAATTACTATGTGACTACTGATGGTTGCAGATATGTGCAGAATAATAAGTTGTCTGGATCAGTGCCGCGAGGGCTTCTCACTAAAAATATTATTTTTGTGTAAGTACCACTTTCTCTTTCATGTACAACCTAACTCACGTGTCTCTTCTCTTTTCTATCATTCTCTTCTCTTCTTGTTTATTAATATTATTGTCTCTATTTTTTTTGGTCAAAAATACAAACTAGAAACTGAGTGCAAGGTGTATATAACATTATCATATTAATGTTTCTGTCCAAGTGACAGGTGGAGATTGTGTAATAAGAATTTGATTGTGACCAAGTATTGAATGGCTCTGGATTTGTTAAGAATATCCCCTTGTACTTCAGCTGCATGGTCATAAACTTCAGCTGAATGGTCATAGTTGAGTCAGGGTTTGCTCCATATGCTTGAAGTTATTAACTTACTAAGGCATTGAGGAACTTGCTGCTAGTTTGGAATTCAATCATTGTCATGGTTCGGGTTTGATGTTAATTACAAGTGCTCAATAAACTCGAGTATTATTTCTTTCCGTTCTTATTGGTATAAGTATCTGCAGGACTGTGGTTCTGTTGTGGAGATCTTTGCCATGGTTCTCTTGGTGTTTATATCATCATAATGCATCTGGCCCGTTCCTTCAATACTTGTTCCTATATTTTCTTTACGCAGTTCTTTTGTCTTATTTAAATGAAAAATGCTTTTGGCTTCTAATTGGGGTGTTGTTATGTATTTATTTAGCTCCTCAGGAAACCCGAATCTTCATAAGGAAAAGAATGGCATGAACCTCACTGTTGTGGTTACTATAAGTTCTGTTATTGGAGTTTTTATACTACTTTTTGCTGTTATGGCATATTGTGTGTTTGCACGCAAGAAAAAGAAGAATGCTTCAAGAAAAGGTACAAATATAGAAGTTAATATTTTATTTTATTAGGATAAAAAACACCATAGCCCAACTCAGACTACTTTCTTCTACAGAAAAACTTGTGAGTGCCCCTCCAGCTCAAAAGTTGAGTTCTTTCTTCAGTGAAGTTGCAACAGAAACAGCACATAGATTCTCCTTATCTGAAATCGAAGACGCGACTGAGAAATTTGAAAGAAGAATTGGCTCTGGCGGTTTTGGGATAGTATATTATGGAAAGCTGAAGGATGGAAAAGAAATTGCTGTTAAAGTTCTCACCAACGACTCGTTCCAGGGTATCCGAGAATTCTTAAACGAGGTAGCTGTCTATACAAAGAAACAAGAAATTAGTATTGAAGTCAACATAGACACCAGAAAAACATATGCTTCATTTCTTGGATATAATGCATTGCCTTTTTCAGGTAGCGCTGCTTTCTAGAATACATCACAGGAATTTGGTCACTTTTCTTGGTTACAGCCAACAAGATGGGAAGAACATCCTCGTTTATGAGTTCATGCATAACGGAACCTTAAAAGAGCACCTTCGTGGTGAGTCTCATCTTGATCTCCCTGAAACTTGTTTTTGTGTATCAAGTGACTTATTTATAAATATTCACAGGAGCTGCAGCTAAAGAAAGAACACTAACTTGGATCAAACGTCTCAAGATTGCTGAGGATTCTGCAAAAGGTTACATTTCAATGTGCTCCAATTTGTGTTGAGATCCCTCATTCTTTTATGAAATTAAAATTGGTCCGTGTTTACTTTGAAATGTATCAGGGATCGAATACCTCCATACAGGGTGCTTCCCTACCATAATCCATAGGGATCTTAAGAGCAGCAACATTCTTCTTGACAGTCATATGAGAGCCAAGGTTGCGGATTTTGGTCTTTCAAAACCTCAAGTGGATGGATCTCATGTCTCAAGCATTGTTCGGGGCACCGTTGGATATTTGGACCCCGAGTAAGCTTTTATGCGTTGACATTATGACAGATCCAAATATCAGTCTAAGAGTGAACAGGTTTCCTGCTTTTTACGAAGGCTTGCCTTTGACTTGAATAAAAGATAACCGCCATGCTCCCTTAAATAAAGAATGAACTTTTAGTTTATAATTCTATCATCATGCATGATTACACAAGTGCACAAATACTATAAATATTAATCAGAACTTTAATATTCTTTGGAAAACATTGTCGGAGAGAGAGAGCTAAGTGATGCACTAGGGATGGAGCCAACCTTGGGAAGAGTCAGAACTGTAGTCTTCTTTTGCTATTTTTAATTGGTTCTTGACTGATTGTTTAACATGTGCAGATATTACATCTCCCAGCAATTAACAGAAAAGAGTGATATCTATAGTTTTGGTGTTATTCTTCTGGAGCTGATAACAGGCCATGAGCCGATATCAAATGAAAACTTTGGTGCCAACTGCCGCAACATTGTAGCTTGGGTATGTACACTGTATCTTATTTTCCAGCTGAGTTTTATGATGATGTTTGTAATATAAATCTTCAAGTAAATTTTGATCCATTACAAAATCAACTTTGGCTCGTTGTATTTCCATATCAAATTTTGAATCAACCAAACATCGTTGCAGGCAAAATCTCATATTGACAGCGGGAACATTCAAGCCATCATCGACCCATTACTGGAGGAAGATTATGATATGCAATCCATATGGAAAATTGCAGAGGTAGGAATTGCATGTGTCAGACCGCATGGTGTAGAGAGGCCATCGATATCAGAAGTCCTCAAGGAGATTCAAGAGGCCATGGCCATTGAACGCAGCTCAGGCGCGAGTGGAGAAGGCCCCATCAACTCGAAGTTCTCCATGGGCTCCTCGGTGAATTTGGACCCCGCAGACTTGGCTACTCCTGACCGGCATGTCTCTTTAACCGGTGTGTTTGGAGCTCTACCAGGTCTCAGATGATTCCGGAGGCAGCTGGCGGATCTCCAGATTTCTATTGTTATGCAGATTTGATGTATATTGTTATTGTTTTTCTAGTTATCCCTTCCCCTTTTTTGTCACCCTTTTGTTTCAGTGTGGGGAGGGGGACTTGTGGATCACAGCTGAAGTAACAAGCTGGACATGCCCAAAAAAAAAAAAATTCACGTGCTCCACTATGTTGCAGGGAAGGGGCCTGTTCATTTTGTTCTTGTAACATCTTTCACGCGTTCCTGCTATTTATTCTCTCTTTTTAAGTGTATGGAAGAATTTTTGGCAGCTTGGTTGCTTTAGAAATATTTTGGCTATAAATTAGGGGTTGCGTGTCGTCATTTTTGCCTGGAAGCTAAGTTGACAGCCATCTACTTGAATTGGAAGAATTCGTTACTTGTGACACCCAGGCATAATATATTTACGTTTGGACCATCAGTTTTCTCAAAAATCTTTCATTTGTAATCACAATCTAGCAGTACAAAATTTTTCAATACTTGTCTGCAGAGGGCCTGAAATTTCTGCAAGCGAAACAATTATCTTGCAAACATACTTGTCGTACAAGATAAGATGGTTACGATCCAGGCAAAATATTTTGCCGTGAGATTGTTTGGTTAGGGATGAAAGTGAGAAAGTGAAGAAGGAAAGAAATAATAATAATTCCTTTTAGAACTTGAGAATTAATAAATTTTTCGGTATTTGAATATTATTAAGAAGTGTGACTTAAAAAATGTTGTTTTTTTCCGGTGTTGAATGGTAATGAGGAAGTGAAAGTGCACCGTTAAATAATATTAAAATAAAAATTAATAAAAAAATAAACTTAAATTATAATTATAAAAGTGAGAGACTCACGTGATCACCAAATTAATTATTTTCAGCTACAACTTGTTACAAATGAGATTTACATGACCACAAAATTAACTGTAACACTTGAAAGTGAAAAAATAATTGTGCAAAAAAGAAAAAAGAAAAGAAAAAAAAAGTTCTTATTATTTTTCCCGTGATTGAATAAATAGAGAAGTGAGAAAATCCTTACTTCTGCCCACTTCCTTGAGAAAACCAAACAGCCCGTACAAGAAGTGTACTTTCGATTTTGTTGTGTTAAAAAAAAAAAAGGCTAGTCGCAGAGACCTAGACAAACCACAGCCCTTCAGAACTGGAGTCCAAGACTCAAAACAGGAGCTGTAAAAGCCCACAATGAAGCAACAAGCAGCGTGCCTCAACAAAAAAACGGCATCAATAATCTACAAAGCCAGCACAAATCACAAAATTGCAACCTTTGCACAAACAGCAAACAGTATCCCATGCGCGGCAATCATCAGATGAAAAAGGACTTACACCAGCAATAACAGTAAACACAGCCATGAAAGGTGAGCTAAACTTCAACTAGCTAATATAGCACTATCCCAATAATATGACGAGGGTAGATAAAACTTCCAGCCACGGACACAACAGAAATAAGGCCCTCTTGTATTTCTTATTACAGTCAGGTGTTTGTGCACCCCAAAAACTGCCCAAGAGAGAATAAGTGGGAATGCCCTTCTCCTCACCAGAAGTCAGATTCCTTCGTCTTACGAATCAGCAAAACTGAAAGTAGCGAGACACAGCGTTAGGAAAAAGCCATGCCCACGCTGCCATCATATCAAAATCCAAGGTTAAAAACAAGGGTTGTATCATCACTCACCCAAGTTCAGAAAGCTTCATGTGAGCTTCAGCATAGTCAGCAAAGAAAGCATCTTCATCCTAAATATCAAAAAACCAGAGAGAGAATTTTAGCATCGCTTAAAAACGACAACCTATTTTAGACAAAAATGAAATATAAGTCCGAAATTTCATACAGCAGCATATTTCTCAACAAGAGGGCGGAACACAGGATCAGTCAGAAGGGCCTTGTCTGTTGGCAGCTGAAGAAGGCCTGCCTTCTCCCCACTCAGAAGTTCCCTGTTACAATAACATAGGTAAGAAACTCTCCGCAACATAAAAGCACATTTAAAGCTCTTGCATTTTGCAAGGCTCGCTGGACAAGCCAAGTAAAAAGAACACGAATAAAAAAAAAAAAAAATCAGAAGACAAAAAAAAAAGAGGCAACTGACTTGAAATATGAGTTGTCAAAGATGAGAGGATTTAAAGTCCAAGCACCCTCAAAGCCTGACCTCTCCTTGTGGCACCTCCCCTGTCAAATTAACGGCAAAACTTGAGTATATCTAATAGAAAGAAGAAATAATGAAAATCAACGAGTATGATAAAGCATACCAGAGTGTGGCCTCCAGACAGAGCAACAATATCCTGGTCACTCAGTCCCATTTGCTGACCAAACACGGTTCTAAGGTGATCACAACCTGACATTAAAATCAGAGACGTATAATGTCAGTGATCGTCTCTGTTTTTGCATCAGAGGCTTGAAATTCGCAAACAAATGTTTGCAACCACTGATTTCTAGTCTAAGACACTATTAAGAGAAAAAGGTTTGGCATGGCGAAAACTTGCTTCACCTGAACACGCACCATAGAAAAGGGCATTGATTATTGGATAATAAAAATGAAAAAGAATACGGCAAAAGAAAAGGTTGGGGCCGCCCATAAATGCATTCTTAAGTGGGATGTAAATGTTTTTTTTTGAATTATTTACCTCTCGCATCTTGTAGTGGTCAAAAGTTGATCCTCACAGGATGACACCAAGTGTCCAGCCAACTAGAAGACTCCGCCACTCCATATCCTCCCGGAGAGTTTGGTTCGCGCTAATAAAGTCACTCTTTCCCCCCGAAGATGCATCCACACCAACAACTCCGATGCTCTAAGTCATTTCGGAGCTTCCTCCATTCCGGAGACTTCAGCTCCGCGCAAGGCCGACATCAGATCATTCCTGATCTCTGCCGACAGTTACGCAGTCAAATCCCCACATTCATAACGTGTCACACCCTCCAGCCTGAGTAGTTATGAACAGAAGTGGATTTTCATGCATATGCAATCCCAACAATCAAGAGCCAATCATCACGGTCGTTACAACAAATCAACATGTGCAGATCATGTGGTTACGAGGATTACACCCGTACCCATCCGCTGCCAAGCAGAGAAATCAATCAAGAATAAATATACCTTCTCCTCCAACGAGAAGGGAGACTCCTCTTTGACCTCTGAATCTTCTTTTCTTTCAATTAAGCCCAACACTTTGTCTCTAACAAACAATCGTTGCAACCTATATAACTTGTAAATTATAGTGGATTCTCCTCCTCCCCGTGGTTTTTCCTAGTTAAGGGTTTCCACATAAAAAATCATGTCTCTCTTTATACACCCACTCCCTAATCTCATTTGTTGTGTGGATCGACGGTCCGATCACTCATGGCGAAAAATCTCCACCACAAACTGGTGCTGTCATCAGAATCTGAGTCCCAATACTCAGATTTCTCCCCAACCAAATTCTTTCTAAAAAAATTCTCTAAAAAGTCATAACCCGAAAAAGCAGACCACTGGTAACAGGACTATCTCCAAGGGCAAATCTATTGCCACCGCTGGGGGCATCGTTTCCCCGAGCGACGTCAACCTCAGCCCCATTGCGGAAGAGTCTATCTCTGCACCTTCGCGGGGGGCAACGGGAGACACCCACCCGCCATCAACGTATGAAAGCCAACTCCTCCAAAAGTTCGCTGACATGAATGAGGAGACGGCGAAACAACAGGCTCTATTAGATCACACGAGCGTGAGCAAGCGGCGCATGATCGAGAAAACACGGCCCGTGAACAAGAAGAGTTGAAGCATCTAAACAACCAACTCTTAGCCCAGATCACAACCCTCCAAAACACCCGAGGGCCGCCTCGCTACGGAGGCCTAAGACGGCGAGCACTCTAAGAGCGAGGGCGACGCAAGTCAGACTCCCCTACTCCGTCGGAACGATCTGACGGTGGGTCGAGTTCATCACATCTCCGCACGAGGGATCAACACGATCTACTCAGAGGAAGACCGAAGAGTTCATCTACGTCTAAGATCTCAACAAGCTTATACGAAAACGAGTCGAGAAAGCAAGAGTGCCACACCAAGACAGACTCGGAGTCATCACCACCGATGCATCCAACTTTCCCTTCTCCGAGGGCATATTCGAATGTGACAAATATTAACTAAGAATGTCAAAGGCAAGCATGTGCATACTGAAAACCACTAAACTACAATACCTTTGGTGGCATCGGGCAGACGGCCTTCAAGAGGGGGCTCAGCTTTGTCCTGACAGATATAATGAGACTAATCAATAGGAGGTATTATATAACCACCACAATAAAATGGATGGGAACACTAGAAGACATTGTAATAAACAAGGTGTGGAAGAACCAACACTACCCACTCCAACAAAATGACCTCTTCCGTTGTCTATTATGGAAAATTTTGAATTTGTCTCATTAATCAAAGAGACATTTACCATCAGATGCTTTAAGGCAATTGCAATTAACAGTTTCCAATCAAAGAATTAACTAGACATGCAATACATGAAATTTCTTAGCAACATCCATTTAATGAAATTTATGTGTTAAGATCTAGAACGCCCACTCTTATCATAGTCTGGAAACTTTTCATATCATAGGAGATTAAGATAAATGCCACAAACCACAAGTTCTGAAATCAAGTTTAACAGAGGTATAAATATTGTCATAGCCAAAAACATCAACAAAAACTGGAACTCTAATTAGACCGAACCAACAAAGGTAAATTAGTCAAAGATATTAATCAAAACATAGATTCAGTTTTAACAAATAACAAGCAAGAGGATTCTAGTTACATTTGGGAAGTAAAAGGAACAAAGGCTTTGAAGGTGCACATTTTGTATGAAACTTAAACGCAAAGCAATTAAAAAGATCAACTTCAAGTAGCCTTCTCACAAATACCGTTAGACCAAATAGAAAATAAAATTTTGGTATAATTTAAACACTACCATTATGAAAACAGTTTCTTCTTTCTTTTCTCTGAAAAAAAGGATGGGGCTGAACAGTTTCTTCTCTCAGAAAACCAAAAAAAATAAAAAATAATAAAAATTCAATCATGAATGATTATTTCCATAACAATCATAAGGAACAGTGATAGAGAGAGGGGGCATACCTCCCTGCCTGGATGGAAGGGGATCTCCGGTCCTCCAGTTACTTCCACAGCAACAACTCCAGCAAGCTGGAATTCACATTTATTATCTAGTTAAATTTTTTTTAAATATCATTTATGGGAGAAAAATGTCTAATATTTTAACAGAATTCTTGACTACAAAAAGATATACCAAATGTAGGATAAATATTTCATTAAAAAATGATAATAACAAAGCATTAATTAATCGATAACAGATCATCAAACTCTGTACTAATATGAACAGATCACTAAATATTTCTTGAAATATTGTAGGGGTCAGATTTTGACCTTCATCGAAATCATGACATGTGTCCGGACACCTGAACGCTTCACTTCTCTGCAGCGGACTCAGCTCACTTACAAACCTGACGTGAGCCCAAGAAGAAAGCCTCAGGCCTCACCCGAGCCCACATCCGATCAGACATCACTGAACCAGAGCTGCACAACTCTCCGAGACGCCAGCAATCAATACAAGATCCTTTCCTATCAGTACAGAGATCCTTCCCAAAGCCACCCAAGGCTCCGACACGAAGACCCTCCGGAGCTTGCTACTCCCGCGCTACTTATAACTGGATAGCATGATCTCCGTGATTCACGGATGCGCTAGATCATCCTCACGTCCTAAACATTGTAACACTCCTATATCAATGCGGACAATTATGAATAGTGACAGATATCTCTGTATGATGATCATACAATCAAGCGATGCGATCTAGGCGGTTACAAGGAGATCATAACGTGCAAATCATGCAGTTATGAAGGTCCGAGATATCCACACCCATGAAAACAACCAAGGCGGGTATAAATGCATCTCTTTCTCCATTGAGAAGGGGGTTAACAACTGAGGGTTGACAACTGATTACCCAAAACTTTAGTGGTTCAAACCTGATTTCAAAATCCCTGCAACTTGTAACCGCTGCACTCTGCTGAATTCATTGTAATCCCCAGACATTATAGTGAATTCTCTCTCCCGTGATTTTTCCCTTACAGGTTTTTCACGTAATTTCCTGTTGTCTGTGATTGCTTACATCTGTCCATTGACTTACAAGCTTACAACTCGTGTGGAGAATTTTCCCGAGAATTTACCTTCACATTTTGATGCTTTCGTTGAGAGCTTGAATCCACACTCAAGATCTCTTCCCTTTTCCAAACCTTTCCTCAAAAAACCTCACTAAGCGAACTTGCTCTATCGAGGAAGAAAGAGTGCATCCTAGACCGCCGTCGCCACTTCTAAAAGCAAGGATATCGCTGTTGAGGACTCGAAGCCTATCGACGCTCATCCACCCCACCTCAATGTAAACATCGAGGACGTCAGGAAAGACCACTCTTTTCTGGCTGTTGCGCCAGAGGCATGAACCAACTGGCACAAAACCCAGCCCCCCGCTGAGGGGCAACTCCTCCTAATGCTCGCCAGCCTCCAAAGGCAATTCGAAGAGCAACGAACAGAGGCGGCTCATAAACGCGAGAGGGCTGCTCTAGAGAGAGACGAGGCCGCCCGCATCCAAAATCAACTCACCACTCAAATTGAGATCCTCCGGAAGTCTCAATTCGCAAGAAATATAAGGCCTGAAAGATCTCAGACTCCCACATCACCACCTATCCTGCGGGACCACTGACAATGAGAGCATTGGAGGCGCGTCAGACCTGACCTCCCGAGTGATGACAAACACTCTGAGAATTCTGGGCCCATAAAGCTTCGAAGGTCTCTTGCATCGAAGACATTGAGGAAATTGATTGGAGGCGGATCGAGGCAAGTCATCAACTCCGAAAGGAGGCGGGGCCTTGCGACTTGAGAACCTCTGACTCAACACTCTTGGAGGAAATCACTTCTCACCGCTTCACAAAAAAGTTCGTGATGTCGAGCTTCAAATACTCTACTCTGGGGCGACTGATCCCATCAAGCATCTTCGACAGTACCAGAACAACATGGCGGTCCACTCTCACAACGTCCTTTTGAGTCGCGTGTTCTCTAGTCTCAAAGGTGCTGCCTACGACTGGTTCTACTCGCTCCTGAGGCATTCGCTCTAGAGCTTCGAAGAGGTGAAGCATGCCTTCTACCACCAGTATGCTTCTCGACAGGAGCTGAAGAATAGTAATCACCTCACTATAAAGATGAAGCCTGAGTAGTCTCCAACACTGTCAGTTATTTCCAGAACCAGATGGCCTTGGTGCATACCTGCAACGACGACGTGGCTACCACGACGTTCATCAGTGGGCTACAAGTCACCCACTTCTACAAGCACTTGGTGAAGCACGAAGTCACCAAGATGAGGGACATCCTCTCCCACAGCTAGAAGTATATCAAGATCGAGAATGCGACCCGAAGCAGTCGATCGCTCATCCAAGGTAGAGGATAATAGGGAGAAGCCAAAGTCGCAACCTGTCTTCCCAAAGAAGACTCGGAACGGAGCTTCCAGCACAATGCGCAAACAACCTCCGCGAAATACTGTCAGGCCCTACGGAGAGGGAGCCAACTTCACTTTATTCAGACCATGTATAAAATGGCTTGCCAACCCAGTTCTAGTAAAGAAGAATAGGAGGTGAAGAGTCTGCATCGACTTCACGGATCTCAAGGCTTGTCCCAAAGACAGCTTCCCGCTACCCATAAACTGGATGGTCGACACAACAACGGGTCATCAACTCCTCGGCTTCATGGATGTCTTCTCTAGGTACATTATATCATGATGTATCCACCAGTGTTTTAAAAAACCCGTTATGTAACCCGTTATAACTCGTTATATAATGTAACACCGACCAATCGTTATGTAACAGGTCTAAAAAAACGTAATGTTTGATAACTATGATTATTTTGTCTGTAACTTACGTTACGTTATTAATGTAACGCACCGTAACCTACGTTATGGTGCAAGTCGACTTTCTATAACCCCCCCATATTATTTCAGTCTATAGCAAAAAAAAATTCCAAATCGCTCACTCGTCGTCCTCTCTGCAACCTCGTTGTCGTCTCCTCGTTTGACGCCGAGAAGAAAGAAGACCTCTCTTTGATTGACAGCAAAAGAAGAACTATCTCTGGTGGTTCTCCGTCGTGGTGGTTCTTGTCGGCGTCATCTCCAAGCGGTGGTTCTCCATTTCCAAGCACATGTAAGCTCTCTCTACCCCGATCTCTCTTCTCTCTCTCCAGTCTCCCCCTGATCTCTATCTGCTCTCTCTCTGCTTTCTCTCGATCTCTCTTTGCTCTCTATCTCTCGAGGGAGAGAGCAAAGAGAGATCGGGAGAGAGCCGAGAGAGAGTGATAAGGGGAGAGAGCATAGAAAGATAATTGTGGGTAAAATATCAGAGAGAGTGAAGAAAACTGGAGGTATAATTAAATAGCATATTGTAAATTGAATTATGATTGAATAGCATGACAAAAAATTATAAATTATGATTAAATTATGAATTCTTATAGATTGAATTATAAATCTTTGTGTAGATTGAATAGCATGGCTAAAAATTAGGAATTATAATGAAATATGCGGATCATATTGTTGTTTGTGTAGATGAAATTATGAATTATTTCATAATTGTTGTGAATGTCAAAATTGTTGTGATACTTGCTAAATGTTTTATATATTGCTTTGATATTTTTTTAGATTTTTTAAAATTATTTTCTTATTTATAAAAATTCTTAAATATAGTATATATTTTTATTTTTATTAAATAAATATTAAATCGCGTAACCTACGTTATACGTTACGTTATAACCTATGTTAACATAACAGAAGAAAAACGTTATCATTACGTTATCATTATTTTAAACATTGGTATCCACCAGATGAGAACAAGACTGCCTTCACCAATGGTCGCGCCATCCACTACCACAGAGTGATGCCATTCGGGTTGAACACCGGAGCCACCTTCCAATAATGGTCAATGAAGTCTTCAAAGAGTTGACAGGACACACAATGGAGGTGCATGTCGATGACATGCTCGTGAAGAGTCTCGAGCGCTCAGACCATGTACAGCAGTAGGAGGAACCTTTCGCTTTCCTCTGGAAATACGTGAAGCTCAACCTGGAGAAGTGCTCCTTTAGAGTAGTTTCCGCCAGATTCCTCAGGTAGAAGCCGACCCTAACCAGATATCCGCAAGTATTGCGATATCAGATATCCGTCAAATTCCTCAGGTATCTAGTCACTCAGCGGGGAATCGAAGCTGACCCTAACCAGATATCCGCAATACTAGAGATGAAGTCCCCTACTTGCATCAAGGAGGTCCAAATCCTCAATAGTCGCCTCATTTCCCTCAACTAGTTCCTTAGCAGATCTGACAAGTGCAAACATTCTTTCAAGACATCAAGAAGAATAGAGCTGACTTCCTCTGGAACTAGCAGTGTGAAGCAGCGTTCCGGAGTCTGAAGGCTTATCTGGCGTTTCCACCACTCCAATCCAAACCTCTTCCTGACGAAACACTGTTTCTCTATCTCGCAGTCTCCAACACTGTCGTGAGTGCAGTTTTGGTGCGAAAGGATGACGTCCAAAAGCCAGTCTATTACATCAACAAATCCTTTATCAACGCCCAGACGCGGTACACAAGGATTGAAAATCTAATTCACTCTTTTCATCACTACGAGAAAGTTGTAGCCTTACTTTCAATTCTTTCATATCATCGTGTTGACAGAATACCCTCTGAAAGCTATAATGGAGAATGCTTGGGCCAAGGGAGAATAGCGAAGTGGATCATGAAGATCAGACACGGAGATCAGACCCCTCGGAGCACCTTTGAACCGAGGACAACAATCAAGGGGCAAGTCTTAGCGGACTTCATTGTCAAATTGACACCGGGACCTTCTCGGCAGAGTAATCTCTTGAAAGGGTAGATCCTGAACGTGGATGGAGCATCAAATGATAGGGATGCCGGAGTTGGGATAATCCTCACTACCCTAGAGGGGTCCATAATCGAGCAATCCTACACTCGGATTCCGTGCCACTAACAATGAAGAGCCGAGTACGAAAAGCTGTCATCGCAGATCTTAAGATGGCGGCTACCATCAGGATCGCAGAGCTTGGGTTCGTTGCGATTCGCTACTCATAGTGAGCCAAATCAACAGAAAATACACAACCAAGGATGATTGGATGGCCACATACTTGAAGATCACCATTTGAAAATCCAGATTCTCCTGTTGTAAATTCATTCAAGTCTCGAGATTCGAGAACAATCAAGCCGACTCCTTGGCAACATTAGCATCAGCTGTCAACTTCCAATTCAGACACGAGATCCTTGTCGAGTACATCCTGAAGCCACGCATCCACGAGTCCGACGAGGAAGTGTTGCTTCTAGATACTTCTCCAGGGTGGAGGGATCCTATCATAGTTTATCTCAAAGATGAGACACTCCCTGGAGACAAGGCTGAAGCTCAGAAATTGCAGCATCTCGCCACCTGATACACTCTCTTTGGAGACCTCCTGTAAAAGAAATCTTAATCCAAACTGGACTCCGATCCATACTTGAGATGCCTTGCTCCGAAGGAAGCTAGAAGAGTAATGGAGGAGATCCATGATGGTGATTACGGGAACCATGCGAGAGCCAGATCCCTTGCTCACAAAGTCATCAACCAAGGGTACTACTGGCCCAAAATGTTCGACAACACCAAGAAATATGTGAAGAAATATCCGCAATACCAGAGGTTTGCTCCTTCAAACAGAAGGAGCACGAACCTCCACACTCTGCGAAGTCCCTGGCCCTTCATGCAGTTGGCGCTATACGTAGTGGGCCTTTTTCCCCGAGCGCTACACCAGTTCAGATTCCTACTTGTAGCCACAGACTACTTCACCAAGTGAGTGAAAGCGGTGCCACTCCGACATCACGAGACAATTGATAGTCAAGTTCCTCTGGCAGATCATATGTTGCTTTGAGCTCCCTCGTACTATCATCACCGACAACGGGACAAACTTCGCTAGCAAGCAGCTGGCAAGATTCTGTGCTAAATAAAAGATCACCCACCGATTCCCCCCTAATATCCACAAGGTAACGTCCAGGCCGAGATCAGCAATCACACTATCCTGAATAGTCTGTGCAAGAGCCTAGATAAAGTAAAAGGCAAGTGGGGGAGACTCCTCAAGAGTGTAACGACATACCGGATCACTTAACGCGTCCTAATAGGTGAGACTCCATTCTCATTGGCTTATAGGACGGAGGCCATCATTCTAGTTGACGTTTACATGACAACACTACGGATAGAAGTCAATCGAGACCAGAATGTCGCTTAACTTCGCCTGACCCAAGATCAGTCAGGAAAGAAGACAAAGCTCAAATCCGCACTGACACCTACCAACAACAAATCAAGACAGCTCATCCCAAGAAGATGAAGGCTCATGAATTTCAAGTTGGTGATCCCATATACTATGGTCGCATAGGCAACAATGGCTCATACACCCTGGTCAACCAAGACGGAAAGACACTTGGGAAGCAATGGAACTCTTTTCATTTAAAGTGATACTATGTATGATCCATGTCATATTCAATAAAAAAAATTCGCAATTGTGCACCATCTCTTTCCTTAAAATCTCATAAATGCATAAAAAAGCCTAAATCGGGTCCTCACTCTGACGGCCCAGACCTATGCAGAGTCACCCTAGAATGACGGAAGCACCCCTGATGGTCGCTAGCTATACAAATGCACTCCTGAATGACGAAATCGCTCCTGACGGTCACCCAACAGCCTATATCGAGTCCTCACCTTGACGACTCAGACCCATACAGAGTCACTCCTGAATGATGAAAGCGCTCCTAATGGTCGCCACCTATACGGAGTCACTCCTGATGGTCGCTCAAAAGCCTATATCGAGTCCTCAACCTGACGACTCAGACCTATACAGTCACTCCGGAATGACGAAAGCGCTCTTGACTGCCACCCAAAAGACTATATCGTGTCCTCACCCTGGAGGCTCAGACCTATACAGAGTCACTACTGAATGACAAAAGCGCACTTGATGGTCATAGCCATATAGTCTCGAGTGACGTAACTGCTCCTGACGGTCACTCTGACAGCCTACATCGGATCCTCACCCTGACGGCTAGACTTACATGGAGACTTTTCTGAAAAATAAAAGCGCTCATGGTGATCACTAGACCTACACAGAGGCTCTCTTAAAAGAGGGAAGCGCTCCTAACGATCACTCCGACAGCCTATATCAGGTCCTCACCCTGACGGCTAGACCTACACGAAGGCTCTCCTGAAAGAGGAAAGCACTCCTAACAATCACTCCGACAGCCTATATCGGGTCCTCACCCTGACGGCTAGACCAACACTGAGGCTCTCCTTAAAGAGGGAAGCGCTCTTGACGGTCACTCCGACAGCCTCTATCGTGTCCTCACTCTGACAGCTAAACCTACACAGAGGCTCTCCTGAAAGATGAAAGCGCTATAGACGGTCACTCCGACAGCCTATATCGGGTACTCACCCTGATAGCTAGACCTACACGGAAGCTCTCTTGAAAAACGGAAACGCTCATGACGGTCACACTTACAGCTTATATCGGATCCACACCTAGACTCCTAGACCTACACGGAGCTCCTGAAAGACGAAAGCAGTCCTAACAGTCATTCTGACAGCCTATATCGGGTTCGCCCTGTGGCTAATTCTAACCTACACGGACTCTCAGTCTGACAACTAAAAGGCCCTGTGGATGTAATCTCTCTATTTTTAAAATACATGATTTAATAACAAATAACAATATTTTAAATTATGTACATGTATTTTATATTAATTATTATCTATTATGTGAGTTATTATTACTAATTGTTATTAATTACTATTACCATTTTATTAGTGTTATTATTACTATTAATATTGTTATCATTATGTTTAGTGTTAATTATTATCATTATTGTTAATGTTATTATTAAAGTTACTACTAGTATTGTTATTGTTATTTTTAGTTATTATTTTGTATTTAATTGGTATTATTATACTATTAGTATTAGTATTTATTGTGTGTTTTAGCCTAGCCCATAATCAAGCCCACTTCGATTTTAGTTCTAATTCATTTTTCTCCAACCTATTCCTATAGGCCCAACCCAATCTCCTTATTTGCACGTGTATATCCCTCAAACCTATACCCATTATCTATTGACCTGTTAGCCCAAACCCGTTATCTAAAACCCACAACCCATTATAATTCCTATATAAACCATCTCCTAACCCTATCATAACCTAATCACAAACCCTAATCTTCTCCATCCCCCTTTCCATGCCGCATCCACGATCATGGTCCCCCCTCTCCTCCACCTGCATCTCTCCGGAGCAACACTCCCCCTCCATAACCTACTCTCCCTTCATGGTCAGAACGCCGTCGGAGCCTCCTTGTCCATGCTTCCTTTCCCCGTAACTACACCCACAACACACCAAGGAAACCTCCCCTTGCTGCAGTCGTAAGCACCCAGGCCGCCAAAGCCCACGCCTCTGCCGAGCACTCCTCCCTTGCTGGCCCTTCCTCTTCCTCGCCAGAGCTCGCAGGAACCACCCGCAACTCCTCCATGGACAAGATCCCTAGATCCATGTGGCAACAACCCCTCACCACCATGATCCCTCCCCGGCCGTTGCTCCCTATCCCATAGCAACCCCCCATTGTTGAACCCCCTCTTCCCCCTCGGCAGCCCACCAGGCCGAGCACAGCCACCTCATACCCACAGCAGCTCTGCTCACGCATCATACTCCCCATCTTCCCCTGGTACCCGAGCACACCCCCTCTGTGATCTTGCCGAGCAAGCACTAGGCCAACCCGATTCCATCTCCCCATGGTCCTTGCCGAGCCTTCATCTCCGACGAGCTCCGTGAGCCCCTCCAGTAACCCAATCTACTCCGCGGCACTCCAACGAGCCGTCAACCCCCTCTGCGCCTTCCGCCATCATCTCCGGCAAACCCCGCAGGCCGCAGCACGCGCAACCCATGGCCGTGCCTCCCTCCCGTCTCCTACCTACATGGTAAATTCTCACTCTCTTTATATATATAATTGATGTATGTATATTTGATGTGTCACTGTCAATATTATGTGATGAATGTGTTTTGTGTTGGTGAGTATTGTGCAGGTGTGTGAACTACATGTGTGCGTGAGTGTATACACGTGTATTTGGTGCATGTATGTATGAATGTTATATGTGTATGTATGTGTGGGAATGTATATATAATGTGAATATAATTGGGTGTTTTATCTACATGTGTTTATATTTGTATGGGTGTGTCGTATATAGATGTACATGTGGGTGTGAGTTAATGTGTGTATGATGTGTATGCATGAATGGGTATGTACGTACACACACACACACATATATATGTATGTACTTATGTGTATACTCGTATATACGTATGTATTTTGGTGTACGCATGTATGTATAATGTATGCTTGGGTGTATGCATGAGTACACGTATGTGTATGTGCTAGTGTATTATGTGTTTGGTTGCGTGTTGCAGCGATTCAAACTCGTTCGTGCGATCTGAACTCGGTAACAGAAGAGCCGAACCTGATTCGAATTTGTGCCCGTTATGGACCCGATACACTGGCGATTCAAAGATTGACATATGAGATGATCCGAAGATCTGTATCGATTCGTGTAGTGAAGACCAGATGGTGATTCAGACCCCGAAATCACGTCATTTCATGTGAGTGCTTGTTTTTATGTTATTTTCTTATTTACTGTTGTCAGTAGGCATTTATTGTTGTCGTATCATTTCACGTGACCATTTGTTATATTTTACCAGTATGATTACATATATCACTTCATGAGAAACCAGTGAGCATTCACAGTATTTATGCAGTGGTATGAGTGTTTATCAGCGTCATTTCATGTGTTAGCAGTTCGTCGTTATTAGCTTAGGCCTAGTATTAATACACCTTAGACTGGACTTGATCTTGTAATTGACCCAGTTGTGATAAATTTTAGAATATAAATTGACTGGTCTTGAGGTTGATAGGTTCATGGTTTGAGGTTAAAGATTATATTTTATATGGAGTATTTATCAGACTTAATATTCATTTACTTGGCGATATCTTAGATGAGTATTCATTAGATATTGATGTATTATATATATATGGCGTTACTTTATTAAGAGACTAGATTTCTTATGCTTGGATTGGTATTGACTTATTTAGAGTTAAGTTGATTGACATGAGGTTTGTGTTCTTTTCAGAGGATTGTGATTAGTGTTCTGATGAGATTGATGTAGTTTGATTTATAGTAGTGAGTATTCCCAGTTTTACCCCTGATTACATTAATTGAATATTGATGACTATTGATATTGAATACTAGATGTAGAGATGATCTAGATTTCATATTGATCAAGGATGTTACTCTCCTTTGTTATAATCTTGATTGGATTGGATAGGGATAATCATTTAGATGTGGTAGAGTATACATTTATTTCAGGTTGTTGAGACTTACATACAACAGTGACTTTTAGGGTGGATATGCCGATGACTTTGAGGATCTGAGTTAATTGAATATTTTGCTTTGGATTATTCTGTTCATGCCTGCATGTCATTACTTATCCCGAACACATGATCCACTTGAAAAACTTGACTTATTATACATGATATCTACCTGATAACTATATTGTCTACGTTATTATAGTTGTTGAAAAAATATTGTTATATGGTAACACCCTCCTGTTATACTTGTTACATATCATGTTATACTGGTATCTTGATCAGACTGTTGACGTTGTTGTTGTTGCCATCACCGAGTTATCCTAGTGATCTAGGTAACATGTGCATTAAATACTCTTGATAATATAATAACATGATTATTAAACAACTTGCACCAGGATTGGGGAAATTGATGAAGGAGACGTCTGTATTTTAGGTGGACCTAGGATATAGGATTGCGCAGCCGAAAAAAGGTTTCACTGCAGGGTTCCCGTGGGGTGACTGACACCCCGTCCTGTTCCTGTTCTTGCTCATGTTATACATGTTATACATGTTACCTGACTACCTTGCGGTAGGGCCTGGTTCAACGCCAGGACTAGGTCGTGGTCCTAGGTATGTACAGTACTCACTTAAAACACAGACAATGTCTCCAACCAATAAGTTTCAATAACATAGGACCCTGATTGACATGTGTAATAGGCGTAGTATGAGATGCGCCTATTACAGGTGGCAGTTGGTGTTCGCTGACATAATTAATAACAAAACTGAATCTTACATTGACATTGTAGACTGAACTTGATATATATATGTTATGATAGACACCTGACACCTAATTGTATACTTGACTTGACACATACTCTACTGTGTGCTATCCACGTTACTGTTTATTTACTTTATGTATGTCACTTCTTATCCAGTATATTTTTATAGCAGTATTGTAGTGATATGTACACACTGTTTATGCACGTGCACCTTCCCTTTTTATTTATACTCATTAAGTCGCTGTCTGATGACCCTAAATTTGTACGTCCAGATTGGATACTTTATTCTATTGTTCAAGTGTTCGATGAGACCGTACATGTTGCGAGGAGCCAGAGTTTCCTTACTTGGTCGTCCCTTCTCGGTATATTGTTACTCTCTTTTATTTATGTCGTTCCTTTTAATTTCCTACACTGGACTTTTATTCTATTCTTTAATTCCTATACTATCATTGTGTTAGATATTTATATGTCATATTGCAGTAATATTGATTTATCACAGTAGATTTTTATAGCTTGTTCGGGTTACTTTAGGCTTAGTGTGTATACGTGGGGTATGCTCCTCGCGTATATACATCGCTGACTCTTGTCGCCATTCCATTTTCACGTATCTTGGAAAGTGAGTCGTGACAGGGTTTTCTTGGTATCAGAGCCAGGTTCGATGTTCGATTTTCAATTTGCGATTTTTCTCTTTTGCAACAAGAACCTAGTTCTTACCAATAACTTGAAATAAATTATATTTACATTGCAATAAGCATATAATAGCATATAATATTCACATGGTATTGAGTCCGCTTGGAAATTGACCATCCTCCCTTTGGATATCCTTCTCTTTGATCTTTTGAATCCCTGATTATAACTCTTCTTCTAAAGTAATCTGGGTTTCATCTTGATTCTTATTCTTCTTCCCGATTTTATTTCTCTGATTTGTTTCCTGAGTTTGATCACTTCATATTGAAGCCAGTAGCAGAGATCAGAGCACGCAACGGAAGCATGATGGACCCTTGATGCAATGAGAAGTGACATGAAAGTTTTATCTTCTCTTTTAATTTGATTTTTATCATTCTCTACTTTATTGAAATTTCGAGCAAGAAATTTTTATAAGGTGGGTAGAATGTAATATCTTTATTTTTAAAATACATGATTAAATAACAAATAATAATATTTTAAATTGTGTACATGTATTTTGTATTAATTATTATCTATTATGAGTTATTATTACTAATTGTTTATTAATTATTATTACCATTTTTATTAGTGTTATTATTACTGTTAATATTGTTATTATTATTGTTAATGTTATTATTAAAGTTACTACTAGTATTATTATTGCTATTTTAATAATATTTTGTATTTAATTGGTTTATTATACTATAAGTATTAGTATTTATTCTGTGTTTTAACCCATAATCAAGCCCACTTTCATTTTAGTTCTAATTCATTTTTTCTCCAACCTATTCCCATAGACCCAACCCAACTCCTTACTTGCATGTGTATATCCCTCAAACCCATACCCATTATCCCGTTAGCCCAAACACGCTATCTAAAACCCACAACCCATTATAATTCCTATATAAACCATCTTATCTCCTAACCCTATCATTAACCTAATCACAAACCCTAATCTTCTCCATTCCCTCTCCATGCCGCATCCACGATCATGGTCCTCCCATAGACCTAACCCAATCTCCTTATTTGCATGTATATCCCTCAAACTCATACACATTATCTATTGACCCGTTAGCCCAAACCCGTTATCTAAAACCCACAAACCCATTATAATTCCTTTATAAACCATCTTATCTCCTAACCCTATCAATAACCTAATCACAAACCCTAATCTTCTCCATGCCGCATCCACGATCATGGTCCCCGCTCTCCTCCACCTGCACTTCTCCGGAGCAACACTCCCCCTCCACGGCCTACTCTCCCTTCATGGCCGGAACGCCACCGGAGCCTCCTTGGCCATGCTTCCCTACCCTATGACTCCACCGACAGCACACCACCACGACAACCTCCCTTTGCTGCAGCCGTGAGCACCCAGGCCGCCGGAGCCCACCCCTCTGCCGAGCACTCCCCTTGCCAGCCCTTCCTCTTTCTCGTCGAAGCTCACGGCAACCACCCGCTAACTCCTCCATGGTCGAGATCCCTAGATCCATGCGACAACAACCCCTCACCACCATGACCCCTCCCCGGCTGTTGCTCCTGCTCCAACGACAACCCCCATTGCCGAACCCCCTTTTCCCCCTCAGCAGCCCCCCAGGCCGAGCACACCCGCCTTCACACCCACAGCAGCTCTGCTCACGCACTATGCTCTCCATCTTCCCTTGGTACCCGAGCACACCTCCGTGATCCTGCCAAGCAAGCACCAGGTCAAGCCCGGATTCCATCTCCCCATGGTCCTTGCTGAGCCCTATGTTTTAAAAATCAGATTAATCGACCGATTAATCCTATTCGGTGATAGCCCGCTTAATATTACATTAATCGCTCTGATTATGCGCTCGGGGTGATTAATCGGGTCCAAAATGATTAATCTCCGATTAATCATTTAGGCATTTCATATATTTTTTATTTGAAAAACTTCACTTTGTATGTGTTGAATCGCTAAGTAGTTTATGTTGTAATGTTAATGATTTGATAATGATCTTTTTTTAATAGTAGATGAATGTTATTTATTAAATAGTAGATGAATTATGATATTTTATTATTGTATATTTTGCACAAAGTGATAGTTATGTTTTATTATTTTTTATTATTTTTCAAATTAACTTATTTAGCAATCTTTCTCCATTCTTTAAAGTTCATTATTTTGATTGATAAATTGACTAATTTTTTTATTTATCTTATTTTGTAAGCAAGTTCTTTGATTTATATTTATGTTGCAAAATTTGAAATCTTGGATTACTAATGTGAAGAGATAAGTTCTTTTACTTCTTTTTTACTATTTATTCATATTGTCTTATTCATCATATCATGGTTTATAACTTCACATCTAGATATTGTCTTATATAATATTTAGGTATTTTCAACAATTAACTGTATATATTCATATGTAGTTGTGTATAAATATAATTAAATATATTAAAATTTTCAAAAATGATTAATCCCCAATTAATCTCCGATTAATCCGATTAATCATTATTCAGTGTTGGACCGCACGAATAATGAAACCAATTTTTAGAACACTGGCCGAGCCTTCCTCTATCTCTGACGAGCTCCACGAGCCCCTCCGGCAACCCGATCTACTCTGTGGGCACTCCGACGAGCCGTCAACCCCCTTCCGTGCCTTCCGCCATCATCTCCGGCAAACCCCGGAGCACGCGCAACCCATGGTCGTGCCTCCCTCCCATCTCCTTACATGGTAAATTCTCACTCTTTATATATGTATAATTGATGCACTCACACTCTCTCTTTATATATATGTAATTGATGTATGTATATTTGATCTGTCAATATTATGTGATGAATGTGTTTTGTGTTGGTGAGAAACTGTGCGGGTGTGTGAACTACATGTGTGCGTAAGTGTATACACGTGTGTATTTGGTGTATGTATGTATGAATGTTATATGTGTATGCATGTACGGGAATGTATATATAATGTGTATATAATTGGGTGTGTTATATACATGTGTTTATATTTGCATGGGTGTGTTGTATATAAATGTAGTCTGTGAGTTAATGTGTGTGTATGATGTGTGTGCATGGATGGGTATGCATATATGTGTATGTATGTGTACACTCGTATATACGTATGCATTTTGGTGTACACATGTATAATGTATGCTAGGGGTGTATGCATGAGTATGTGTATGTGTTGTGCTAGCGTATTATGTGTGTTTGGTTGCGTGTTGCAGCAATTTGGACTCGTTCGTGCGATCCGAACACAGCAATAGAAGACCCAGACCTGATTCGGATTTGTACCCGTTATGGACCCGATACACTAGCGATTCAAAGATCAATACCAGTTCGTGTAGTGAAGACCAGACGGAGATTCAGACCCGAAATCGCGTTATTTCATGTGAGTGCTTGTTCTTATGTTATTCTCTTATTTACTGCTGTCAAGTAGGCATTCATATGTTACTGGAATCATTTCATGTGACCATTTGATATATTTTGCCAGTATGATTACCCGTATCACTTCATGAGACACCAATGAGCATTCACCGTATTTATGTAGTTGATATGAGTGTTTATCGGCGTCATTTTATGTGTTAATAATTCATCGTTATTGACTTAAGCCTAGTATTGATACACCTTAGACCGGACTTGATCTTGTAATTGACCTACTTGTGATAAAATTTAGAATATAAATTGATTGGTCTTGAGGTTGATTGATTCATGGATGAGGTTAAAGATTCATATTTTATATGAAGTATTTATCAGACTTGATATTCATTTACTTGGTGATATTTTAGATGAGTATTCATTAGATATTGATGATGTCGTTACTTTATTAAGAGACTAGATTTCTTATGCTTGATTGGTATCGACTTATTTAGAATTAGAGTTGATTGACATGATATTTGTGTTCTTTTCAGAGGATTGTGATTAGTGTTCTGATAGATTAATGTAGTTGGATTTATAGTTGTGAGTATTCCCGATTTTACCCTTAATTACATTAATTGAATATTGATGACTTTATTGATATTGAATACTAGATGTAGAGATGATCTAGATTTCATATTAATCGAGGATGTTACACTCCTTTGTTATGATCTTGATTGGATTGGATAGCAATGATCAGTTAGATGTGGTAGAGTATACATTTATTCCAGGTTGTTGAGACTTACACTAGTGACTTAGAGGGTGGATATGCTGATGACTTTGAGAATCTGAGTTGATTGAATATTTTGCCTTGGATTATTCTATTCATGCATGCATGTCATTACTCACCTTGAACATCATGATCCACTTGAAAAACTTGACTTATTTTACATGATATCCAGCTGATAACTATATTATCCATATTACCATAGTTGTTGGAAAATATTGTTATATGGAAACACCCTCATGTTATACTTGTTACATATCTTGTCACACAAGTATCCTGATCACACTGTTGACGTTGGTGCTGTTGCCATCACCGAGTTATCCCAGTGATCTAGACAACATGTGCATTAAATACTCTTGAAAATATAATAACATGATTATTGAACAACTTGCACCGGGATTGGGAAATTAATGAAAATGTATGTATTTTGGGTGAACCTAGGATATAGGTTGCGCAGCCGAAAGAGGGTTCTCCACTGCAGGGTTCCCGTGGGGTGACTGACACCCGTCCTGTTCTTATTCTTGTTCCTGTTATACATGTTACACATGTTACCTGACTTGTTATACATGTTACCTGACTACCTTACGGTAGGGTCTAGTTCAGCGCCAAGAGTAAGTCGTGGTCCCGGGTATGTACGAGTCCCACTTAAAACACAGACAATGTCTCCAACCAATCAGTTTCAATTACATAGGACCCTGATTGACATGTGTAGTAGGCGTAGTATAAGATGCGTCTATTACAGGTGGCAATTAGTGTTCGCTGATATAATTAATAACAAAACTGAATCTTACACAGACATTGTAGACTGAACTTGATATATACATGTTTTGATAATATAAATAACACTAAACATAATGATAACAATATTAACAGTATAATAACACTAATAAAAATGGTAATAGTAATTAATAACAATTAGTAATAATAACTCACATAATAGATAATAATTAATACAAAATACACAATGTAAAATATTATTATTTGTTATTAAATCATGTATTTCAAAAATAGAGATATTACAACGGAGACATTGAAAAGAGTCACCTAAGGGGCAAGTTCCGATAACTGTCAAATCACTCTGACAACTGTCGACTTCACGTCCTAACTCCCACTCCCTCGAGTCGAGCACAATCAAACAAATTCAGCTAGCCGCACAAGCAGAAAAAGCACGTTATAAAATTGAATGTGTTTATTACAAATACATTATTACAGAAAAGTACAAGCGTGGAATACAAATGTCAACATGACGGTTGTTATCTCCACCTACACTCAATTCCAACCCAGTTCTACCCCGAGAAGCGATGTCTGCTCAGCTCAAAGTGCAGATCTTGCACTTATCGGAGGAAATCTCGGTAGATCATTCAACCACACCACATCCGTTTGCAGATCACAACCTCACGCTCGTGTCGCTGCAAATCCAGCTCCAATTGCCGGACCTTTCCTCTAAGCTCGAGCTTTTCTTCACCCCGCTACTGGAGCAAGTCGATCATCGACTGCCTCTCAAGAATGATATCACGCAGGCCCAAGACATCCTTCATCACCTGCTTCAATACTTTCAGCTTTTCCAAAAGGACCTCAAAGAGTTCGAGTTTCTCCTTCCTCAACTTCCGTCTCAGATAGCTCGAACTTCTCCTTTCTCAGCTCCTTCAGCTGACGGGCCAGCTCCGAACACTTGTCCATCTATTTGAACAGCTGGTCCCGGAGGTTGCTCGCCTCAAACCAATGGCAATTCAACTAGCAGTCTAGCTGATGCATAAGACGATTATAAAGTGTAAGCTCCATGCGAAAGCGACTCTTCGCCACTCTCACGTCAGCACACAGGTAGTCGAGCAGAGATCTAGGCTCCTCCCTGGGACCTAAATCGAAACCTTCCTCCAAGTCTTCAAAGCGTCGGAGTCGAAGTCATCCAGATCACCACAGGCTCTTCAACAAATCTGATACTCGGAGATTTATTTCTCACCCAACTTCCAAGACCCAGAACCCCACATTCGTCAGCACCCTGAGTGGGTCCGACTAGGCCTAAGGAGATTCCTCGAAAAACAAGTCATGCCTTTCGCAGCCTCATTGAGCTACAACAAGCAACAGGTTGCCAAAATAAGAAAGTCCAAAATTTGAGAAATCCAGATATTGAGCAAAATTTTCTATCCATTAATAATGAGAAATTTACAAAATACAATCAGAAAATTACAGCTCATTTATACTCACAAAATCTGGGTGAAGGTGCCTCGACAGCTCGAAAGTAGGGTCCGCCTCGGAGTCCCAACGAGCTTCAGCAGGCTAGCCCTCAGTAGGAGCTGCACTAACAGGAGAATCCCGAGAAGTACCAACGATCGTAGCCCTGGCAGAGGCGTCAGGCATCAAAAGAGCAAGTAAGCCAAGACTTCTATCATCCTTTGGTCAGCACGGAGGCTCCTAGCATCGAGAGGGTACCTCAGTGGTTTGCCTTGCATCCCATCAATGTACCCATCCCGATACCTCATAAGCTTGAAGACTTTGACCTCTTTTTGCAGTCTCGCAACGTTTTTATCTGCTTGCTTCTTGTTACCTCTTCAGCGAGTGCCTGCTTCAACTCAAGTCAGAGGCCATCCTTCTCACTCTAGAAGACACTCATACGGTCAAGCTCAGCCTTAACATCTTCAGCTTACCGGTTTCCATCCGCAAACCCTTGGGAAGCTACCTAGAGTTCAAAAATCTATCCTCTCCAGCTTTAAGCTTTTATTCTCTAGCTCCTGAGCCTGGGATAGTTCTTGCCGGAGTACCAACTCTGTCGCCTAAAACTTCTTTCGAAGTTGGTCCAATTCGGCCTTCCGGCTTCGTTGGGCCACCAATCGCGGTCCAAGTCAGCTTGGAGCTTGGCAAGCTTCTCATGCACCTCCCTTTTCTCGACGAACAAGCATCAACCCTTCTCAACAAGTCAGCATTAGCCCTCTCCTCTTTCAGGCAATCCACTGACTGCCCAGGAGCTCAACAGTGAACACGATGTTGTTCAAAAGAAGAGATTCAGGGTGAGCTACATGATTACCAAAAGACAAAACACAGTTCGAGCTTACTCAGAAAGATCTCGTTCTCCAGCGTTCTCCGTTGGTGCTTCAACGGGGGCGCCTTAATTCCTCCAATTCTTTGAGGAAGTCACTATGTCCAAAGGGCACCTCGTTGTCTCCCCTCCGCAGAAGAAAGCTCAGCCCAAAGCTCGTCCCTTAAGGCCTCAGAGTGAGCTACATGATTACCAGAAGACAAAACACAATTCGAGCTTACCCGAAAAATCTCATTCTCCGGTGTTCTCCACTGGTCCCTCGACGAGAGCGGCTTAAACTCCAATCCTTGGAGGAAGTCACCATGTTCAAGGCCACCTCGTTGTCTCCCCTCTGCAGAAGCAAGCTTAGCCCAGAGCTCGCCCCTTGATGCTTCAGAGTCGTCATCAAGGGGAAGGCTAACTCTAAAGGGCCGACAACAGTGCTAACCTCACTAACTCTTGCCACTTCGAGTACAAGCACCTCAACCAAGAGCACAGGCCCGGAGGTATCCTCCGGGGGCATCATCTCTCTGAGGACTTCGACCTCAGAGGTGTATCCTCCGGGGCATCACTTCTCCGAGGACTTCAATCAGGAGGTTAGGTCACGGGACTCCGACTGCCCCATTACACTAGAAGAGGCTTCCTGCTCGGCTCTGTCTCCCTCTTTAGGATTAAAGCCTCCATCCACAATTGCCATCATCCTCTCCAACTCCTCGGCATCAGTCATACTCAATCATTCAACGTCTATTCTGCAAAACACGTGTCAGAACCATGAAAGCATAATGTGAAAGGATCCAGAGCCAATTAATACTTACCCTCTCAGAGATCTGAGGTTGAGGAGAAGACTCCTGTGATTCCTGCTCAGTCGCTCTGCTCAAGCCGGACGCTTCCTGGTTGCACCTCGTGCTCCAGAGCCACACACTTCGACCGGGATTTCACCTCTCATCGAGACGTCACTCCCAGAAACGCCCTCCTCGGTGACAGGAGCATGTGCCTCCTCATCTCTGCCCGACGCCGTGAGTCTCGAAATGATCAGGGGCTCAGAAGGTCTCTGCGAGCCCAGCAGCCAGCACCAATTTCGATGATCATACGGGAGCAAATACAAAATTTTAACCCTATCCTGCATCCCCTTTGGGATCGCCACTCCCCTTAGGGAGCAGAACCTTGTTCCGCGCGACCGGGACACGCCCACGATCCTTGCCTGAGGCAGTCTCCCAGGGTCCGGAGACACGAAGATGTCGTGCTACCGGTGATCGATGTCCACCAAGTTGATAATCAACCTATAGCACCCACTCTGCGGAACAAGGAAGCGAGCGTCCTTATGAGACTTCCTTATCACTAAACGACACAATTCCCTCATCTCGCATGAAACAGGGGCTTAGTTGAGCAAAGAGCTTCAAATTCCAGAACAATCTGCCATGCCCCTGATGTCGGCTGCAAGGGCAGAACCTTAAAGTGCGCCAAGACTTCCTCGACAAAAAGAGTCATGGGAAGCTTCACCCCGAGACATGATCTGAGGATGAAGTACACGTAGCCTACAAGAGGCGAGACTGTGAAATCAGTATCCAACGAACACCACTTCACCTCAAATTTGAAAGGCAGATGGACATCGTATGACGCCAAATACTCATCCACCACTTTCTAACCACACAAAACATGCAACTTGGGATCAAAATCCATGGCTTCCTTAGTTCTAAGAGCAACCTTTTTCCATTTTCCTCCACGACACCCTTCTTGCTTTGTCTCGCCGCCAGCAACAATAGATTTTCCTCCTCCAGCCATTTGCAATATGATGATGACAGATTCAAAGTTTAGAAATCATAAAAAGGGAACGAGGAGACAGAAGCTCGAGAAATTTAGGATTTGTACAAAAGCCCAAGCATCCAAGTTTTCCCTCAATTTAAAGGCAGATGTTGACATCATCACAATGATGGCTTAAGACTAAAGCGTCTTTTTGCACGCCAGCTAGCCCTAAATCCCGACCGCTACGCGAATCCCAACTCAGATTGCTCCCAGGTGTCGACTATCTGCGCAAAGAGCACGCAGATTGGATAGGTGGCGTGACCTTTGCCTACCTTTACAGGCGCAACATTAAACGCAAGAGGACAAAAGGGGCTGCTCTCTAGCATTCTCCAGTTGCTTTTCACGAAGCGCGAGAATTTTCCACCGATTACTCAGTACAAAACCATGCCAAAAGATGAGATCAGTCCGCTCCCTTTCTTCTCGCTAGAAGACTCCGAGAAAGAGGCGGAGCGGGCATCTGCGGTGGTCAGATTTTGACCTCATCAAGATCATGACACATCTCCAGACACCTGGAGGCTCCACTTCTCTGCAAGGGGCCCAACTCACTAACAACCTGATGTAGGCCCAAGAAGAAAGCCTCAGATCTCACCCCGAGCCTACATCTGATCAGATATCACTCAACCAGAGTTGCCCAACTCTCTGAGACGCCAACAATCAATACAAAATCTATAGGGACACCAACAATCAATACAAGATCATTTCAAATCAGTACAGAGTTCATTCTCGGAGCCACCCAAGTCTCCGACACGAAGACCCTCCAGAGCTCGCTACTCCTGCGCTGCTTACAGCTGGATAGCATGCTCCCTATGATTCACAGATCCGATTACGCTGTCAGTTCTCATATTCTAAACATTGTAACACTCCAATATCAATGCGAGCAGTCATGAATAGTGATGAATATCGCTGCATGACGATCTTACAATCAAACGATGTGATCTGAGCAGTTACAAAGAACTCATAACGTACGAATCATGCAGTTAGTGATCCAAGATATTCGCACCCACGAAGACAGCTTAGACGAGTATAAATACATCTCCTTCTCCATTGAGAAGGGGGTTGACAAATAATTACCCAAAACTCTAGTGGTTTAGATCTGATTTCAAAAATCTCTAGAACTTGTAACCGCAACAACACTCTTCTGAATTCATTATAATCCCCAGATATTATAGTGAATCCTCTCTCCCATGATTTTTTTCTTTCGAGTTTTTCACGTAATTCTATGTTGTCTATAAATGCTTACATCTGACCATTCACTTACAAACTCAATTACAACTCGTGGTGTGAAGAAATTTCTCAAGAATTTACCTCAACAAATATCCAAGGAATAAACCAAAATCGAATAAAACTAAACATATACACACAAATAGCAGATTAATCACAGAAAATTAAAAATAAAAAACTAAAACAGAGATCTAGATCTAGATAGATCACCTGATAGACATCACCAAAGGACAAGATCGGGAACTGCTCCTTGATCGGTTCCACGAGCCTCACAGCAATATCGAGCCCATTGTTCGCACCGTGAGCCAACTCCGCCTTGTGCCTCATCGTCCCGAACGGACCCCCAGTCTTGGACTTCACATCGTAAGTCCCAGCAGAATGCCACCTGAATCAAAAAAACAACCCTATTTCACCCCAAAAAACCCAAAAAATAGCAAAAATATCAAAGTAAAATATCACAGAACGATCAGGATATCAGGATCTTACGCCAATCGCAGCATAATCGGAGCGCAGTTCTTCACGGCGATCATCCCGCGGAGCTTCCTCTTGCAGTTCTCGACGGCCTTCACGTACTCGTCGCTGACCTTCGGGTACGATTTCCCCATGGCGATCGTCCGCTGCTCGTGATTCAACCGCGAGATCGTATCAAGATCGTTAAAAAAATCGATCAAAAATGAGAAGAAAAACGTGAAATGCAGTGATTTTTCCCACCTTAAACCCTAGCTTTTCGGCCAAAGGAAGAAGGCACGAGCAGAGCACGCTCTCGCATGAGCAAGTGGGGTTTATATGGACGGCTCTAAACCAAGAAGGTTCTAGTAGTTTGATCTCGGCCGTTGGTTTGTTGAAACTGACGGTTTGGATTTTCTAGAATTTAAATGGAAGATATTATAGACGTTTACGAAAATGCCCTTGATCTTTTTGGAGCAAGTTTTCATGGGACCCGAAAGCCGGAGATTCTGTGAAAAGAGGATATCGAGAAGAGTTATGACACGTGGCACGTGGCGGGTGATGGTTGGATAAGTGGTGACGTGGTCGGAAATTTTTTTGCTCATGGTGTTTTTCGTCACCGTGGCCATTTGAGCCGTTAATTTCGATGGGCCGCCGGTGGACGCAAGGACTCCATCCATATGAATGAATTCGGTTCATGTGTGTGAACCACACATACATACAATAAGAGGACCAACCACGCATTGACACGTGTATTGATCCTCTTATAATATGTTAAGTGTGTGGGGCTCACATGGATATTATAATATATTATAAGAGTTTCAATCCACGTGTCAATGTCAGATTGGTCCTCTTATTGTATGTGTGTGTGGCTCACACACATGAATCGAACCCCATATGAATGGCTCCCAGTCAACAGTGATGCCAGTGAACGAGTCACGCGGTGAGCAAATAGAACTAATGTAAGGGCCTGTTTGTTTCATTGCAAAACGTCACAAGTCGTAAGTCGTAAGATGAGAATGGAAAAAGTGAACTGTAGCAGAGAAAGTATTTGTGTTTTACGGTGTTTGGTTGATAAAGTGAAAGTGTAAATGGTAAAGTATATTGTGTTTTACGCTGTTTGGTTGGTAATGTAAAAGTGTAAGTGGAAAAGTTGACCACAAAATTAACTGTAGCAGTGATTTAAATATTATAAATACTATTAAATTAAATCTACTATTGCAAATTAAATTGTATTAATAAATTTGAGATAAAAAATTAATAATCTTAATATTTTATTTATAACAATTATATTAATAAAATATTAGTATAAATAAAAATATTACTAAAATATTAACTAAATAAATAATATAATATTTTAAGAAAATCTAAATAACATTAATAAAATTTTAAGAATATACTAATAAAATATAAATATTAAATCTTACAAAAATAATAAAATATAGTTATAATATTATAATATTAAAAATACTTGAAAATTATTATAATATAAATTTTATTATAATATTATTGTAATATTATAGAAATATAAAATTAACAAAGTAAAATGTAATTATAATTTAATAATAAATTATCATTATAGTATTATTATACTGAATTATTATTACAATATTAACATAATAAAATATTAATATAATAATAAAATATAGTATGATATTAATAAGCATTTTTTATATTAAAAAAATAAATAATTAAATATATAGTAAAGTATAATATTATTATATTAATAAAATATTAACTCTAAATAAAATAATAAAAAATGGAATAAGTATTAATAAAATAATAAAGTATTAAATAAAATATTTAAAAAATATTAAATTAAAACAGTAAATATTAAATATTAAAAACAATATTAAAAACAATAAAAAATTAAAGATTAAAAATATAAAATAATTAAATAATTAAATAAGAAATTGAACACTATTTAATATAAATATTTAATAATATTAAATTATATATTGATATCAAGTAATTGTTTTGAACTGTTAGGGTACTACAAGTGAGAGTTACATGACAACAAAATTAATTGTAGCAACTGCAAGTGAGAAAATATGAGTGTAAAAGTGAGATTTACATGACCACAAATTTAACTGTAGCAACTGTAAGTGAGAAAAGAAGAGTTGCATTTCACAACTTGTTTTTCAGCGAACAAACAACAGAAAATGAAAAGAAGCTTTACGACTTGCGTTTTGCGGCGTTTGGCGGCGAACAAACACGCCCAAGTCAAGCTGTAATTCTGTAAATTAGGTTATTTTATACTGCCACGGGGACACGAGACCCAATTGGGACCCACTGCATGAGGCTGCTGACTTGACACTGTAAACCATGGGGACAATTTTTTTTAATTAATGGCTCACGAAAACTAGTCTTTATTTTACTGTGTCAACTTCATATACCTTTCTTTGATTTTCTCACTCTCCTCTCTACTCACTGCTCCGAATGACAACTAGCCAAATGGGGAGCTATCCAGTGAAAAGAGAAACTCGCTTTGTCGTGGCAAGGGCAGATCAAAGACAAGATTTTCAGTGAGATGATCTCTACACTTGAAGATGGCCGCCAAAAAGACAACAATTGCAGCAGCTCCGGGAGCTCACCTTGGATGACACCTGAAAAGACCGTGCAAAGGCGATTCTAGTGCCTAAACAAACAGATGGCGAGCACAAACACTTCAAATATGAAGTGGTATCATGTGTCAGACACATGCCACACGCACTCGGAGAACATATTATGTTAAATTTGCCCGTTTGTTATACTGTATTGTGTATGATCACGAACTTTTAGAATTACAGTAGAAGCATTAGAAAGGCTTTATGCTGCTTTCTTTTGTTCTGTTCACAGTAGTCAGCTATCCTAAATTTCCACGTGACCAGAGCAAGTTAAAGTAGAAATAATCATAAATCACATCCAAAGTATTTGAACAAGTTTCGCTAAGGGTCGTTAAGGGTGGAAGTAAAAAGTGAAGAAGTGAGGAAGTGGTAATAGTTCATTTTAGAACTTTGAGAATTGGTTAGTAAGTTTTCCGATGTTTTGATGTTGTTGGAAAGTGTGGTTTGAAAAATGTTATATCTTTTCTGGTGTTTGGATGGTAATGTGGAAGTGAAAATGGAAAAGTTGACCGCAAATAATATTAGAATAAAAATTAATTAAGAAAAATAAAAATTAGTCTATAATTAGAATGCAAGTGAGATTTACATGAGCAAAAATTAACTGTTTTGTTTTGTGTTACAACTTATTACAAATGAGATTTACATGACCACAAAATTAACTGTAGCACTCTAAAAGTGAGGAAATGGTTGTGTTAAAGGGCCTGTTTGGTTAAGGTGGAAGTGAAGAAGTGAAGAAGTGAGGAAGTGGCAATAGTTCCCTTTGGAACTTGAGAATTGGTTAGTAAGTTTTCCGGTGTTTAGATGTTGTTAGGAAGTGTGGTTTGAAAAATGTTATGTCTTTTTCCGGTGTTTGGATGGTAATGTGGAAGTGGAAGTGGAAAAGTTGACCATAAAATTGACTGCAAAATAATATTAAAATAAAATTAATTAAGAAAATAAAATATGAACTATAATTAGAATGCAAGTGAGATTTACATGATCAAAAAATTAACTGTTTTGTGCTACAACTTATTACAAATGAGATTTACATGACCACAAAATTAACTGTAGCACTCTGGAAGTGAGGAAATGTTTGTGTAAAAGAGAAAAGAGAAAAGGAAAAAGGATTTTCTTATTTTCCTTTTCCGATGTTTGGATAGATAGGGAACTGAGCAATTATACTTCCCCTATTTCCTTACTTCCGCTCACTTCCTTGCAACCAAACCCCCCCTAGCCTGTTTGGTTAAGGGTGGAAGTGAGGAAGTAAGGAAGTGAGGAAGTGGTAATAGTTCCCTTTGGAACTGTGAATTGATTAGTAAGTTTTTTCGGTGTTTGGATGTTGTTGGGAAGTGTGGTTTGGAAAATGTTATGTCTTTTCTAGTGTTTGGATGGTAATGAAAAGTGAAAGTGGAAAAGTTGATCACAAAGTTGACCGCAAAATATTATTAAAAATAAAAATTAATTAAGAAAAATAAAAAATGGACTGTAATTAGAATGCAAATGAGATTTACATGACCAAAAAATTAACTGTTTGATGCTACAACTTATTACAAATGAGATTTACATGACCACAAAATTATACTGTAGCACTTTGGAAGTGAGGAAATGGTTATGTAAAAGAGAGAAGAAAAAAGGAAAAGGGTTTTCTTATTTTCCTTTTCTTGTATTTGGATAGATAGGGAAGTGAGCAATTATACTTCCCCATTTCCTTACTTCCGCCCACTTCCTTGCAGGGTGTGTTTGGTTGCAAGGAAGTGGGCGGAAGTAAGAAAATGGGGAAGTATAATTGATCACTTCTCTATCTATCCAAACACCAGAAAAGGAAAATAAGAAAACCCCTTTTCTTTTTTTCTTCTCTCTTTTACACAACCATTTCCTCACTTCCAGAGTGCTACAGTTAATTTTGTGGTCATGTAAATCTCATTTATAATAAGTTGTAGCATAAAGCAGTTAATTTTTTGGTCATGTAAATCTGACTTGCATTCTAATTACAATCCATTTTTTATTTTTCTTAATTAATTTTTATTTTAATATTATTTTGCGGTCAACTTTGTGGTCAACTTTTCCACTTTCACTTTCCATTACCATCCAAACACCGGAAATATATAACATTTTCCAAACTACACTTCCCAACAACATCCAAACATCGGAAAACTTACTAACCAATTCCCAAGTTCTAAAGGGAACTAATACCACTTCCTCACTTCCTTACTTCCTCACTTCCACCCTTAACCAAACAGGCCCGCAACCAAACACGCTAGTACCCTTTGGAACTTGAGAATTGGTTAGTAAGTTTTTCGGTGTTTGGATGTTGCTGGGAAGTGTGGTTTGGAAAATGTTATGTTTTTTCCGTTGTTTGGATGGTAATGTAAAAGTGGAAGTGAAAAAATTGACCACAAAGTTGACCGCAAAATAATATTTAAATAAAATTAATTAAGAAAAATAAAAATGAACTGTAATTAGAATACAAGTGAGATTTACATGATAAAAAAATTAACTGTTTTGTGCTACAACTTATTACAAATGAGATTTACATGACCACAAAATTAACTGTAGCACTCTGAAAGTGAGGAAATGATTGTGTAAAAGAGACAAGAAAAAAGGAAAAGGGGTTTTCTTATTTTTCTTTCCCGGTGTTTGGATAGATAGGAAAGTGAGCAATTATACTTCCCCATTTCCTTACTTCCGCCCACTTCCTTGCAACCAACACACGCGTGTTTGGTTGCAAGGAAGTGGGCGGAAGTAAGGAAATGGGGAAGTATAATTGCTCACTTTCCTATCTATCCAAACACCGGGAAAGAAAATAAGAAACCCCTTTTCCTTTTTTCTTGTCTCTTTTACACAATCATTTCCTCACTTTCAGAGTGCTACAGTTAATTTTGTGGTCATGTAAATCTCATTTGTAATAAGTTG
>JAVJIF010005106.1:0-267042 GCA_038442645.1 Agave tequilana
CCCTAAGAACGGTTCTCACGGATTCCTGTGAGAACTTTCACGTGAGCCGTCGGATCTGATAGAGATCTGGTTTTATTTGATTTGATCTATCAGATCCGACAACCCACGTGAAAGTTCTCACAGGAATCCGTGAGAACCGTTCTTAGGGGATCAGCTCCCTATATATATATATATATATAGAGAGAGAGAGAGAGAGAGAGAGAGATAGACTTGTATCCTTTCAAAAGGATTTGCTCCGGATCCTTCCCACTCAAATTCAACCCCTCCAACATTCGAATACAAGATCCACTTCGTTGAAGTTGATCTATACTATTTCAAGTATCTATAAAACCAAAAATCAAAGTGTTTTAAATACTTTTTGCCCATCCATCAAGCGACGCAAAATGGACGGCCGAAAGTAGTGAGTTGGTTAGATCTATGTCTTTAGACATACAAATTCTCGATCCGGCCATTTCATTATGATCTAAACATTTAAAAACCCCTATAAACTAATTTTTGTTAGATTTCAAATTTTCTACACCGTTAAACTAACCAACTCACTATTTAGGCCGTCCGTTTTTTCCCTACTTGATGGATGGGCAAAAAGTATTTTAAAACACTTGATTTTTGGTTTATAGATACTTGAAATAGTATAGATCAACTTCACGGAGTGGATCTTGTATTCGAATGTTGGAGGGTTGAATTTGAGTGGGAAGGATTCGGATCAAATCCTTTTGAAAGGATACAAGCTCTATCTCTCTCTCTCTCTCTCTCTCTATATATATATATATATATATATATATATAATATATATATATATATATATATATAGGGAGCTGATCCTTAAGAACGGTTCTCACGGATTTCTGTGAGAACTTTCACGTGGGTCGTCGGATCTGATAGATCAAATCAAATAAAACTAGATCTCTATCAGATCCGACGGCCCACGTGAAAGTTCTCACATGAATTCGTGAGAACCGTTCTTGGGGGATCAACTCACTATATATATATATATAAGATATATATATATATATATAATATATATATATATATATATATATATATATAGAGAGAGAGAGAGAGAGAGAGAGAGAGGGGGGGGGGGGAGAAAAATGTATATCAGCCCGCGGGCTAAGAGTACTCTCTCAGCCTTGCGGTGATGTGGCTCAATTTGTCACCTCACTAACTTGCGGCCCGCTTATAGGAAGAAGTTAAATTACCAAATACCCCTTATGAAAAGCTACTCTTTCGTTAACTTTCCTTATTGTTTATTATTATTTGCCAAAAGGCAATTTTTGGAGCGCACGTTGTCTGACTTGGGTTATTATTTATTATTATTTTTCCCCCTTTCATTTTGCCGCTCTTTATATTATTTAGGTTATTGTTTATAAATTATTTTTCCCCCTATTTCCTTACCTCTCTTTGTCAGATCTAGGTTCTCCTACATAGTTTATTTTTTGTGTATATAATGTAGACAGAGACTTTGGTCGCAGTGTACATGGTTAATTGCGACCAAGGTCGCAATGTTATTATTGATAAAGAGGGCCAGCATCTGCAATCTAGGGTCGCAGTACAATGACTGCGACTTAGGTCGCAGTACGTTAGGTAGGTGTTTCTTTTATATTAACACGCATAGCGACCAAGGTCGCAGTGTTGTTGTTGATTAAGACTAAAGACCAGCAACTGCGACCAAGGTCGCAGTGTATTTTAAGATTGCGGCCAGCAACTGCAACCAAAGTCGCAACCTTCATTTTTAAAATTTTATACGGGTGAAGTAATATAATTATTAACTGCGTCCTTGGTCGCAGTATATTCGTTTAGCGTAAAATATTTAAAATTAAGGTTTGTAACAATTGTACAGCATTTCAACCAAGACATAGTAGTAAAAAATGTAATTCACACAATTAACCTTAGAAAACAGATTTATATATATTTAAAAAAAAACAAAATACAATTTTTAAACTTCTAATCCTCGTCATCACCATCTTAATTAGATTCGTCGTCAAGAGTATGAATGCTTTCGTCTTCCGTATCGCTTTCCGTCGCTTCCTCCTCTTCAGCGACAATCTCCTCTTCGCTTTCTTCCTCTTCATGTTTGTATTTTGGTTCATCAATGAACTCTCAGAACGGGTCGTCTGTATCAAGCTCATCCTCTGACCCGTAGCGAGGCATCGCTTCAGAACTATACATCCAATCATCATTAGATGATTGGCTTTTTTCCGGTGAAGACGGTGGAGAAGACATTTTTGAATCTATTTTCCGAACAGTGAGAGTAACGAGTTTGAGCAAAAATAATTTAATATGTTTTTAATCCTTTACTGATGACCCTTTATATATTTTTAATCCCAGAATTCCAAAAGGTTTAAGCTCTCGGATCACGTGAATATCTCCCAAATTTATTTTCTACCTTTTCCCAAAAATTATATACTTCCTAGGTGACCGTTCAGTTATCCAAAACAGTTTAAAAGTTAATACACTATAACTTTAAATTACTTTGAACTCCAAAATAGTTTATTATTGCGACCATAGTCGCATTGGGAACTGATAAATGATTAAGTAACTGCGACCATAAATTGTCAATTGTTAGTCATCAAATACTGTCCTTCGTATAATTTCTGAATTTTGTCCGATCTTCTTATGGACAATTAAATTAGTTTTTACATATATTATGCGACCATGGACTGCGACTATGGTCGCAGTATTTAACGAGAGCGATAGTATAATCACAGTTTACGTGTTATTTTATATTTTTTTTGTTCTTTATTTGTGAATGTTGTCTGATCCTCATATGAACAATTAAATTGGTTTTTACATATATTATGCGACCATGGACTGCGACTATGATCGCAGTACCGCGACTATGGTCGCAGTACTTAACGAGAGCGATAGTATAATCACAGTTTACGTATTATCTTATATTCTTTTTTGTTCTTTATTTGTGACTGTTGTCTGAATAAGGACTGATTCTACAGTCGCAGTTCACCGTAACTGTTGTCTCAGCAGCCTATAAACTATGAATTATTTTTACTTATTGCATGCGTAGTAAGACTGCGACTATGGTCGCAGTATATAAGAACAGCGGTCGCAGTTTCATATGTAATTAAAAGAGCTTATAAGTTAATATAGTGAGAAAGAGACCTTACAAAAAAAGAGAATTAAAAGCTTTTTAAAAGAAGACAAATAAGGTTGAATATCAGAACATCAGGAAATCCTAATCCTCGTCATTATCACCATCATAAGCAGATTCGTCGTCTTCATTCTGTTTGTAAGGGGTATTTTTGTCAATTTGTTTCACAATTGTTTAGGCAGGAATTTTTTGATTTTTTTGGCGCCTACACTCTGCGGCCGATGTGTGGCATATATTCAGCCACGTCCTGCAGGCTGAGAAACTCTCTCAGCCTACAGGCTGAGGTACAGTTCTTAGGGGATCAACTCACTATATAGGGAGCTGATCCTCTAAGAACGGTTCTCACGGATTTCTGTGAGAACTTTCACGTGGGTCGTCGGATCTGATAGATCAAATCAAATAAAACTAGATCTCTATCAGATCCAACGGCCCACATGAAAGTTCTCACATGAATTCGTGAGAACCGTTCTTAGGGGATCAACTCACTATATATATATATATATTATAGTAGAGGCCGTGAATCGAGTTCTCGGGCGCGTGTCACGATTAAATTCAAATCATAAATTCCCAAAGAGTTTCTGTTATAACCGCAGAGATAACATGCTAACTTATAATTACAGATTTTCAATTATTTTCTTTTAAGTTTTTTTTTCCTGAATGTTATTCAAATGTTGTTATTTCTTCATATGTAAATTACACCGTTAAAATATATAGAAGAAAATAAAAGAGGTTAGAAACTTACGGGTTCGGTTCATGTGTGTGAGCCACACACAAATACAATAAGAGGGTCAATCACGCGTTGACACGTGGATTGAAATTCTTATTATCTCTTATAATATGTGTGTGAGGCTCACACACATAATATATTATAAGAAGATCAATATACGTGTCAATGTGTGATTGGTCCTCTTATTGTATGTGTGTGTGGCTCACACACATGAACCGAACTTGAAACTTAGATGCACGTGCACATCCTTTGTTTCTTTCTTTGAAGTATTGTTGCAAAAAGAAAAGAAAAAAGAATGAGCTCAGTTATTTATTGGTTGATTTGCTTCACCAGTCTTTATTACATAAACTCAATTTACAAAACTTGCTCGCATTTTATGGCTGTAAGTCTGTGACATCGAACTAGGAAATGGTCGATACTTTGAGTTGGTATCCACTCATTTTGCTACAAATTAAAAACCGTAGATTTTGCAGGAGACAAAAAATACCAACATTTTTCATCCAGACAAATAAGCTAGGATGTGTCATCATGAATTCCTTTTTGAATAATGCTTCATATCAAGGGCCCAACATGATGTATGATATCTCATATTAATGCAAGATTGTGTGATGTGTATTACATTATTGAATTTTATTAGCTCAACATATAAATGTAACTATTATGATGCTAGCTTGTTTGATTTGTAGTATATTATTGATTTTAATCAGGCAATATAGGAAATTATTGTGATGTTTGATCTCAACTCTCAGATCCTTGACAGGATGTTAACACTACTGTATTGTATTACAGTGGAAACTTAACGTCCTATTATTTATTTATTTATTTATTTTTTCGAAAGAGAAGTGTTAGATTCAACTGGAAGAATCTTTTAAAGTTTTACATGACTAATTTTTATTATTTTACTGGTTATTTAATGTAGATAATTTCTATAACACATGATAATATTTAGAATGATCTGACCTAAATGCCAAGTTGTGTCTAAACGCATGCTAGAAGTTTTGGAGTAATTAAATGTGTAGTGAAGATTGTTAGAGATATCAAAGACAATACGTGACTCATCTGAAACATGTGATTCATGTGAAAGAAATTCCTTATGAAATCGAGCAGATACTAAAATCTCTCCATGGAGATAGAAACACATGGGACTCATGAGACTCATGCACCATGTGTTTCTCATTCTCTCTTTCAATCAATGTTTCCTATTGTTTCTCCTAAATCAGTGTAAACATGTGATCAATATGTGTATATAAATACAACCAAGAAGCATAACTAGTGATATCTTAACATTGCACAAATAAGTGTTCTTCTGCTTCTTCTTTATCTACGATAACATATTGTATCCATGTAAGAAGTTTGTTTTGCTTCAAATGTTGGTTAACCGAATTATCCTTGTTTATGAAAAGAAAAGTTGGATACAAAAGTAACGAAATCAAATAAAAAATTGTGATCGAATCAGACTTACTACCCTTCAGTTTATTGAGCTTAGAATTATTTCTAGTAAATATTTAATATTCCATCTAACGGGTTCACCGTTTTTTCTAAAAAAAAAATTATAATAATATTCAAATTATAGGTATAATATATTTCACATTAATGTGGCTTAAACTTAAGGGAGAGTAAGATGCGCTATCAGCACATATTTAAAGTCCACCTGACAATCAAATTAGGGTAATTAGCCCCAGCATCAAGCTAGGTAGATGTGGAGGCCAGTTGGCTGCAAAATGGAAGCACAACCAGTATTCATGGAAAATGATGTGCCTTCACTTTTGTAAGCAGAGACGAATGACTTGACCAACTCCTCACAACTCACAAGCCTCAGAGGGCCACGTGGCCCACAACAAAAATCTCATGGATGGGCCCCACCGGCACCTACGCAAGGGCAGTGCTCCCAAATTGTGGGCCCCTAAGGGTAGAAGGAACCGAGGGATCTCTCATCTCTCTGAACTCTCAGCACCAAAGAAAAGATTTTGAGAGATTCTCTGCGCCACTAAAAAAGTGATTAAAAGAAGCTTAGACATGTGATTGGGAGGTTGGAATCCCTTCAAAAGCTCAAAACAAAACTATGACAGAGAAAGAGAAAAAATAATATTATAATCATCATCAATCAAGGGTAAGGCTATCCCTATGCAATAAAAACATCCAACAAGAGGAAACAGAAGAAAAGGGAGTGGAGAAAAGAAGAGATGCTCTCTCTCTCTCTCTCTCTCACAACTACAAGAAACACCCCCACCCCCCCGTAACACTCTCCAACAAAGGCAAATTGGGTGGCAATACAAATTAAAAAGGGTAGGTGGGTGTGTGAGTAGAGTAAGTGGGGAAGTGTGCAAGGCAAAAAATGGTGGGGGGGGGGGGGGGGGGGGGGGTGAGAGTGAGGAGAGCATGATAGCATCTATAAGAGGGAGAGGCCAACAACAGCTAAGGCAGCGTGGAGGCAAAGGAAAGGAATTCTTCCTCACTTTGCTTCGAGTCTTTGTAGTGTGTAGTACTAGGACTTTTGAAAGCTTGTTTGTTTTGTTAATAATGTGGGGTTGAGGTGAGGTGAGGAGAAGGTGGTTTGAAATTGACTCATTGGCACCACAAACAAATTAAGGCCACACCACAATTAAAATAGATGCCTTTGGTCTCTTCTTTCCCCTTTGAACCTACCTTCGTGGCTGACCTAGTTGTTTCCATGACTCAAAATTTAAAAGAGCAGTCACATGAGAGACTTGTGGTTGGATCTTTGGTGAAAGGGGAGTAGGGGATGGGCCCCAAGGCCATTCAATTTACAGAGATGTCATTGTAGAGCTCAGATTTGGTGGATCACTGAGCACGCGGTCCACCGAATCGCACGACAATACATGAGTGAGGGGATTGTGTTTCATTTTTCCTTCATGACTTTTCTTCCAGTTGTCATCATTTTTGAGTTGGTAGCCCAAGATACAGAGGAAACATGTAGGAGTGAGTGAATGGTTCAGATTTTTACAGCAAGGGGCACACTGTGGAATTAATGGACAGGTGAATGGGATGAGGAAAATTTAAAGCTTTCTTCTCATCTCTTTCTGTCTATCTTCCACTACTGTCAGTAGCACAGTCTGCCCTAGAACATGATTTGGATGGAGAGGTGTTATTATTGCAAGCCATGGAAGGTGCATGCATGGGTCCTTCGTTTGTTTTTCTCTGCCTACAGACAAGGACAACTTGGCTAGTCTCATGATTTTTCATGAGATTTCTCTTAGAAGAGATCAAAGCAATGTTTGACGACTAATCATGTCGATGCCATGAAGAAAAATAATTGAGATAGAGAAACTTGGAGGAACTTGATAGTACACGTGATTTGTGTCGAATTTCTATTAACAAAAACTACTGAAAATACGAGAGAGAATTTGAAGAGAGTTTCCAAAGCACGTTACTTGTAACAGAGAAGGCACAAATTTAAGACTTTCTGAAACTAATCAATCATAATAAGTGGAAAATACTTTTAGTTAGTTTCGGAATATCAAGAAAGATTGAAAACTTGCCTAGAGATTTTTTTTTCCCCTTGAAGGAGTGAGTGTCAATATACAACTTATTCATTCAAAAAATTGCATGGTAAATAAGGGAAATTTGTATGTGCAACTTCCATTTTAACCTTTTTTTTTTTTTTAGAAAATTAAGATAGATACATATTGTAAAAATTTATTCAATCTTTTCATTAAGACAGAAACAACTGATTTATGCCATTTTGAAAATCTAATTTGCTCCATCTTTCATTGAACCTTGTCGTGTTAGAATTGTACTCCACAAGCGGTCACGTCCGTATGCCTCCCTAGATGCTTGTTTTATTAAGGACATTGGATTCTTCTACATCTTAAGTTGCATTTTTGCATTTTTCTTTTTTCTTTTTTTTAGAATAAGTTAATGCCAAATAGAGAGGATATAGTTCTTTTTGTGATTGAGTTCATTGGGGATAATATCATCTTAATATTTTTTTTTTTTTTTTTTTTTGTATATCTGAAATCTATTAATTTCAGTCTCCTAATCCTTGTCTAGCTAGTTGAGAAACTAGACCCCATGTTGATGTTAATGCCTTGTGCCTTTTGTTTTTAGTTTTTTAATTTTAATTTTATCTAAAAAAAAATAAAAAAATAGATCCATGCGTTAAAGCATAAGATCATCAAAGAAAAGAAAAACCTGAAAAGAAAACCAGAAAAAGGTTTTTCTTTTCTTTTCCTATTTCCTATTTAATTAAATTGTTTTTAGGGTACATATGGGGACCTTCTCAAACGTTGTTCTCTTTGGGTAATAGGACCCATCCTTTGTCTTCACTACCTCCATTCTCCAAAACATCAAAAAGGTTGTTTTCAACATAAAATGTTGAAATTCAGTTCAATGTCATGCAGATGGATGGTCTCCTTTCATTATTTCCTAAGATTGAGAGGACCAAGGCACATGAAAAGTAAATAAGAAAAAGTCACCATTACACCACATGTAGGTGGACCAAGGGCCATATTTGACTTGAACTACAATGCCTTTTGATGTAGGCAAGATAAACATTTTAGTGGCTCATCTTTAACTCTTTTGATGGCTAGTACATTAATTCTTCTTCTCAATTGCACTAGGTAAGCTAACAACATAATTACACACACATTAATAGAACGTCTGCGGGGGGTGGCCTAGTGGCGTGATCACTTGATTTGCTCCCAAGTAGTCACGGGTTCAAGCTTCTCTTAGGCGGATTGGGCGGTTAAGACACTGAGTTTGCTCCCTAATAACCGTTGGCTCAATTCGTCCCGTTGACACCTAGGGGTTAGTCTAGAGGCTGGATTAACCACTACGCAGATTTATCTCATCTTTTCATGGAAAAAAAATGTCAATAGAACTCTGGAAGAATTGGAGAGCAACTTTATTAGAGTACTTTTCAACTCTCACAATCTTTTTCTTCCTTCCCTTGGAGAAATGTTTGAAAAAGCTTTTCATGCCTTTTGGGTGCATGAGCTAGAAAATGAGAGTAGAACATGTTGAGAGTTGGTGAGAGAGAGCCAAACCCATGTGGAGGGGTTTGAGGATATTGAAGGAGGGGGGAGGTTGGAAATGTGAGGGGACAGCTGAAAGCAGTTGGATGTGGTGAGCCAACTACAACATCGGATTGCACTCCGTTTGTGGTGAAGGAAGAAGAAAGTATGGTAGCTAAAATTGTCAAATGATCCCTAACTATTTATAATATCAGAAAATATTAGCTGAAAAAAATTAATTCTCAAGGCTTAATTCAATTGTGATCTCCTTTAATGTGCATAAGAAGAAGAGGAGGAATTAGAGTGATGCATTTATGTGTGACGCTAAATGACTAAAATAATTTCTACCTCTCTTTATTATACTTAATAATTGAAAGAAACGTTGGAGAAGTGAAACTAGTGTTGCGTGAAAGACAATAAACAGTCAGGATATAGATCTTTATTCAAAAACAAGAAGAAGAAGAAGAAGGAAAAATATTTCTTCAATTCTTGCACAGTTAATTTGTCCCTCTTATATTGTTAGTGAAGATGTTGTTTTGCTTTGTTTGGATATAATTCTCTCTCTCTTTTTTTAATAAAAGATGAACCTATAAAATCTCTTGTGTTTCATTATTAAGTTTTTAAGGAAACATTACATAAAATATGATAGAACGGAGAAATCTTCTGAGTAAACTAATGCACTCGCAAGTGCAGGAGGATAAGAAATAAAAGTATACCCAAGTCAGTAAGTAATAATACTGGACTCTCCCACGTACAAAATATAGGGCAGTTGGAAATCTGATGATCTGGCTTTTGTGAGGTTTCTCATGGTTGACTCTCGTGTTCATAACTTGCTCCGAGAATCGTGGAGTTAGGTTAAGATGTGGTTAGCAAAATTTAACAAATCATTTCTTGGAGTCTTCTCGAGATTTATAGTTGTAATTATGTACTTAAAACTAAAAAAAAAAATGCTTTGATAATCTTGAGATGGCTCGAAAACAATTGCACGCCAGTGTTGGACTTCGTGTGTCGACTTTGATTCACCCAAAATAAAAAAAACATAATACTTCTTGGAACATGTTATGATCAATGCCAATTGTTTGCATGGTTTGCTTTTGATTAATATGAGTGCAAATATTTTCCCTTAAAGAAATATAAATATAGATACTCATAGTGTTCAAATTGCAAACTCCGCACACATATTTGGTGAAAAAACAATTTGGATCTGAGTGGAAAAGCAAATAATTGATGTACATAAATGAATTAACGGCAAAATCTTGGAAAGAAAATAGGTGAGACCAATTGCTTTAGTTATATTTTTCCCATCCTTTTTCTCAAAAAAAAAAAAATTTATAATTTTTTATATCAAATAATAAAAGTGTATGACCCCATTAAAATTTGGATATTTTGAATATTTTATGAAAAATTTCGCTACAACCACTTACTTTCTTTTATAATTCATAAAAAACTCAACTTCCTATTTTTATTCGCTCTAACCTCATCCACATCAACAAATTAATTTCTCCAAATCAACACTTCTTTATATATTTTCATTTTCTCTTTTACTCTTCTCCATCGCCCCCGATGTTGCTCTCCTCTCAACCTTGACCACGACGCAAAGTAATTCGCGGATCGACCTGCGCGGTCAGATCGCCGTGGGGTTGAAAGGGGGCGGGGGCGGGGGCGGAGCACCCAGGCTAATTTTTTTAAGGATCGACCTTTTACAGATCTTGTTTGTTCATACTCGCGATGAATTTTTGTTTGTTTATGATCAATGTGATTTTAAGAGCTGAAAAGCATTGGGCATCATTCGATGTCGGTGAACGGGAGTCTGCTGATGATGGCGATGTTGATACGCAGATTGCGACTCATGATCACAGTTCTTTCTATCACAGTCTTTTTATTAATTTGAAAATTAGGGCATTTTGCGAGGGCTGTGACCATTGTCACAGTCCAATATAAGCTGAAAAATTGTGTTTTTTGTAAGGACTGCGATCATGATCGCAATTCTAATAAATACTAAAAAGTAAGACATTTTAGTAAGGACTGCGATCATAGTTGCAGTCCTAAGAAAGAGAACTGCGATCATGGTTGCAATCCTATAAACACTCATGAACATGATTTTTTTGTGAGGACTTCGATCATGGTCATGTTGGCCGAAAGGCCCATCACTCTAGTTTTAATGATGACTAACTCATGTAGTTATAATACTAATGATCTTGTGTTATTTAGTCTCAGATTTGATCAAGATCTTAATAGGTGTTTAGCTTCAACAAAGGATTTAAAGTCGTATTTTGGAGCTAGCACGTGTTGATTCAAGAGCTTGTGCATCAAGACCTCATCAAGTACTCAAAAGGAGTCTAACTCGTTGGATCATGGTTTGAACCAAGTCAAGAAGATGAGAAGACCTTCAAGTGAAGATCTCCAAGAAGACTTGTGTCTAGGTTTGTTTTATTAAGATTTTGTTTTTAGATAAAATGTAAAGGATAGAATAGTTGGTGGATTGCTCAAGTATCATATACATTCACACACAAGATTTAGATGTGTTTTCATCATAGAGTTTTCATTTTGAAAAAATACAAAAGAGTTTTCATTTGAAAAAAATACCATTTTGATTTTTGGAGTTTCATATATACATGTATTTTAAACAAAACTATTTTAGAGCTAATGTCAAAAACATGGATAATTCATCATATATGTGTAGTGGATCATATTCGTACACACAAAGCTTTAAAAGTGTTTAAAATATCTTATTTTTGTATTTGGAAAAGTTTGAAAAAATCAATTTGGAAAATACGAATTTTCTTTTAAGCCAAAATTTCAAGTTACAAAAATAGTTCAAATTTTTGTAACATGTTTTGATTTTTACTCAAATATGTTTGTTTATCAAAGTATATTACTGAGCTTATTTTTGTAGATTTTTTGTTGATTTATGAGATTTTATTAAAGATAAAAAGCCAAGTTTTTAAATCCCCAAAAATAGTTTTCTGGCCTTCAGCCGGTCGACCGCACGGTCGACCGAGCTAGAGGTCGGTCAACCGGCGGTCGACCGACGTGCACAAAACGTGCACGCCTTGTTTGGCTGGAGGGCCGGTCGACCGACCCGGTCGACCGCCAGAGAGATCTGCTCTTTGGAAATGGCCCCGGTCGACCGGACGGTCGACCGGCAGAGAATGTCTGCTTTCTATATCCAGGCTCCGGTTGACAAACCGATCGACCGGTGGCTCAACGGTCAGAAATCCGACCGTTGGCGGTCGACCGACAACAGTGCAGACTGCTGATTTGGACCCCCAACGGCTAGTTTCTTGATGCCTATATAAAGGGGTTCCTATGGACTGTTTTATACAAGATTTGGAGAGAATTTTTGAGCTTGTTTTTCCTACTCTATTAAGTGTTTATCTCCACTTGATTTAGAGCCAAATACTTTCATTCAAAAGGAGAGTTTATCAAGAGTTTTCAAAAGTGATTTCTTGTGTTTTTCACCACAAATTCAATCCTTATTTTTCTCACACATACTTGAGCTTTCATTGATATATCTATCCTATAGGAGAGTTGTTGTGAGAGTGATTTTAGGTGATCAAAGTGTTGTGATCACCAAAGTTCTCATTCTTGTTTTGAGGAGGCGGACTTGCGGGCTCGCGGTGTTTCGAGTTCTAGTGAGAGCTCATTGTAGAGGTGCGGCCTCGGCAAGCTTGCGTGCTTGCGGTGTGTTATTCTTCCGGGAACAAGAGAGGGACTGGAGAGTCCAAAGGAGTTCTAGTGTGAACTCGCTTGTAGGTGTTGCGGCACCGAGTGATCTGGTGGGATCGATTTTTAGTGAAAATTCTTCATAGTGTTGAAGGCGGGGACGTAAAGCAAGTGTGCTCGAACCTCAAAACAAATCTCCCGTGTTTGCGATTGCTCTCTCTATCTCTATCTCTCATTTGTCTTTATATCTTACTTATGCTTATTGCTCATACCTTTACTTGCTTGATATATTTGTGCTTATATTGTTATATGCTTGGGGATTGTTTGCTCACACTTGTATTCAACCAAGAGAGCCAAAGCGGCACCTCAACTCTTATCTAGAGAAATCTTGAGGAGATAGTCCAGAGCCCTTCACGGAGAATCCGGCTACACTCTTAGGTTATACTTAGTGTGTTGTGCTTAAGAATTTTTAGTTGCATAAATAGTTTTAATTCTGCATTAATTCACCATTAGATTAGCTAGTCACCTATTCACCCCCCTCTAGGTGATTTCAGGTCACAATCCTAATAAAGAATCATATATATGACATTTTTTGTGAGAACTGCGATCATGGTCGCAATCCTTTGTATACCACCAGTACACATTTCCGAAACGATCTGCTTTTTTCGAAGCAATTACTGCGGGGCAATTGCATCTTTTGCTTTTGTATTTTCATTTCATTTTTAGATCAAGTATTATGGCTGAGAGATTCAGAGAGATATTGATGTAATGATGGTGACAATCTATGTAAAGGTGTCTCCTTTCTTCTCCATTGTAATCTTTTCCATCTTCTACATGATGCTTAGCTAATTTTTTCTCATGACTATCTAACTACTAACCATTAACCATCAAACCACTTATTAGATAATCCACATGAATCTTAATAGCCTCTACAAGGCCTTGCTCTTGCAAGGGCCATTAATGGCTCATGATGATGGATTCTAACATTCTAATATTTCTAACATCTAACTCACTAACTTGCAATGTCTTCTTTATTTCATGCTCACCTCTAACTGGTTTTGATGATTTAATAGTAGCTTGCAACTTGTTGTGCGGTATGGATGTGTTGTTTGAATGTAGTAGAACAATCTTATGAGCATGCTTTGTATCGTCTTTTGAAGCCAAGGACCAATGATGGTCAATGATCCATGTGAGGCAACTATCACTAAGAGGTTAGCATGGTTAGTGGAGAAATTAGTAGTTAGTAGCCATAAATTTTCTTTTATCTTATTTTAAAAATCAATTTTAAAACTCTTTTATCATTTTCCCATTGTTGTTCTCACCAACTTCTTAGTTCATCTTTGTTTCATCTTCTTTTTTTTTCAAAACTATTTCTCTTTTATTTTCACATCGCCATTTTATCGCCTTCTTCACCTATCACTTTCAGATTTCTTTTCTTTATCTTTTTCTCATTCTTTTACAAAGAAGAACTGGTAAACAACCGACGTGAATAAAAACTATTAATGCTTCTATCGCCTCCCGTTCCTATGGATTTGACCCGTTGAGCCAATGCTATAATGAAAATATCGAGGGAACATTAGCACACATACATAATTATACTAATTATACAAAACACACATTTTCAAGTACTGATTTTGCCCTAATCAGTTGGCCAGGAGAATTGAGGTGAACGATAAGTACTCCGCCATTGTGGAATCCCAGTCTTCGAATTCTAGTTCAGAGATAGCAGCATTCGCTTACATGGCAGGAACTCCCAAGGAAGTGGCAAGGCAATTTGAAGAACAGGCCCGAGTCCAAAGGGAACAACTCGAGATGATTCGAGCTCAGCAAGAATCTATTGATGCCCTTAAGCAGATGTTTTCACAACTGTTTATGAAGAAAAAGAAACCGAAGGGCAGAACTCCTTCTAAGAAGTCCAAGGATAAAAAGAAGGAAGAGGAGAGCTCATCTTCTGTGAACTCTGAGAGTGAAGAGCATTCCGAGCCACCTAAATATTCATCTGAAGAGGAGGATAACTCAAAAAACAGAAGCAAACATTCAAGGAGAATAGTAAATTAGAGCAACGTCTCGAAGTCCTAGCAAACCGAGGCAGTCTTCAAGACGTGGGGATAATCCGGTCCTACCCAGTAGAATGGGATACGACTCCTTACCCTCCCAAGTTCAAGGCAACGACCCTCCATACTTTCGACGGTAAAGGGTCGCCGAACCAACACACATATACTACTTCAAGTCCCAAATTGGGAATGTAGTATTCAACGATGCCATTATGTCTCGTTTATTCATTGACACTCTTAAGAGGATCACCTTTGAATGGTTCATGAAACTTCATACCAGCTCGATCATGTTGACACTCTAAAAAAGACAAGATTCCTGCCTGGCCTGAACAATGTCTAAACTTGTTAACATTTACAAAAGACAAGTGACAGACAAGCTGACGACCAGTTCTGTACCCGTCTCCGAGGGACAAATCAGCGACTTGGACTCTACTGATCCAGTGAAGCAGACAGTGAGCTCAGATTGTCTTTGGATAGACCTAAGCAGGTCTAAGATGCTAGGTTAGCTCAACACTTAGCATCACATGAGCCCGAGGGGATAGCCTCGCCTGAGAGGCTAAGTTTGTCCAACTTCGCCTTGAAGCCGTTCAAAGCTCTATCAGTGAGCTAACTTACAGTTTCGCCTGAAGCGCTCAGTTAACTCCGCAGAGAGTTAGCTTCGCTTGAAGCCACACGCAACCGCGCAGAAGGATGGTAGTTTCACCACAGATGTTTATCCAGCTCCGCTGAAGAGCTTTCTTCTGACTTCGCCAGATTCTCCTTCCAGCTCCGCTGTGAGCTCGACGCGGCAGCTCCGCTGCGGGTCGTTTATGGTCACCTTTGACCAATCAAATCTCCAGATGAGATCAAATCTATTCAAGATCAAACTAATCAAGATCAAATCTGGGATCAAATTTGGTAGTTGTTTACCATAATCTCTTGACTCTCTTAAAACAAGTAAGAAGATCAGGGGAGATCTTTTAATTATTTGAAAAGAATCAAAATAGATTAGGAGACTGACGCTACCTGCTATTCTTAACTTCGCAGAAGCTGATCCTAGCCTCGTAGCAAGGCTACTTTTCAGATTTAAACAGATTGACTCAATCTGTTTCCAGATTTTCAAGGGTATAATGTCTGTTTCCAGATTTTCAAGGGACAATTATACCCATGCTCTCCTTATAAATAGCCCACCAGAGGCATACGAACAGAAGGGCATACACATGCGCACAGGAAAAGAGACGCACAGAGAGAGGCGGCTAAACAGAGATCTATTCTCTTGCTTCCAAGAATTCAGAGAACTGCTTCTCTAATCAGGGTACTGATACCCTAAGATCTTCCTCCCTCTCAAGGAATCTCTGGAATCAGGCGAGAAGGAATTCTCAAGTGGAGGCGGTTTTGAGAAGTAACAAGAGGGTTCTACCAACCTTCTGTTCTCTGATTCTCTGAACCAGGCGAGAAGGAATCCCATCGATCGCATCGTCAAAGGGACAAAGTGATCGCGCGCTGACCAGACTCTTATCGGCACACTTCTCCAGAATCTCAGAGGAGATCTACTTGTAATCTTTTTAGAATACCCTATTTTTTGTACGTTTTTCCCTTTGCAAAATCAATGAAAAACAAGGTGGCGACCCCGCTGGGGATTCGAATTCTCCACTGTTGAGAATCAAGTATCGCAATGCGACGAATAGACCTTCGGGTCTACTTCTGAATTCAAGGAAGCCGATAGGCCAGAGCCCCTCTGGCTAAATGTTCGAAGCAAGTCTCTGTGAGACAGATGAGGCTCTCTACGAGCCTACCATGGTCTTCTGGCGTAACAAGGAAGCAGGCCCGCAATGCAAGGGTCAGAATCTTCAGCCTGTTACCTTTGAAAACCTAGTCGTTCACTTCGACCAAGGAAAATTTGAAGAACTCCTCTCTAGGAGTAGTCTAATGCTCCATGCATGAAAGCATAGAAAGGTCTCAATGGCCAAGATTTCGGAGCAGAAATCGGAAGCAGAATCCTTCCAACACCTCCCAGCCTCGGTGTGGCTAGTCAGGTTCCCTGCGAACCTAAGTCTCTTTTTTTAAAGCAGATGTGGAGGCCAAAGCAGAAGGCTCTGTATGAAGCTTCAGGCGTAGCTACGCCACAAGTTCGTCCCTCTCGTAAAGAAAAAGGTAAGATGCCTACCTGCTTTGACGAGACTATCAGCCGTGAAGTTACAACGGTGATGATGCCTTCGCCTAATTCAGGAGCAGTAACTCCTCGCGCCAGCCTCGTTCTTATGAGCGAAGCTACTGATGGTGTGCCAAGCATAGTACCTCAGGGTACGCATGGAGTTCGCAGCCGCAAAGTTGGAACCAAAGCACCACAGTGTGCTAAACTCGCTCTTCACAGCGAAGCTAAGGGATTGCCCCTAAGTGCTGATAGCGGTGCTTATGCAGCTTCAGCGCCCAACAGCATTTTCAAAACTTTTAGCCACAAATTTAGAGCCAAAGCACTATCTAGGGCTAATCACCTTCGCAGCAACATAACGGATAAAGCATCACAGCGTGCTTCGCTCCCCAGTTTATCAAGCGCTAAGCTCGCCCTTCGTAGCGGAGCTAAGGGATCGTCCCTAAGAACGGAGCTGATCTTACCCGGGTCCGGAGCAGCTTTACCAGTAGTCTGCCTAGGAGCCGACAACCTAATGACTAAGGGAGCAGGAGGAGGAGGCACTATAGATTATTCGCCCTCCGCAATAACCGTAAGAGCGTAGCGACGAGGCTTCTTCACTACCCTCTTCCTACGAGATCCACCTTCCCGCTTTCGCTTAAAGTGGACGTCAGGATCTTCTTCCTCCACTTCTTCCACATCAACATGTTCCATAGGGGTCGTGCCTACCCCACCAGAAGCAGCTGCTGGAGCCTCAGCACCTGTATCCGCTTCAAAGCGAGGACTTCCTGCATCCGAGGCTTCGCTATCATCAACGGCAATGAATTCCCCGAGGCCTGGAACGCGGACCCTCTTACCCTCGCTCTTCTCAGTGACCTTCCGCTTCAGCCGCTGAGAAATTAACTTCACACCAAAGGAAATAATAGAAAATCCAGTGGGTGTGGAGTTCGAAGTTCTATACCACTGGTAAAATCCCAGGGTCGTCAGAAGGTTCGGAGTCCTTAGCGGCGTGCACAGTCGCGCCTTAGTACAGCCAGCAATGAAGAACCGTCAGGCACGAGCTCCATCGATGACTCCCCATGAAGGCCAGACTGCTGTTTGGATTGCCTACATACAGTTGGTCATACCCAAACTGACGGGCAAACCGACTCGGAACATAGGGCTCCAGGTAACAGGTGTCCCCACTTCTATACAACAAGTGTGATGGTCGGATGCTAACCAGCCATTCGAAGACTCCCCGACTCAATGACGTCTGCCCTTCTCCTACATCCTTGAATTCTTCACCATAACCTGCATCGCGAATGTAGGGGAAGCATCAGAAAAGGCTATAAACGTCATGACGGCACAGCAATTTACGGACCGCAGCGACATAAGTCTTCGACCACGAACACCCCTCGAATCGATGGAGAAGCGCCATGCGAACACCTTCTGGGGGCTCCTCTCCGGCTTGGATAATGGAGGGGCGTGAAGGGTGAACCATGCCATCAAATAAGTATAGGGCTAACCAATTCTGGGGTTTGGCCCGTTGCGAGGCAAGATAGTCCCCTTTCCCCGCTTCGTTGTTGGTGGCCTACAGAAAGCCTCCGTCAATCCACGAAGGCCTCGTTGAATACAGCACACCATGGCTGAAAGAAGTCTAAGAGAACGACCATGGACTAGACGAACAACGGGCAATAAGACAGTTGGATGAATGACATCGCCAGACGAGAACGGCACCACGCATCTCTTCAACCAGACAGTTAAAAAATCAGCCAGAAATGCCTTCCGGGACGTCGGTCAACGAGCCTGGTGGTGAAAACTCCGAAGAATATCGCCTTTCTCATAGGGCCCGTCATCTTCTTCCAGAATTAAATCCCCTTGAGAGTGCTCTTGCATCCCGCGAAAGATATCTTCATCTGCAACTCCACAATGAGCTGCTTCAGGAGTACCTTCCAGGTCAGGGAACAAATAATTTTCCCAACTCTTCAAACTGCATGAAGCTCCCTTATGACTCCCATGCATGCTGGAGCAAATGTAGAGGTGGCACATCAATTCCGGTAAGTCTCAAACAAGGCGGGCTCCTGTTTCTTCAGAAGTCCCAATTCCGCCTCGCACAGGAAATATTCTTCATATGGGAGAGACCCCAAAGGCAGAGCAGAGACTTCCCACATCTCGTGCAGAGCCATGCCCAATTCGCCAACAGGGGTGAAGAAGGTCCCTGTAGCCGGGCAGTACAACTCAAAGATGGCGTAGAAGTTCGCTACGCTCATCTGAATGCCATAACAGGTCGCCCTAATAGCCTCGTAAAGTCCCAGCCTCTCTAGATCTTTTTCAAAATGGGTAAGGACATATAAAGTCAAGTCCCTCCACCATACCTTGGGAGGGTGAATCCACCCAGAGGTCCTGAAATCAGTGGCTGGATAATTGCCATGAAGCTTAAAGAATTGATTTCCAAAGGTCTGAGCCGCCGCGGGGTTTCTCCCACTGGGATGTCTGGAAGTACATTCCCAGGGTGGAGACCCAATATGCAGCGGGAGGACCCGCCCTTGTGTAACCAGGGGACGGAATTATCAACTTCCCTACATGAACGGAGTCAGTAGTCCGAGTCACTTGCCACTGCATCTTTCGAACCCTCGTCACACATTGAAAGAAGGACAAGGAAAAATGCCGCTTTCTAGATGGGAGATAGTATTTCTCACCATTCAATTTGAAAATCTACTGCCTCTCTCCGGCTAGCAGCTGGTGATCGTTGTCGGGTGCTGCATCTTCGAACATAAAGCCGGGCTTTCGATAGATTCTTCGGTCGGAATCTTCAAGGGGAGCAGTAGTTAAGATGCTCCTCATGGTGCGCTGATCCCCAATATGAATAAATGCATCCCGAGCAGGAGAGCTTCGCTCGCTGAATAGTGAAGCCTGCCCTTGAAACTGCAGGCTGACGTTGCCATCTAGCCCCCTGGCTGTGCCAAAGAGACTGTTCAGAGCACCAGGAGTATAGTGCACTGCAAAAATAAGGAGAAACTATGATTAGTTCATCAGCCAAACGAGAGCTAAAACAAGAATGTAATTTTTGTTAAGTCATAGCTTCGCTCTCCGAGCGAAGCTCCTGACAATAGCTTCGCCCTGAACCTTAGCTTCGCAGCTGCAGCTTAACTCCGCACTCCACACGAAGGCAGGATGTAGGAAAATGTCCAAGTATTAGCTTCGCTCTGGAAGCTTGGCCTCGAACAACAGAACGCGACGAAGCCCCAGGGGCTAACTTCGTCAGAAAGGTACTGTTACCTAAAAATTATTTTAAGGGCACAAAGGTCCTTTTCAGTTACACTCCAAAGGTTAGCTTCGCAGCTTATCATTCAATAGGATGTGAACAGCCTAAGGGATAGCTTCGCCTGGAAGCTTGAAGAAGAGACCTTTCAGTTCTAAGATTCCCAATCAAGAAATCAAAGGAAACTCCCTAAGATTACCAGATCATGATTGATCGCTCTGGATTCATCGAAAGATAGCTAGAAACTAGTTTCAAAAAGAGATGAAAACCTTTAAACAAAAGGGAAAGATCCCTACCCGCGATAGGTCGTTCGATGACCGGAGGAGGAGAAGGCCCCTCCGTCGTAGAGGTTGCTATCTCTTTTCCTGCCCGTCTTTTGAGAGCCATCAGAGAACTGAAGAAGTTCTTGAAATTTCGAAAGAAGGAGGAAGAAGAAGAAAAGAGTCAGAGTGCTCTAAAAATTCAAAGAGAAGTGGTGCCTTCTCTTTCAGCCCGATCAGGCTTTTATAGGCTGATGATTGCCTAAAACTCCGCCTCCTCAAAAGGAGTGCAGGCAGTCGTTTCAAATTAATTTGAAACGGCGCCTAAAGCGCCTTCCCAAGAAGCGTTACTTCAGCCCCGCTAAGGGCTAACTCCGCCGTGAGTCCAGTGTTGACTTAGCGCGACGCTTGAATAACTTCGCTGAGAAATATGTTTTAGCTCCGCTAAAAGCATATCTCTAGCTTCGCCGAAATTTCGTGCTAGCTTCGCCAGAAACTGGCTCCTGACTTATTTGAAAATCTGTCTTCAGCTTCACCGGAAGCTTAGCTCGGCTAAGAGTCCTCATTTCCTTTTAGGGAAAAGACTTGCCAAAGTTGGTCCACTTCAGGTGTTCTCGAGTCAAAAAGGAGAAAAAACAAAGTAGATAAACAACGAAAAATGAACTTTTATTGATTTAAAGGGAAGATACAAGGTGGTTTGTACAACCGAATCATTGCTCCAAAGGCATACAAGTGGTCCTATCTACTATCAAGAGAAACTAACTGGACACGAAAGGCCTTCCTCCTGCACAAGGCCGTAATCCTTCGCATAATGGCAGATTTTGCCATCAAGAGGCTGGATCTTCTTTGATGAAAATTGGCAAAGGACCGGTTGCCACCAGAAAGCCGGATCTTCTTTGATGAAAATTGTCAGAGGAAGGATCCGAGACCTTACAGGTGACGTCCGCTTTCCCGAAGTGGATCATCTCGGATAAGCGACTATCAGCCCCTTCTCGAAGTGGATCATCTCAGATAAGCGACTGCCAACCTCTTCTGGGAACACGCATCAGCTGCCCCAGTTAGTTCCTCCTACTTAGGATTAAAGTTTCAAGAGACAAGTTCCTGGTTGTTGGCCCAAAGGCCTTCCACCCTAGTTTTGATGATGATTAACTCATGTAGTTATGTTTACTAATAATCTTGTGTTGTTTAAGTTTCAGATCATTAACCAAGATATTAGTTGGTGATTAGCTTCAACAAGGAGTTTAGAAGCTATTCATAATGATTCCAGGGCCAAAGCTTCAAGATCACACATTGCCTAGCCCATGGATGGAGTTTTGGAGCAAGTCAACTTGAAGATGAAGATCATCAAGAAGACTTAGGTATCCATAGTTTAGATAGTGTGTTTTAGATCCATTTGTAAAGCTTAGTATAGTTGATATGCTCAAGTGCACATACACACACGTTTTTGGTTTTGATATGTGTTTTCATGAATAGATTGATCAAAACAAGTTTACTTTATCTTTATGTATATTAGATATGTTCTAGATATACATATATGTTTTAAACTTGCTAGACAAACTTATTTTGACTATCATATTCATGTTTTGGAAAAATCAAGTTTGATAAAAATACAAGTTTTAGTTTTGATAAAATAGGCAAGACACAAAAATGATTCGAATATGTTGATATATATCTTGAAATTTTTATCACAAGTTTGTTTATCAAAGTAAAATGATAAAACAATTTTTTATGGTATTTTTAAAAGAGATAAAAGATTTTTAGAAAATATTTTTCTCAAATTTTCTGACTTTGTTTTGTGCTGACAGGCTGGTCGGTCGACCCGGACGGTCGACCGCACCAAGGGCCGGTCGACCCCTCGGGTCGACCGACGTGCACAGAATGTGCACGTCTGGAAGGCACAATCACGGTCGACCGGGACGGTCGACCGGGACGAGAGCAGAGCTCTCTGTTTGTTTGGGTCGACCGGGCCCGGTCGACCGCAGTTGCCCAACGGTCATAATTCTGACCGTTGGCGGTCGACCGGGCCGGTCGACCGCTGCCTGTCAGAGCTGCCAGCTCAGCTCTAACGGCTAGTTTCTGTTTTGGCCTATAAAAACCCCATCTCTTTGGGTTTTTGGCCAAGGTTTTTACAAGAGAAAAAATCCTGTTTCCCTAGCGTTTTAAACAAGTTTTTAAAAAGAGTTTTGGGCTTTAAACTTCTCATCTTTATTGTTTTGGGTTTTTAGAAAATCAAAGAAAACTAGGTTTTGGGATTTTGATTTGATCTTGCATTTTCTATCTTTTACAAGAGACTTCCCAATTAGTTTTTCTTTGTTGCTTGTTTCCAAAAATACCTTGTTTCCACACTTGAGCTATCACCTATCCTAATCTATTTAGGATCTTGTTTTTGTGGAAAAGAAAAGAGAAAAGAAAGAGAGATTGAGTTTGTGGTCTTTGGAACCACTTGTTGTAAACACCCTTATTCTTTGTGTATCCCTCTTAGGTAGAGGTGATCGGGTGATTGGTTTGCTCCCTCTAGTAAGAGGTGGAGATTGGTGTTTGTAAACCCTCTTCGGTAGAGGTGTTGGTTGGTTGTTGTATTGGCTACGGGCCTACCCCTCGGTTGTGAGGTGGTTGTTTGAGAGAGGAGTTTGGTACTCCTAGAGTTGTAACAAATCCTCTTCGGTAGAGGTTCCCTCGGTGGGAGATAGTGGATTGGAAATCCTACACGGTGGTGTAGGCGGGGATGTAGAGCAAGGTGCTCGAACCTCGAAACATATCTTGGTGTTTGCGTTTTGATCCATTGTCTCTCTAACTCTCTTATAATTGTGCAAAGCATCATTCATATCATCATACCATATTTGTTTGTGTTGTGCATAGTTCATATTGCCATATCATATCTATTTGCTTGTGTTGCCTTGCATATATTCATATTGCCTATTCATCTTATATGCTTGGTTGTTTGTGTGTGCCTCACTTGTATCTAATCAACAAGAGCTTCACATAGCACCTCAACCCATTCAAGGGGAATCAAGAGGAGTTAGTCCAGAGCCCTTCACGGGGAATTCGGCTACACTTGTTGATTGTACTAAGTGTGTTGCAAGATTTGCATTAACTTCCGCATTTAGCGCACATAGTTTTGCATTTAGTTCTATATTAGCAATTACACCTATTCACCCCCCCTCTAGGTGTTTTTCAATTGGTATCAGAGCTAGTGCTCCTGATATTAGGCTTAACATCCTAGGAGTGAGATCCATTTGATTGCTAGTCTATTGTTTGCATTTGCGTGTTTGCTCACTCATATAGTTTGCCATGGACTTCATGACCCCACCTAGCTTTGATCCTTCCAACATTGTTGTTTGGAAGTATAGGATGTCCATGTACCTAAAGACCCTAGGCTTGCATGTCTTTCTTGCCGCTACCAAGAAATGCTATCTTGGTAATGGTGATCATATAGGGGCCAATGCACAAGCCCTAGAGGCCATTAGAAGCACTTTATCTAAAGATTATCTTATGAGTGTTTCTAACCTTGATTCCGCCTTTGCAGTGTGGAACAAATTGACAACAACCACCACCTCCGAGCTTCAAGTACAAATCCAAGAAGAGGAATCTAGTGGAGAATCCGATTCACAATGCTTCATGGTCCAAGGGAATGACTCTCTTGAGGTACATTCGGAACCCCACTTAGATAATGATGATTGTGCTAGTTCTTCAAATGATTATGTTAATCCTCATGCCTTGAATGAAGAACTTTCTATTGTTTGTGAAAAATTAATAGATAAATATAATTTGTTGAAAAAGAAGAGTCTAGGCATTAACAATGAAAATAAAAATTTGATTGCTAGACTTGATATTGTTTTGCAAGAGAAAGAGGAGATTGCTAATGAGAGGGATTCATTAAAATCTCAACTTGATCTTGCACTTAAAGAAAATGAATTTTTAAAATCTAAAAATGATTGCCATGTTCTTTTGAAGAAAAATGATAACTTGTCTTCAAAAGTTGATTTTATTTTAAAGGAGAATGTTGCTTTGAAAAATAAAATAATTTCTATTTCAAATGATTTGAATGTTTGTTTAGATAAAAATATTGTTTTGCAAAATAGATTGATGCACATGTTTGCCATGCTAGGGTAGTATCACACACTTCACCTATTGCATGCCACACTTCTACTTCTAAGATTAAAGATGATATTTGTTTGCTTAAGAAGAAGGTTGATTGTTTGGGCTCCACTATGAGCCAATGTGCCATGAACCACTCACGGTTGGAAACCTTGGTTCGAAAGAAACAAGTTCCAACTTTTATGCATGCACACCCTCCACGGCATACACATGCTTCACACGGACACACCCATCACTGTAGGGGCCGGAAAATTTGGTGGTCGGAGAAAGTGGTTTTAGCTGTAAAAGATTTCCTTGATTCAAGCGAAACGATTACAACCAAAAGAACTACTCTTCCCTCTTTTCCAGTTACAAGGGAGGGAGGATGTCTGAATCTTCCCTTTGTTTAAAGCTGGGTTCTTCGTGTGGCGATGGAGAGTGAATCTTGTTCTCCGTTGACCAGATGACCGTCCTGGACCGTCGGGGGTCTTCTCTTCGGTCGGTAGAAAGAGTAACTCAGCTCCGTCTACCAAAACTCTCAAAGAGGAGGTAGGCGAAGAGCGGCTAGTACTCAGTAAGCTCGCTGAAGAGTCGTGCTTCCCTCTTGATGATCCTCTTGCCTGGATTCGATCGATTTTGATGATGCCTTATCTCAAAGCTCTCTCCCTTATCAAAACTTCGATCTTTTTTTTTTCTTCTCATAGCAAACAAGGCTATTTATAGGGGTCTCAGGGGGTGAAGGTGCCTCCTGAAAACGCTCCCGAATGAGGGGCCACTACCCGCTACATGCGCGGTGACTGGCCCCGCAATCAGGGCAGTTGCAACTGAGACGCGGGCGTTGGGCCGAACGCGCCTTGAAGTTTGAGACGCGGGCGTCGAGCCAAACGCGCCTTGAAGTTTGAGACGCGGGCTTCGGGCCTTCACGTCTGGATGCTGAGGCGCGGGCGTCGGGCCGACGCGCCTTGATGCTGAGACGCGGGCTTCGGGCCGACGCGTCTGAACGTTGAGACGCGGGTGTAGAGCCAACGCGTCTTAATGCTGAGACGCGAGCATCGATTCCTCGCGTCTAGAGCTTGAGACTCTGCTTCCTTAATGGCTGGTCTGTTAGTCATTTTTAGACAGCCTACAGAACCCCCTCCAAAGTTTCTGATATTCCGCAGTTGAATGGGACGGATTTCGGAATACTTTGGATCTTAGCCGTGTTCGCGTTTATGACTGGACTGTTGATGCTTCGGGTTTGATCTTATCTGGAATTGGTCTTCGTGAGTGTACTGTTGAACTCTTTGAAGCCGTCAGAGTTGATCGTGTTGAGTGTCTAGATACACAGTCTAGACCTCCCCGATTGCTTTTAGTCTGTCACGGGTGCGCTTTTGGCCGGGAGTGGTTGGTTGTCTGTTTGCGTCAGTGTACTGTTGAACTGACTTGCAGAAGCAGGAGACTGGACGCAGGTTCCCTTTTGAAAAAGCAGAGACTGCTTTAAAGACGCGACTTCTTAGCGAGACGCGATGTTTGGCCTGTTTGAGGGGACGCGGACTTTGGAGAGACGCATCTCTTGAAATGCAGACGCGATTTTCTGGGTGCATTTATGATGATGCTGACGGGGCATGTCCACCGAAGAGCCGCGTACTTTGGGGCGCGCACCTGTGCCATGTCATGATTACGCCGCCAGCTGGCCTGGGGAAACGGCGAGATTTCGCCTTTTGGCGCGCGGATCCCCGGTTCATTAAATGAACTGCTCCACGTGTCAACTTCTGACTTGTGGCGGGGTCGCGACGCATGATCTTCCCTGTTCAAACAATGATTTGGCTCCACGCGTCAGGCAGCGATTCGCTGCAGCGTTTATTGGGCCAAACGCTGCGTATCTTCGCGAATCTCTGTGCCTATAAAAGGCAACAGTTAGAGAGATGTATCTTCTTCTCCGAACGAACGCATTCTCTGAGAAAAAGAACTTCCTTCTCTGTTCAACTATTCATCTCCTCGCTCGGATTTCTTGATCTTCAATGGCTCCCAAGACAAAACCGACTGCATCGACCTCAAGGGCGACCGTCGCCGAGGCTGAGAGAGATGCTTCCTCTGCGCAGGAGGGTGTTTTCCGAGGTAAAAATGCACCTTCGGTGTGGGTTCCGCCATTAAAACATGTTCATAGAACCCTAAGGACCTTTAACACAAGATCGTGTTTGATTCTCGGACGCTGTCCTTGAGATGATAACCGGGGCGCGGGCCTGATGATCCGACGCTGGTGAACTCTACACTCTGGGTCCTTCACTTAGAATATTTCTAATTGTGAAGGTATCTGGACGCGATTTGCAGAACGCGGATTTGATCGATGCGTTCTGTGCCGCGTTTTGTGCCATCAGGCGCTGGCGTCCGAGTCCAAGCACTTTGAAATTTCACAAGTCTTGGTTTGCAGAACGCGGATTTGATCCTTGCGTTCTGTGTCTTCAACCGCCAATTTTGTAGAATCTGGCGTTTGAGTCCAAGTACTTAGAATTTTCATAAGTCTTGGTTTGCAGAACGCAGCTTTGCAGGTCTGGACGCGGATTCGAAAAATTCCTGCGTCCAGTATCTCTTCTGCGTTTTGGTGCAAGTTCGCAGGTCTGGACGCGGATGATAACTCCTGCGTCCAATGTCTCGGCTGCGTTTTGAATTATGAACACTTAGCGTCTTCCCTTATTTTTGGCAAAGTATCTGACCAAGTGTCTTTTTCTTTTGCAGTGCCGCATGTTTCAGGTTCACTTGCCAAGATGCACCATTTTGGCCGCGTGGGTGGTGCCGACCACCGTCTGACTTTTGCACTGCGAAGGACCATACCTGTGACTGCTGACAGGTCGCCAGTTCGCAGGGAAATGATTGCCCATGTTAATGAGAGGACTTCTCGGGTGCTCATGACCGATGCAGTCTTCGCAACGGATACCCACATCAAGCTGGAGAAGCCTGCTTTCTTCTTTGGAGATCATGTCAGTGACGGTGGCAACCCAATGTATGACGGGAATTACAGGTGGCTCCGTCAGATAGGGGAGAGGAGATACTTCCTTCCAGCCATGGAGAGGATGCTCCCGTTGTCTTATCTCCAACATCTGTCCGTCCTTCGGAAGATGAAGTGGGACGTGTCCCGGGATATCTCTGAGATTACCCTTGGGAATTTCAAATCCCAGAACGTATACCGTCATGATTGCCATGACCGGGCGGTCCTCGGCTTGTTTCCCGGGTCACGCAAGTCTGAGCTTCCAGTCGGAGAGATCCCGCAGCTTGCCACCACCTTCCTCAACTCGTTCATAGAAGCAGAGGGTGATTATCCGGCCAAGTTCCATTTGCCAGGATGGGTCCACTCCACGGAGAATTCTTGGTGGGGCAGGATGGTGGGTTTCGCCCTCTCCGATCTTGGAGATCTGCTTGAGCACGTGGGATTATACTCAGCAGTCAGGGCCGTACAATGGGGCATCCCAATGAGCTCTCACAACTTCTTCGGGATCTTGGAGCTCTACAACCCTCAGACGGGGACATTCTTTACCCCGGTTGGAGAAATGGGCCTTGCACTGCATGAGTTGCATGAGGTCTCGGGGCTGGTGATGGGGGAGTTCCCTTATGAAGAATATGTCCCGACTGCTAGGGAGCTTGACCTTATAAAGAAGGATTCCCCTGAGGTGTACGAGACCTATTGGGAAGTGATGTGCCACTTCCATATTTGTGGTCAGGTAACCGGTTGGAGGACGCATGGAGTTAGGCATCTATCCTGGGCCAATTACTTATTCAGCAATGTCAGCAAGAAGGATCATTCGATAACCCGACTGGCTCCCCTCTCTGAACAGGGAGTTGACGACATGGTTGCACAAGCTTCTGAGGGCTTTTACACCACTGGGTCGAACGAGGACGGCTTCGAACCTGATATGCTTTTCGAAAGCTATCATCATCGGGCCCGGGCTTCTATCTCGAGTCGAGCGCTGTTGGCGGGCTTCTTGATGCTGTGGTTGAAGCGTTGCGTGGTACCTACACGGCCACATGAAGTCATTATTGCCGACGTGGTGTACCCAGCAGTGCTCCTGGCCCATGGCCGTCCTATAGCCCTTCTTCTGGCCGTGGCGGCTGGCATTCAGAGCGGGTTGCGGGCGCTAGCCAAGAGACTATGCGAGGCTCCAAGGACTGTCGACTCTCAAGGCAAGCCGTATGTTGACTCAGAGGGAAACCCGATGGCAAGGCGCCCCAACCCCCGAATGGAGTTGCCTTACACGTATCTCATGGCCTAGTACGTGATGCATTGCCCTTCTCTGATGACAACGGCGCGTGGGAGTACGAGTCCTGTCCCTTTTGTGAGGCGGCTGGAAGACTCGGATTGGAGTGACACCTATATATATTATATTCGGAGACGTCTCTCAAATGCCGCCAATTACCAGCTCAACCGCTGCTTCCCTGGAATTCCTGGTGCATCCTTTGGTGAGCAATTCACTGATTCTATAGGTCGGGATGACCTCACCCAACTGTCTGCGGGAGTCTTCCGGTGGTTGATCAATATACGACCAGGATATGTGTTGTTTCGCCAAGGGACTTCCTGCACTATCAAACCGTATATGCCAAGTCGTTTTGCCCGACAGTTTGGCTATGCTCAGCTTTATGTCGGCAATCCGAATACACAACTTGCCTTCAATGGGAATTTGTGCGAAGGTGCTCGAGCCTGGTATTATAGCGTGGCTGGAGGGACAGAGGCAACTTTCCGTTTGCCCGTCGAGGAGCCGAAGAACCTTACCAGCTTCACTTTCTGCACCTGGTATTCTCGGGTAAACCAGTCACCAGATTTTGCCCCCGGGTATACGGGTATTGAGGGCATTAATGCCTATCTCAAAACACAGTCGGAGTCTGGCAAATGCTCGCACATGATCACCCAGTATTTAAAGGTCCAGAAAGAGCTGGAGAGAGCATCTCAGAGAGAAGCTGAGGGAGGCTCAAGAGAGGAGCTCCGAGTAACCCGGAGTAGAACCAAGCTAGGGCCACAGGAGGGGCCTTCTACCGCCAAGGCTCAAGAATTGGTGAGTAAGCGTCGTCGGGGTCCCACCTCAACTGCTGGTCCTGTTTCGAAGAGGGCTCGGAGGGATTTAGCAACAGAAGTCTCTCCCACAGAAGGCATTTCTGCTGGAGTTGAGGACTGTCCTGAAGACCTCTTTATCATGGTTGAGGAACCGTCAGAGGATAAAAATCTCCCCGGTTTAATCCGTGCTCCTAGGTCGCACAGAGGGACCTGTAAGATTGCGGGAGAGGGGGAATTGGTTGACAAACCCACTATAGCTGACGAGGAAGTACAGCTCGTGGGAGGGAATGTCCAAATTCCAGGGTTCTCAGCTCGGTCTGAGCCTTCTTCTGCTCGTGAAGGGAGAGACAAGGCACAGCGGTCAGGGCCTCCTAGTGTCTTCATTTCCAGCGCTCGGATAATCGACCCTAGTCCTACCACTGGGGTGATTGGTGGCAAGGCCCCGGTCACCGAGGACCTTTGCGTTGAACTGTCGTCCTCCGCGTCTGATACGGAAAGCGACTTTGAAGATAAAGTCGACTACGGCCATGAACCCGCTCTTCCTGATCAGAGCAAATTCTTCCACATCTCGGAGGAGAAAATATACGGGGGTGAATCATCGACTGCGTTACCGCTGGCGATAATCCCTGCTGAAGGTATAACTTCCTCACATGTCGAGGTGATGGAAACAGAGTTGACCCAGCCCAAGGGGATTGAGGCTTCGGCCGCTGAGATAACCTCGGAGGGGGTAGCTGTTGAAGTTGGGGAGCCTTCCACTTTGCCAGGAGGGGAAACAACCATTGAGGCTGAGGAGACTCTCACTCCGCCGGTGGAGGAGGCTACTGCTGAAGCTGGGGAGACTCCCATTCTACAGGACTCGACGCCTTTGGACCTCGAACCTAGTAAGGCAGCTCTGACTGAGGGGGCTCAGGTGGGGAGTCCGATGATCGGCACCCCTCCAGAAGGCCACACGGCTCAATCCTCGGTGGAAGTTTCTGAAGAGGTTGTGCTTACAACTCCTTCCTTGGTCGTGGAAGCTCCTGCAGAGGCAGCGCTCCCGGAAGCGCCAGTGGGTAGTCTTGCTCTTGCCACATCGACGGCCGGCACGGCTCTTGTGCGAGAAGACCCGCCCTATATCCCTTATCCCGTGACAGAAAAAGGGTCGGGAAGCTTCTTAGGTGGTGAAGACATGGGGGAGCTGGCACGTCAGATGGTGCAACAATTCTTCACCTCGATGGGATCATGTATTGATCTCATCTTCCGTGGACACAGCACCTTCCAGTTCGCCCAGAGGCTTCTTGAAAATATGGCCGTGAGCGTCGAATTGGCGGGAGGCCCTTCACTTGCCAGGGCATGCCTGCAGGTGGTAGAGCAACTTGGAGATAACCTGCGGGAGCTGGAATCTTTGGAAGATGCTGGTTCTTCCGGTGAGGCCCAGGCCATCCTGACTAGGCTCCTAGCTGCTCAGGAACGGGAGCGACAGGAGGCGGAGGCGCAGATCACTGCCGAGGTCCGTGACCTTGAATATTCCAAGGCTGAATTTCAAAAATTAGCCGGAGATTCGAGGGAATCTGAGCTCAGTGTGCAGAGCACGGAGCAAGTCATCCTCAGAACTCGGGACATTATCGCCAAGGCGGAAGCTGTTCTTGCGCTAAATGAGGAGAAACTTGTTTCCCTCAAAAAGGAGCTTGAGGAGCAACGGGCTGCTACGGCGCGTGCTGAAGAGAGTCTATCCCTACAATCTTCCAGGGTGGAATCTCTGCGGATGCAGCTGGCTGCCAGAAATTTCTTATCTGAGGCGGAGCTGCGGGACCGGGCTATCATGGAGGCTGAGAGGACGCGCCAGCATGAGATTCACCGCCTTAGGGAACAAATCCGTTCCTTGGCGAACCAGGACATTTAGCCTTCTTTTCTTCTTTCTTTTTTTTTGTAAAGAAAAGGGACACTCTATTTATTAAGAGTGTTTGTATCCACTTCTATCATTTCTTGATATAATAGAAGTTTTCTTTAGAGCTTTTGTCCCAATTTCTTTGTCCTGTTGTGGATGAGTCCAACTCTTGATCACTAGTCGTGATTACTGAACTTAGGTAGGACTAAGTTCTTTTAATGAGACGCGGTCTTGGCGAGACGCGGCATTAATCCCATAGAATGAGACGTGGCGTCAATCTATGGGGACTTAGATTTCACGAAGTCTTTTTGACGAGACGCAGCGGCGATCACAGAATGAGACGCGGTCGTCAGTCTACCGGAACTTAGATTTTACTAAGTCCTTTTACTGAGACGCAGCGTCAATCATAAAGTGAGACGCGGTCATCATTTCATAAGAACTTAGATTCTACTAAGTCCTTTTGATGAGACGCGGCGTCAATCACAAATCGGAACGCGGTCTCCTTGATGAGATGCGGCGTCAATCAAAAGATGAGACGCGGCATAGATCCGTAAAGTAAGACGCGGCTGTCAGTCCCTGAGACGCAGCGTCAATCACAAGGTGAGACGCAGCTCTGAATAACGCAAATCTGTCTTGCGCGGATCGGGCAGACGCAAGAGATGCAGCCTTGTCTGCTGAAGGGACGCGGCTTTCCCATCTGCGTCTAATGTGATCTGACTCAAGATTTTAGGAGATCTTTGCTCGTCAGGTCTTCACTGTCGATTGGGATTCCGAGTCATCCGTTGATTCCCAAGGCAGTTATCCACGCGTCAACTCCTTATTGGACTCAGGAGTTACTGCCCTTGGACGCAAAACCGATGCGGGCGGTTGAAAACCGGCGCTTGTGACGGTTCCCAAAGCGGCGTTCCACGCGTCAATCCTTCACTGGGCTTTGACAATCGTGCGTGACGGTTCCAATTAACGCCTCATTAATGGCAGTTATTAGGGCCTGCCTATAAATAGGGTGCGCTCCCCTTCTATAATCCAAGCTTGGATTATTTCTCTTTGGATTGCTCTGAGAAGTCCCACCTTCTTCAGAAAAGAGTTTCTTGATAGGGACTCCGTCTCCATGGACGAAGGTAATTCCGAGGATGAAGATGACCCAGAGCTCTCACGCTTCAGTTTGGTCTCTTCAAGAAGAACCCCCTCTCGGATCATCTTGGACGCCTGCGTTTGGGTGCAGAGAGGCCAACTCTGGCCAGAGGTCTCTGCTGGTATGTCCCCCGATGATGTGCATAGCCTGAACTTCGGCATGATCATCTGAATGAAGTCCCGGTGCATTCCTCCTCTGGAATTTGTGCCAGTGACTTGACTTCTCTGAATGCAGGCGCTTGACGCTGGCTTTGCCCATTGCGTTTTACTGCCTTGGCGCGTTTCAGACCTGAATCTTGCAACTCCTGTTCACCCAACAGAGAGATGGCAATTTTTTTGGCGTTCTGAAATTCTTTGCGTCTGGTGCATTAGGCGCGGGTACAAACTGAGGCCGCGTTTGAATCCTATGCGTGGCGCAGTTTGACTTGCGTCTGTTTGACTGTGCGGGTCATTCCCGCGTCTGAAGTCTTGAATGGCTGCCGCGTTCTGTTACTCAGTTTCCTTTATAAAAATGTACTGAGTTCCAGATTTTCTGACTCTCTTGCTTATTCTTTGCAGGTAGGCTTGCTTGTCCTTTTTCAGGTTTGCTGGGCCCCAGAAAGAATGTACCGGCTGGCGAACTGCTCCACGTTCGTTTGTGAGAGATTAAATTATGGTCCTCGTCGTTTGTGAGAGATTAAATTATATCTCTGACGAGGACCCAACCCTCGCCAAGGTCTCTTCAGATCTGGTGCAAGAGATGGATAGGCTGAGTATCGGCGAGGGTGGTCCGGCGGTTACGGTGGCGGAAAGATCCTCTTCCTCTCCCTACCCCAGAAGTGACATCAAGGACATTCCGTTGGATGGCCTGCTGGGGAAAGGGATGGTGATGAATGCAGGACTCTCTGCTGCCGCTGGACCGAGTGGAGGGTGGCATCCTTTGTGATGACTCCGAAACTTCCTCTCTCACCCCAAGAGTGACTCCATGTTTGTTGGATGATCTGCTAGGGAAAGAGACGCGCCTGAACGAAGGGTTGCAGGACCTTCTGTTGCCACCGGACCTCAAGAACACCATTGCTCTTGGCTTAGTCAGCTAGGGCGCTTTCGAAAGTTGGCGTCGTCGCCATGGCGCAATCGGTTCCAGTTGTGCACCTGGGATCAGATGCGGTTTCAAGGAGTGAGTACGGCCTCTGAGAGAGAGGGACTTCTTTGTACTCCTTAATTGTAACACTCAATCTTATTGTATAAGAGAGCGTTTTGTATCACTTTCATATGCTTGAATATCAATAAAAGTGACACTTTTCTTTTGCCTCTTTCTGTTGTCTTGAATGTTTTGTTTTAGAAGCAAAAGAATGATTTTGGTGGACCCGCCACTTTATAAAAGAAAGTGACAAGTGGAGTGCGTACCCCCAGAGAAGGTGAACTTTTATCAAGGATTTGGGATTAACTTGATTTAAGATCAGCTGGGGATTTTGATGGAAGCATTGTTTATCGGTGTAATGTTAACCAACAATGCCTTACAAATGAATTTGATACTCGGTTGGGGAGAATATCAAATGAAACTAGACTCGTGGGGAATCTAGTAAGATTTTTACCGCTAGAGGTGTGATATTAACTTAACGGTTTAGAAGTAGTCTTGTCAGAAGTGTAATATTAACTTGACAAGGACGTGAGTTAGAGGTGTGATATTAACCTAACTCATCAGCATCTCAGTTTTATTTGGGAAAACTGAGGGTGTCACTGTCATAGGTGTGATGTTTAACTTAACAGTGATAGTAATGCTAGAGGTGTAATGTTGAACTTGGCATTAGTCGTCTCGGCTTAAAGAAGTCAAGGAAAGGTCATAGCCATAGGTGTATTGTTGAACTTAGCAATGACTCGGATGCTAGAAGTGTAGTGTTAACTTGGCATCGTTCATCTCGGCTTGGACAAGGAAGTCGAGGAAAGGTCATAGCCATAGGTGTATTGTTGAACTTAGCAATGACTCGGATGCTGGAAGTGTAGTGTTAACTTGGCATCGTCCATTTCAGCTTCGATATGGAAGTCTGAAGAAAGGTGACTGTCAGAGGTGTGATATTAACTTGACGGGCACTCGAGGTACCGCTTAGAGGTGTAATGTTAACTTTAAACAGTAGTTTTGTCAGAGGTGTGATATTAACTTGACAAGAATTTGCTTGCGATGGGAGCAATTTGAGGACCTGTCATTCTATTGATGAGAATTGACAAGTGGAATTTGAGGTGCCAGAGGTATAGTGTTAACTTGGCAAATTTGAGAGTTTGTTACTCTATGCAGAGTTAACAAGCCAGGTTTGTACTCGACAAAGAGTATTCATTACCAGAGGTATAGTGTTAACATAGTAATGATTGCATTTTATGGTCCTACCATTCTATGGATGAGAATTGGTAAGGGATTTTTGGAGGGAAGAGTGGAATCAAGTCCACTTAGGATTTTTAGCAAACCCTCAGCTATCAACGGATTTGAGATGCCTTTACCAACTACCGTTTGAGTTGGGCTAGCCATGCTATTCCCCTCAGCATGATGAGTTGTCGAAGACTTATGTTGGACTTAAAAGCCAACATTTTCCTCTATCCTTAGCCGTCGGAGGCGTCGGATCAAATGGGAACGTGTCCTTTAGGATTTTTAGCAAATCCTCAGCTGTCAACGGGTTTGTCATGCCTTTACCAACTACCGTTTGAGTTGGGCTAGCCATGCTATTCCCCTCAGCATGATGAGTTGTCGAAGACTTATGTTGGACTTAAAAGCCAACATTTTCCTCTATCCTTAGCCGTCGGAGGCGTTGGATGTTTCCGATCAGAGGTGTATTTTTAACTTGATCGATGGAAGAATGCCATCTAGGGATAGTATTTCTTCAGGAATTTGCTATTGATTGGCATCATGAGTGTATCGCCATTTGAGGTTATGAGGCGATACGATCCATTTGAGTAGACTGACTCTACTACAAACGGTCCTTCCCATTTGGGTTGGAATTTTCCTTTCGTCTTGTGTGTCATGACCATGGGTCTTCGGACGGCTAAGACGAGGTCGCCTTTCTTGAAAGTTCGGGATTTGACTTTCTTGTTGAAGGCTCTGGTGATACGAGCTTGGTAAAGCTCGATTTGTTGTTGGGCCTGCAGACGCTTGTCGTCCAAGGCTTCCAATTCTTGGAGTCGCTGTCGATGCTTCTCCTCTGTTGTCATTTCCGCTGTCAAGGCGACGCGAAGAGATGGAATTTGGATTTCCAGTGGAAGGACGGCTTCGCATCCGTACACCAAGGAAAATGGCGTGGCTTTAGTTGGGGTTCGCACAGTCGTGCGATAGGCCCATAAGCATTCGCCCAACTTATCGTCCCAGTCTCGTTGACTTTTCGAGACGAATTTCTTGAGAAGCTTGCCAATAGTCTTATTGAAAGTTTCTGCGAGGCCGTTAGCGGGCGGATAGTATGCCGTTGATGACACACTCTGGATTCTGAACTTGGCGCAGAATCTCTGAAAAGCCTGGCTGATGAACTGGGGTCCATTGTCATGGACAATCCGCCGAGGCACACCGAACCGGTAAATAACGTGATGTTTCACGAACTTGATCACGTTAGAAGATTTCACCTCTTTCAAAGGGATAGCTTCGGCCCACTTTGAGAAGTAATCGGTTATCGCTAGGATGAACCGATGTCCCTTTGATGATGGTGGGCTGATAGGACCAACCACGTCCATCCCCCACATTTCGAACGGCCAGGTAGAGGTCGTAGAGTGGAGGTATCCTGGTGCTTGATGGATGAAATCGCCATGTATTTGACAGGCGTGACATCTTTTGGCATAGGCAACAGCATCGGCAACCATCTTGGGCCAGTAGTAACCCAATCTTTGGAGTCGGTTTGCCAGCTTCGGGCCAGGTTGATGAGCTCCACACGTACCATCGTGGGCTTCTTTCAACACTTCGTGGGCTTCTTTTGATGAGAGGCACCGGAGCAGGATCCCGTCATGCGATCTACGATACAATGTTCGCGAAATCGCATTGTAGTAGAATTTGGAGGCTTTCCTTCGGATGGCAGCCGCCTCCCTGGTGTCTTTGGGCAAGATGCCGTATAAGACAAAATCAATATAGGGGAATCGCCAGTCTTTAAGCTCTGGATCGGTTGACACTTCAAGTGTTTCCTTACCGCGACGATCTCCCGTTGACCTCTGGTAGTCTCCGAGGGGACTTTTTGGGCAGTATAGGTCGTGGCTATAGACGAATATCTTCTCCATTGCTCCGGCTGGAAGAGCTAAGGAGGCAGCAAGGGATGCCAGTGCATCTGCATGCGCATTTTGCTTGCGCGGTACATGGTCGATGTAGAAGTTTGAAAACCTCTCGGCCATGTGGATTGTCGCGTTGTAGTAGGGTACTAGATCTTCATGCCTGACCTCATACTCTCCGCGAACCTGGCTGACGATGAGTTTAGAATCACCGTATGCCTCGAGATTTTTAACGCCAATCTCATCGGCGAGTTGCATCCCAATCAAAAGAGCGTTGTATTCCGCCACATTGTTGGAACAGGGCTCGGTTAACGAGATAGCTCGGGGAATCACGTAATTTTGTGGGGAGACGAGTACCACTCCTACCCTGCTACTGTGTGTCCCTTCGGGCTTGCCCTTGATGCACCGTCGAAGAAAAGTTGCCATACTTGACTTTCGAACGGTGTCTGAGCTAGGCAGACTTCGGCGACCTCATCTGGGAGATCCTCGTAGAGTTTGGCTGCCCTGGGATCTGGGTGTTCAGCTAAGAAGTCCGCCACCGCTTGTCCCTTAATAGCCTTTTGTGGCAGAAAATGCATCTCATATTGTGATAGCAATATGGCCCATTTTGCCAGCCGGCCATTTAGTGAAGAAGGCTTTGTCATGAGTAACCTCAGGGGGTTAACTTTGGATATGACATTTATGGTTTGGCCCACCAGATAGTGTCGCATTTTCTGAATGGCGAACACTAATGCCAAACATTCCTTCTCGATCGGGTTATACCGATGTTCGGCTCCGATCATCGTTCTACTTAGGTAGTAGATTGCTTGTTCTCGCCCCTGGTCATCATTCTGAGCTAGTAGAGCTCCCAAAGAATGATCCATTGATCGGACGTACACCAGGAAAGGCTTTCCGGATACCGGAGCCGCCAGGACTGGTGGTTGGGTGAGGTAGTGCTTGATCTCCTCAAATGCTTGCTGGCAAGCGTCGTCTCAGATGAACGAAACGCCCTTCTTCATCAGCTTAGCGAAGGGTTGGCATCTCCCGGAGAGATTTGAAATGAATCTGCAGATGTATGCCAATCGTCCTTGTAATCCTCTGAGCTCCTTGAGGCTTCTGGGGGGTTGCATCTCTTGGATAGCACGGACTTTCTCCGGATCCAAATGGATTCCTGTGGAAGTCACAACAAACCCTAGGAATTTGCCACTGGCTATCCCCAGGAAGGACTTGGTGGGGTTCATCTTCAATTGATGAGCCCGCATGATGTCGAAGACCACCCTCAGATCAGCTATGTGATCTCCTTTAATGCGACTTTTCACCGCGATGTCGTCGACATAACATTCCACCGTTTTGCGTATCTGCCGATGGAAAATGGCATTCATGGCCCTTTGGTAGGTTGCCCCCGCATTTTTCAGACCGAAGGGCATGATGGTGTAGCAATATACCCCTAAAGGTGTCCTGAAGGAGGTGTGCTTTTCGTCATCGGGATACATCTTGATTTGATTATATCCTGAGAACCTGTCCATAAAGGACATTCGCTCGAATCCACAAGTATTGTCAATCATGACATCTGTGATTGGCAATGGGAATTCGTCTTTAGGGCAGGCCTCGTTTAGATCACGGAAGTCGATGCAGATCCGGATCTTCCCGTTCTTCTTGGCGACGGGGACGATGTTGGCTACCCAATCGGGATGCTGTTCCTCCCTGATAAAGCCGGAGTCAGTAAGCTTCCTGACTTCTGATTGGATTGCCTCCATTATCTCTGGACGGAACCGTCGCTGCTGTTGTTTAACAGGCTTCATGTCCGGATTGATGTTGAGGCGATGCATAGCCACTTGAGGATCAAGTCCAGGCATGTCCTCATAATTCCAGGCGAAGACATCTATATACTCTTGTACAAGAGATATTAAATCCTTCTTCTCTGGAGGCGACAGGCCGTCACTTATGAAGATGGGTTTAGGATTGTCTTCATCTCCTAGGTTGACTTGAACAACCTCGTCTTCTGTGGGTGGCTCACGCTGTTCAAAGCGGACGTCCCAAAGAGCATTCAAATGTTTGATCCAAGGATCTGTATCAGATTGGATCATTTCTTCATCTTCATCCTCCAGATGGCTTGTCGAAACCATGTTTACTGAAAGCCCTTTGAAGATGTTGCCGACACTGACATCTGATTCCCATGACGACGTGTCTGATGAGCAGTCATGACTTGACAGTTTCTCCGACTCAGAGGCTGATGGCACTGGAGTTGATATATAGCCCAACCCCCGGCGCGTCTGATGATAGTAATCAGGGGTTTTCCCTTTCGGTACAAAGGATCGAAGCAGTGTTCTTCTTCCTTTTCCGAAGTTCAACCCAGGCCTGTTGGTTAGATCATACCCCATGCGCTTCATCATCTTGAGCGTTCTCGGTTCATAATGATCGAACTGAGGGGATTCATCCTCACCTTTCGATTCTTCGTGGGGCATTGGTTCAGACGCGATTCGCCCAAAAAGTATTGGTCTTTGGCCTTTTCGTCTGGCTGGAACCATGAATACAGACTCTTGCGCGTCTCCATTATCCTGGTACGTCCCGAAGGATGATTTTATTGGTACATGCAATGATGTCAAAGCATCCATTGCCGACCAGACATCCTCATCTACGTCGGTACTAGTATCCGACGGTATTGAATCAGACTCACACGCAGGGAAATACGCGAAATCTAAATCTTCATTAATATACCAACCGCCTGCATCGTCGGTGGTATCAACATCGAGCTTATTAGTGCTCTTTACAATGGGCTCCAACTCCCACAGGCACTCTTCTTTCTCAGGCTCAATGTCAGCTTCATTACCAGAGTCTGGCTCCTCTGGTTGTGGGGTTTCATTAGTCTCCTCCGGATCCTGATATAAGAGGGAGTCCGTGAAATAATTTTCAACCCTTTTAAACGGATGCCTTTCGGCAATCAACGTTCGGACCTGTCCACTCTCGTCAATGTATTTCATGACTTGGTGGAGAGTAGAGGGAACGATGGAATTGCGGTGAATCCATGGTCGTCCCAGCAACAGGTTGTAGGAGGTGTCCGCGTCAATGACGTAACACGTCACTTCCGACTTGAGGCTCCCGATCTGGCATTTGAGCTTGATCTTCCCCATCGGGCGGGAGCTGTTGGCATTGAACCCGTAAATAGTCGTCTGGGTAGGGCTCAGACGATGGGTAGGAATGCCTAGAAACTGCATAACCCGGCGAGGTATGATGCTTAGCGCAGACCCTGGGTCTACCTGGATGCGGTTCACCTCGGATGACCCAATATACCCTGTGAAGTATAGGGGTCGGTCATGCTTCCCTTTAACCTGCATGTCGTCTGTTGTGAAGGTGATGCAGGGAGCATTTGGGGAGGCGTGGAGGCAATCCTCTACATCTTCCTCCCTTGGCACACGAGTCATGAAGACCTCAGCGTTTGCCAAAGCTTCTTGTAGAGCCTCTCTGGTTGACTTTGATAGCCTCAGGAGTTCATACAAGGTGATGCGTGCCGGGATGTTGGCTAGTTGAGCCAAGACGTCGAAGCGGTAAGGTGTCGAGGATCCTTCCGTTACACCTTTCGCAAGAACTCGAGAAAACCGAGTTTCTTTCTGTTTCTCCCCAGGCTGTTTAGAGGGGGGCTTGGCTGGTTCCACGGCTGGTTGCGGAGAAGCCGCTGCTGTCTCGCCGTACTGCTTCAAGTATGCCTGTCCTGAACGGGTCCCCGCCGTAGGTTGGCTGGGCTCTGCGGCCAGGACTATTGTTTCCTCTTCTGAGTCAGTCAGCGAGGGAACATCAGTGTCCGCTTCTCGAGAGGAGGCGCATATCACATGGCAAGATGAAGCCTTCCCTTTGCTTTTGGACTTCCTGTTGGTCACAGTCGTCCATTGTTGCTCGTCGACGAGGTCAGGGTGGACCCACATGATTTCCCCTCGAGGTGTAGGGACGGGTACCAAGCCTTTCTCCTGCTGCTGATGAGGGTCTGTGTTGACCACCCTCAGTTCTCCTTTCGGGACAGAGATCACCCCTACGGGTGTCGGGGGTCGTGTCCCAAACTGGAGAATCGACGTCATGTTGGCCGTCATCTTCTTCTGCTCCGGTCGGAGTTTTAATACCTCCGCGTCAATCAGAGCTTGAAGGATGTCCTTAAATACGTAGCAGCTTTTGGTAGGATGACCGAGCATCCTGTGGTATAAACAGTAGGTGGGATTGTCGGTCTTGCCGACTTCCTCCGGGCGCCTAATTTCAGGGAGCTTCAGTCGATTGCTCTTGTTGAGTAGCTTGAAGAGCGAATCGACGTGTTCCTCCTTGAAGGAATACTGCTTGTTGGGGCGTGGCTGGCTTGAAGAGCCACTTGCCCTGCCTGTTTGAGGTTTGGTGGGAGATTTGGTCTCCGTCGCCAAATTATCCTTCCGCTTCGTCTGGAGGGAGGTGTCTGGTGCACGCCTTGTCGACCTCTCTGGCCTGGGCTTGCCTTCTTCCGCTCTGACACGGGCGACAATCTCCTCAGCCTGTTTACCTTGCTGGACTAATTGTTTCCAGGTGCGGCTTTCAGCAACTCCTATTTGAGCAAGGAGTGAGGTTTGGAGATTATGGCGACATGTTTCCACCAGGGTGGCCTGGGTCATGCCGCTTGGACATCGGAGTGCCATGTTCCGAAATCTTTCTACGAAAGACTTGACGGACTCTCCCTTTCGCTGTTTTGTAGCTAAAAGGGTAGGCATTGTGACCTCCGAATCATCTTCGAAGAAGCGTGTCAGAAACAACTTCTCCAAGTCGCCCCAGTTCTTGATTGAACCTTCTGGGAGCTTCATGAACCATTCAAAGGCCAACCCTTTCAGGGTGCCGATGAACAGTCGCGCCAGGATGGCATCGTTATCTACTACATTCCCGGTCTGGGATTTGAAGTAGTAGATGTGCTGGTTGGGTGACCCCTTCCCGTCAAATGCTTGGAGAGTTGGAGCCTTGAACTTAGGAGGGTACGGGACTAAGTCCCACTCGGCCGGATAGGGCCGGACTACTCCAGCTTCTTGGAGGCCTTTACGGTTGGTAAGGGCCTCGAGGCGCTGCTCCAGTTGACTCATTCTTTTAGCATGAGCCTTTCCCGGGGTCTGGTCACTTCTTGCCTGCGACGAGGGCTTGGACACATCCGAGGTAGATCGTCGTGTCTCGTCAGAAGATTCGGAGGGTGGGCTTCCTCCCTTTCTCCCTTTCCCCTTCGGTCGTCTAGGAGGAGATCTCGCTCTTTCTTCAAGCAATTTCTCAAGCATATGCTTGAGGGAGTCAATGGATCTCTGTTGAGAGGCGATTATATCCATCTGGTGCTTCTGCGTCTGTTCTAAACGCCTGGTCGTCTCCTCAGGAGTGTCGGCCATGTAGGCGGAAGCCTCCTTCTCGACGGAAGAGTTTGAAGCCTGCGACTCCACTATAGCGGAGTGAGAACCACCCATTCTAATGCCGCGGGCTAAGGCATTATAGTCAATTGGGGGAATGGCCCCTGTCCGGGTGCGAGTGTGTTGATACACCCCCTCTGGCTCAGAGTCAGATTCCTCTGAGTTGACCATTAGTTGTTTTCCCTTGCTTCTGCTAGTCATGTTTGCAGTAAGCTCCGGATATTCAACATCTGAGAAGGTTCTCCTCCTGTGGGAGCGTCTTCTTTTGGCTGACGGGGGAATCAGGGTCAGCTGTCTAATTAAAGACGGCTGTTGCACGCCTGACTCGCAATGGCATCCAGAGAGCATCTGGATGAGCTGTTGACAGCAGCATGGAGAAGTGGTCTGATTGGCACTCCTTTTCCTTGTCAAATAATCCCTCAAATCTGTGGGAGGGGGATTAAAGAGACTGGTCTCGCAACGTCGACGACGGGAGACAGTCATGTGCTGTTCAGCCTGGACACAGGTTTCAGAAACGCGGCTGTTGCGTCGCGGCTGCGTCACGCGCGTCTGGCGTCTCTGTTGATATGAGACGCGACTTTCGCGTTGCAGTCTGCTGCGTTGGAGCAGAGAGACTTGGGAGAGAGTGGGCTGCTGGGCCCCACGCCTGTGGGCGCGTGCTTCCTGCGTTTGACGAGACGCAGAAGCTTCGCTTTGGCGTTTGGCAAGTTGGTCTCCAGAAGGCCCAACTTGGGGAGTCTCGCGTTTGGGTCGCCAAACGCGGATCTCTTGCACTGGACGAGGTGCGGGCAAGGCATCGGATCGTACGCTGCGTTCAACCCCAGTCAGAAAACCAACGGTTCCGACCGAGTGTTGACGCGCGCGTCTTCTCTGTCGACGCTCGGCATTCCGATTGCGCCGTGGAGGAAGAGAGAAGCCAACAACTTCCTGGTTTGTAGAACCAGGGGTGTTTGCCACGCGGGTCTCCTGAGAGACGCTGACGCGGGCGTTCTGTGCGACACGGTCGATCGCACCAGTAGATGTGCCGGGGACCACGCGGGCCTTCAGAGAGGCGTTGGCGCGTGTGTTCTGCGCGACGCGGTTGATCGCAGCAGAGGAGTCTGAGGTTACGCGGGCCTTCTGGGAGGCGTCGGCGCGTGAACCAAACTTGGCACAGTGGGCAGCAGGAGCACCCGACAGAGCCTCAGTTTGGGCTTCAGGGGGCTGTCCACTTGAGACCCTGCGGCAGACGCGGGTCTTGGGGCTCTTGGAGCCAGAAGAGAGGAACTCTTCATACTTCGCCTGGTCGAACTCGACGACGAGGGATTCGACCATTTTTCCCTTACGGAGAACGTCATCTTGCACCACGGTGCGCTCGTCAGTAACGAAGGTATTCCCCAGCGGAGTCGCCATCTCTTGTAGGGGCCGGAAAATTTGGTGGTCGGAGAAAGTGGTTTTAGCTGTAAAAGATTTCCTTGATTCAAGCGAAACGATTACAACCAAAAGAACTACTCTTCCCTCTTTTCCAGTTACAAGGGAGGGAGGATGTCTGAATCTTCCCTTTGTTTAAATCTGGGTTCTTCGTGTGGCGATGGAGAGTGAATCTTGTTCTCCGTTGACCAGATGACCGTCCTGGACCGTCGGGGGTCTTCTCTTCGGTCAGTAGAAAGAGTAACTCAGCTCCGTCTACCAAAACTCTTAAAGAGGAGGTAGGCGAAGAGCGGCTAGTACTCAGTAAGCTCGCTGAAGAGTCGTGCTTCCCTCTTGATGATCCTCTTGCCTGGATTCGATCGATTTTGATGATGCCTTATCTCAAAGCTCTCTCCCTTATCAAAACTTCGATCTTTTTTTTTTCTTCTCATAGCAAACAAGGCTATTTATAGGGGTCTCAGGGGGTGAAGGTGCCTCCTGAAAACGCTCCCGAATGAGGGGCCACTACCCGCTACATGCGCGGTGACTGGCCCCGCAATCAGGGCAGTTGCAACTGAGACGCGGGCGTTGGGCCGAACGCGCCTTGAAGTTTGAGACGCGGGCGTCGAGCCAAACGCGCCTTGAAGTTTGAGACGCGGGCTTCGGGCCTTCACGTCTGGATGCTGAGGCGCGGGCGTCGGGCCGACGCGCCTTGATGCTGAGACGCGGGCTTCGGGCCGACGCGTCTGAACGTTGAGACGCGGGTGTAGAGCCAACGCGTCTTAATGCTGAGACGCGAGCATCGATTCCTCGCGTCTAGAGCTTGAGACTCTGCTTCCTTAATGGCTGGTCTGTTAGTCATTTTTAGACAGCCTACAATCACATGTATGCTCATGTGTACACTTGTACACATTGTGGACGTAAAGGCCACCTTGCTAAATTTTGCTATGATAGATTACATACTCCTAATTTAGCAAAGAATTTTGTTTGGGTTAGAGAAGGGACTAACCCCCATGGACCCAACAAGATGTGGGTACCAAAGACCACCCCTCCTATTGTTTATGATGTAGGTGTGGGCTCTCACATGACGTGAGAGTGATGACACCTTGGAGTGGATGCGTTCCAAGCTTAAAGGAAATCATATGGATGCATCACTTTCAAGGGAAGATTTGGTGGAGAAGACCACCATGTTTTGGAGACAAGGAGAGTTGCTTCTTCGGTTTTGGTAACAATCCTTTACTCCCATTTATTATTTACATGCTTTCATAATTAAAATTTATAGCATGTTTTGATGTTTTGTAGCATGTTTCATTGTCTATGGATTAGTATGTATATACCATGTTTATTAGATCCTTGACATACATGTATAGTATTTGAGACACACATGCTTATGTGAACCCATACTTAGTGTTCTTACTTTTATTTAAGCTATAATGTACATCATGAATCTAATACATGTGAATTTACATAGTAATCATGTTTTAGTTTTATCATGATGGTTTTTATATTTGTTTTTGATGCTTCATGTCTTGAGTATATGTTTGAATGTTAGTTTTCATTAAGACTAGGTATATACTTGTACATATAGTGGGCCACAAATAAATCTATATATGTTTGGGCTTGATTGCTTATTTGAACCCATTAGATGTGCTAGTATAGTCTAGTTTTGATGATTCATACATTTCAAACTTGCATTCCATTTTTGGATTTGTTTTATGAGTTTTCACTTCATGTATATGTGTATTATTGTCAAACTTTAAGATATACATGTATACCCTTTGAGTCATTTGCCTTTCATGCAAATCTATATATGGACTCAATTGTGTTTAGGGATATGTATGTATACTTCATGTTTGACAATTCATACATATACCTTGAAATGAAATTTGTCTTGATGAAGATTTAGTTTTTCTTGATTTCGTATTTATGTTTAAACTTCATGTATATGTCTATCTTGTCCAAACTATTAGATATACATGTTTATCCTTTTGAGCCACGTGCCTTAATGCATATATTTTGTGGACTCGTTGAGTTTTGGATATGTATGTATACTCTAGTTTGTATTAGACATACATATGCCTTGAAGATTGAATAGTTTAGATGATTTTTCATGTTTTCATGTTTAAGGTATAATTGAGCTTAATTGGAAATTTCATAATGCCATGTCACACATTTCTTGTACACTCATCATCTTTAAAAAAATTTCTCATGAGTATGTTTTTCATGAGCATGTATGGACTTTATTGAATATTGAGTGTTTTCAAGTACTATGTGATTTACATGTGTTTTATGAAAATTATTTTGTTTTATTCCTTGCTTGAAGGATTTCGTACTAGTTAACAAAACTTTCCATTTAACTAGCTACGGTATTCTTCATTTTGGTAGAATTTTTCAAACTAAGCTTATTTTCAAATCTATTTTTGAAAACTCCTACCATCAATGGGAGGATGGATGGGAGATCATGTTCATGTATACTTTAAAATGAAAATCATTTAAAACTTGTCCATGATTGGGAGGTATAGTAATATGATGTATACACTTGAACTTATTGTTATGTAAATTGGTATCATTGAACTCTTTCAATTGGTATCATTTTGATCTTCTTGTATACTCATATTTGTTTTGTATGTATGTATGATTTCAATTCCAAGTATATCAATTTCTATTGGTATCTATTTTTCATACAGATATATGTTTGTGCTAGTGCTTGAGTTTCAATTTTGTTTAAATTGATTACTTTTAAATTGGTATCAAGACTATGCATGATTTTAGTTTGTATTTCATAAAGGGGGAGAAAATTTGATTTTGTCTTTCTATTGGTATTTGTACTCCCATACTTTATGATTGTAAATTTGAATTTGGTATCATATGTTTAAAATGAATAATTCTTACAATTGGTATCAATGTTTCTATGTAAAATATTTTCTATTGGTAAAATATTTACAATTGGTATCAAAATTTGTGTTTAGATATTCAAAATTTATTATGTCTAATTTGAATTGGTATCTAAAATTTTTTTTTTCAATTGGTATCCAAAAATTTAGTTTAAAGTAAAATACAAAAGTTTTGATTTATATTTCTTATATGCAAGGAGAGCTTAACATCTCTCCCACATAGAGATTCATGTTGAGTGTATTGTGTATTGAAAAGCTTAACATCTTTTCTTTATGTGGTACACGTGTGTAGGGGAGCTTCACATCTCCTCTTATTCATTACATAATGTGTGTTATGTGAATTAGGGCTTAACATCCCTCCTTCATGTAATGCATATGTGTAGGGAAGCTAACTTAGCGTCTTCCTCTTCATGAATGTATATAGCATATAACATTTATTGATCTTTGTTTATTTTCATTTGGTATCAAGATGCTTCATTGACATATTTTCAATTGATATCATGTTTGTAGTCACCCCTTATTGACTTTGTTTTTGTTTTAGACAAAAAGGGGGAGACCATTGTTTGTATTGTTTTGATTGACAAAAAGGGGATGAAAGATTTTTACCCCTCATTCTATTTATTGTTTTGATTGTTTATCCCTTTGTTGATGATTGACAAAAAGGGGGAGAAAGATTTTGAGTTTGTTTGAGATTTATATATGCATAGTTATGTTTTTGCATATATTAAGTTTAATATAGTTTAATGTATGTTAATTGGTATCTAGAGCATCTAGAAAATGTTTATTTGTTAATTGGTATCTAGAGCATGCTTTGTTTTGAATATTTCATTGGTATCTAGAACCTTTATTGTTTATGCATATTTATGCATTCATGTTTTAAGAACCTTCATTGCATATTATTATGTTTATTTGCTTATGCATGAGTTAAGGGGGAGCTTCTTTGAAGCTTTACTTTAATCCATGCATATATAACTCCATGAGTTTTGTCATCATCAAAAAGGGGGAGATTGTTGGCCCAAAGGCCTTCCACCCTAGTTTTGATGATGATTAACTCATGTAGTTATGTTTACTAATAATCTTGTGTTGTTTAAGTTTCAGATCATTAACCAAGATATTAGTTGGTGATTAGCTTCAACAAGGAGTTTAGAAGCTATTCATAATGATTCCAGGGCCAAACCTTCAAGATCACACATTGCCTAGCCCATGGATGGAGTTTTGGAGCAAGTCAACTTGAAGATGAAGATCATCAAGAAGACTTAGGTATCCATAATTTAGATAGTGTGTTTTAGATCCATTTGTAAAGCTTAGTATAGTTGATATGCTCAAGTGCACATACACACACGTTTTTGGTTTTGATATGTGTTTTCATGAATAGATTGATCAAAACAAGTTTACTTTATCTTTATGTATATTAGATATGTTCTAGATATACATATATGTTTTAAACTTGCTAGACAAACTTATTTTGACTATCCTATTCATGTTTTGGAAAAATCAAGTTTGATAAAAATACAAGTTTTGGTTTTTGATAAAATTGGCAAGACACAAAAATGATTCGAATATGTTGATATATGTCTTGAAATTTTTATCACAAGTTTGTTTATCAAAGTAAAATGATAAAACAATTTTTATGGTATTTTTAAAAGAGATAAAAGATTTTTAGAAAATATTTTTCTCAAATTTTCTGACTTTGTTTTGTGCTGACAGGCTGGTCGGTCGACCCGGACGGTCGACCGCACCAAGGGCCGGTCGACCCGTCGGGTCGACCGACGTGCACAGAATGTGCACGTCTGGAAGGCACAATCACGGTCGACCGGGACGGTCGACCGGGACGAGAGCAGAGCTCTCTGTTTGTTTGGGTCGACCGGGCCGGTCGACCGCAGTTGCCCAACGGTCATAATTCTGACCGTTGGCGGTCGACCGGGCCGGTCGACCGCTGCCTGTCAGAGCTGCCAGCTCAGCTCTAACGGCTAGTTTCTGTTTTGGACTATAAAAACCCCATCTCTTTGGGTTTTTGGCCAAGGTTTTTACAAGAGAAAAAATCCTGCTTTCCTAGCGTTTTAAACAAGTTTTTAAAAAGAGTTTTTGGGCTTTAAACTTCTCATCTTTATTGTTTTGGGTTTTTGAAAAATCAAAGAAAACTAGGTTTTGGGATTTTGATTTGATCTTGCATTTTCTATCTTTTACAAGAGACTTCCCAATTAGTTTTTCTTTGTTGCTTGTTTCCAAAAACACCTTGTTTCCACACTTGAGCTATTACCTATCCTAATCTATTTAGGATCTTGTTTTTGTGGAAAAGAAAAGAGAAAAGAAAGAGAGATTGAGTTTGTGGTCTTTGGAACCACTTGTTGTAAACACCCTTATTCTTTGTGTATCCCTCTTAGGTAGAGGTGATCGGGTGATTGGTTTGCTCCCTCTAGTGAGAGGTGGAGATTGGTGTTTGTAAACTCTCTTCGGTAGAGGTGTTGGTTGGTTGTTATATTGGCTACGGGCCTACCCCTCGGTTGTGAGGTGGTTGTTTGAGAGAGGAGTTTGGTACTCCTAGAGTTGTAACAAATCCTCTTCGGTAGAGGTTCCCTCGGTGGGAGATAGTGGATTGGAAATCCTACACGGTGGTGTAGGCGGGGATGTAGAGCAAGGTGCTCGAACCTCGAAACATATCTTGGTGTTTGCGTTTTGATCCATTGTCTCTCGAACTCTCTCTCTTATAATTGTGCAAAGCATCATTCATATCATCATACCATATTTGCTTGTGTTGAGCATAGTTCATATTGCCATATCATATCTATTTGCTTGTGTTGCCTTACATATATTCATATTGCCTATTCATCTTATATGCTTGGTTGTTTGTGTGTGCCTCACTTGTATCTAATCAACAAGAGCTTCACATAGCACCTCAACCCATTCAAGGGGAATCAAGAGGAGTTAGTCCAGAGCCCTTCACGGGGAATTCAGCTACACTTGTTGATTGTACTAAGTGTGTTGCAAGATTTGCATTAGCTTCCGCATTTAGCGCACATAGTTTTGCATTTAGTTCTAGATTAGCAATTACACCTATTCACCCCCCCTCTAGGTGTTTTTCACTGGTCTCTTTCATTAAGATGAAAGATGGGCGAGCACAGTTCACTGCAATGCAAGATGGAAAACAGGTTAGCAGTAAAGTAAAGAAAAAATGCAAGCATGATACGCTAAGTCAAATTCTTTAGGCGAATCAATTTATATCTGATCAATTGCGCTTTAAGGATGGATTTCAGTTAAGCAGAGGATAGCCTCGCTTGCACAGTGATGATGGGCTAGCTCCGCATAAGCCAAGTCCTAGCCTCGCCTATATGGCTAAGCCAGACTGATCCAGAGGGATGCAGTCTTGACCCCACCTATATGGCAAGACTGGCTCAAACTTGAAGAAATTAAGTCCCAATTCTTGCCTAATTGGCGAACTTAACAGGCAAGCATGCAATGATCTTTCTTTGATCAAGTGAAAATGATAGCTTCGCCGGGAAGCTGGGAAATAGGGCTGAAGCTCTTCTCTGCAAATCAGTCAGATACGAAATGAAGAACAAGAGAAATCAATCCCTAAGGCAGCTGATAAAGCTAAATTAAGGAAGATAAGCTCCCTAAAGTCATTAGTCCATTGGTAAAGTCTCTGAATGACCTAGACTCACCAGTTCTTGGCGGTTAATGACTAGAGTGGGCACCCCCACTATTTCAGAGATCTGAGTATACTTCTCTGGACAAATCAGGAGAAGTCATGAACAGACTGCTTCTCCGCAGAGGACTTCAAGTGTCCTATTTATAGGCCTCATGACCTGATCGCACCGCCGCTCCTTCAAGCTTAGAAGCGCGAGCGAATTTAAGGCATTTATTGAGCCTTGAGAAGGGAATAGTCTCCCTCGGAAATGCGCGAGAAAGCAATGATCTTCCTCGTTAATGCAAGAGAGGTTATTCTAACTTCGAAAAAGGGACAATCCTTCTCGTAACCAGCCGAAAAGCAGTTAGCCTCGGGAAAGGAACGACGTTCTAAGACCAATTTGAAGCGAATCTACTCCGGGAGGCTTGAATGCGGAGCTACTCAGACGCGAAACTACCCAGAATCGCGAATCTACACGATTTCTAGGCGAACTTATTCCAATCCGGAAGCAGGATTGAAAGCGAAGCTGAACTCAACCACCATGGCGACGTTCGTACTTCACATACCATCAATCAAAGCAATTCAAAGTATTTTGAAGTCTGAATCATTCCATTGCAGACTTTTGAAAACTTTGAAGGGGGTCTTGTTGACACTCTAAAAAAGACAAGATTCCTGCCTGACCTGAACAATGTCTAAACTTATTGACATTTATAAAAGACAAGTGACAGACAAGCTGACGACCAGTCTGTACCCGTCTCCGAGGGACAAATCAGCGACTTGGACTCTACTGATCCAGTGAATCAGACAGTGAGCCCAGATTGTCTTTGGATAGACCTAAGCTGGTCTAAGATGCTAGGTTAGCTCAACACTTAGCATCACATGAGCCCGAGGGGATAGCCTCGCCTGAGAGGCTAAGTTTGTCCAACTTCGCCTTGAAGCCATTCAAAGCTCTATCAGTGAGCTAACTTACAGCTTCGTCTGAAGCGCTCAGTTAACTCCGCAGAGAGTTAGCTTCGCTTGAAGCCACACACAACCGCGCAGAAGGATGGTAGCTTCGCCACAGATGTTTATCCAGCTCCGCTGAAGAGCTTTCTTCTGACTTCGCCAGATGCTCCTTCCAGCTCCGCTGTAAGCTCGACGCGGCAGCTCCGCTGCGGGTCTTTTATGGTCACCTTTGACCAATTAAATCTCCAGATGAGATCAAATCTATTCAAGATCAAATCTAATCAAGATCAAATCTGAGATCAAATTTGATAGTTGTTTACCATAATCTCTTGACTCTCCTAAAACAAGTAAGAAGATCAGGGAAGATCTTTTAATTATTTGAAAAGAATCAAAACAGATCAGGAGACTGACGCTACCTGCTATTCCTAACTTCGCGAAGCTGATCCTAGCCTCGCAGCAAAGCTACTTTCTAGATTTAAAAAGATTGACTCAATCTGTTTTCAGATTTTCAAGGGACAATTATACTCCCGCTCTCCTTATAAATAGCCCACCAGAGGTATACGAACAGAAGGGCACACGGGCGCACAGGCAAAGAGACGCACAGAGAGAGGCGGCTAAATAGAGATCTATTCTCTTGCTTCTAAGAATTCAGAGAATTCAGAGAACTGCTTCTCTAATCAGGGTACTGATACCTTAAGATCTTCCTTCCTCTCAAGAAATCTCTGGAACCAGGCGAGAAGGAATTCCCAAGTGGAGGCGATTTTGAGAAGTAACAAGAGGGTTCTACCAACCTTCTGTTCTCCGATTCCCCAAACCAGACGAGAAGGGAATCTCATCGATCGTATCATCAAAGGGACAAAGTGCTCGCGCGCTGACCAGACTCCTTTCGGCACACTTCTCCAGAATCTCAGAGGAGATCTACTTGTAATATTTTTAGAATACTTGTAATTTAGCTCCTCGACCCTATTTTTTTTGTAAGTTTTCCCTTTGCAAAATCAATAGAAAACAGATCAAGACATGGGCCAACCTCGAGAAGTTATTTCTGGCTCATTTCTTTGAAGATGATACAGAAATTTCAGTACCAACTCTCCTTTCAGTCAAGCAAAAGAAAGGAGAGTTTATTAAGACTTTTGTCAAAAGATTTTAGAGTATGACACTCCATTGTCCCAGCGGCAGGATCCAGTCTACGCTGGTCGAGACATGTTGCGATAATCTACAAACTGTCCTCCTCGCTCAAATGGGAGTGATGGAATGCCGCACTTGGAAGCAATTGGTGCTACAAAGCGAACAAGCAGAAGAAATTGTCATCAAGATCTGGGCTGAAGAAAAAGACAGCAAATCAAGACCCGACAAATTAACACTGCGCAACCCAGAGTCGTCTTCTCAACTAAGGAGAAGGGATACTCTGGCAACGGAGGTCAATTCACCTTCGAAGACCAAGTTAGTTAGAGGAGGCATGGCTCCCGGCAAAGCACGTGCCAATAAACTATACTCCTTCAAGGATGAGCACATGGTCTCTTTGTTTAAGTTACTCCAAAAGAGTATCAAACTCAAATTGCCAGAGGTCAGATGTCCTTAAGAGATGGAGAAGACTAATAATCCTAGCTACTATTTATATCACAAGATGTTGGGACACCCTACCAAGAATTTCTACATCTTCAAGGATGTTCTTCAGGCTCTAATTGATGCAGAGGTACTTAAGCTCCGTCCATAATAGAAGAAGGTGACAGCCAACATGACAGCTACATCACCTATTCAATATGGCCAGAATCTCTCGCTAGCACCAATCAGAGTAGTTCCCATCCCGAAAGAAAAACTAAGAGTGATTAATACTGATCCTCATAACTAGAAGGAGAAAGGTCTTATCCCTGTTCCTACTTCTCGAGGAGAGACAAAGTGGGTCCATCCTGATATTGTGAAAAATCAGTATTGGACGACTATCACAAACAGAAAATTCAAAGGCAAGGCTAAAGTATCCTCCAACAATGTGGTGGGTATCTCTATAAGAGAAACCGAAGAAGATGTCACCTCCCTCACTAGTTCAGGAGAAGAGAAGTCAGTCTTTGCTACTGTCACAGGTGCACTTCCCACATCGAAGGCTTGATCTGGCAAGCAGTACTTGAAACAGTACGATGAGCTGGTGGTAGGCTTCCCCCAGCCAGCTGAGGAGACAATTGAGCAGTCCACGAAACCATCCGTAGAAAAATAGAAAAAGCTTCATTATGTTAAAGCTCTCCAAAAAGGCGATATGGGACCATCAACTCCCTTCCATTTTGATGTCATGGCTCAACTAGCCAACATCCCTGCTCAAATTACTCTTTATTAGCTCCTGAGGTTTTTCAAGTTTATAAGGGATGCCTTAAGAGAAACATTAGCATATGCTGAGATTTTCATGACCCGGATTCCTACTATATGTGGGGAGAAAGACGACAATCATTGCCACCACACCTTGAAACAGTTTTCATGCATCACCTTCTCCCCAGAAGACATGCTAGTTAAAGCAGAGCATGATAGACCCCTGTATTACACAGGATATATTGGATAATCTGAAGTGAGTCGTATTCAGGTTGGTTTGGGATCCGCGTTGAGCATTATGCCCTACAGGGTCATGCAACATTTGGGGATCCCCACCCACCGATTAAGCGCCACTCAGACAACCATCTATGATTTCAATGCCAATGGTACGCACCCGATGGAAAAAACAAACTCAGATGTCAAATTAGGGACCTGAGATTTGAGATAACATGCAATGTCATTGACACTGACACCTCATACAAATTGCTGCTAGGATGACTTTGGATTTATCGCAACTCCATCGTCCCTTCCACTCTTCATTAAGTGATGAAATAAGTTGATGAAGATGGAAAAATGAGAACATTGATTGCCAAAAGGCATCTGTTCATGGGAGTTTAGAATTACTTCACCAATTCTCTCCTCTATCAAGATTCTCTTGAGACTGATGAGAATCGCACCCAGAAGAATATGACTCTGGCAACGAAGCTGATGCGGAGCCAGAAGAAGAGTATCTTTGGGAAATAAATCCCTTTGTAATGATTGTTTATAAGCTCGATGTTCATGCCACCGCTAATATTGAAGGCGAGTGGTTATCAATGAAAATTTAGATTTGGCTTACTTTTCTGCATTTTCTTCTGATTCTGTACCATTAGATATTAGTACTGACGTAGACAATGACCCTTGGCCAGTACTGGCTGCTCTGACATTATTGTGTGCACCATTAAAGTCATCCCTTATGATACGCAAAGAGATTGGCGATGCACACAAAGCTCTCTTTGAAGTACCAGCCAAGCGGAAAGGTCAAAAACTAATTCTATTTGGAAGAATCGAGTATGAGCTCATAACTTGTGAAAGCTCAAAGGGTAATTCTGAGTCTCCATAATTCTTTCATTATAGACAAAAGTCACGTCACATGATGTAAAGATTGGGGCATGATTTTACCAAAGGATCGGATCTTAATTTCGGCAAAGGAAAGCGAGCATTACTCTGTCATGTATACCGAAAGGCAAAGACCTTGACTACTATCACAACACCCGAAGAGGACTGTAACGCCCCGATCCCGGCGGATACGGGGACGTCACTGCGACGTATATACGTAGGTCAGAAAATGCCCCCCACGTATATACGCTAAGCATAAAAGTACAACAAGGAATCAGAGTACAACACGAAGCGTGGTATACATACATATGCCAACATAACAGTACAAATACAAAGCTATCACAGTATGATAAAGTATTACACGCTACATGTATCCTTTATCATAAACAAGTCCAAAAGTAAAATATACAATATAAACACAAAATGCTCACGAGAAGGATGTAGATCTCGTGAGTCAAAAAGAGATGGCTGGCACGAAGGAACTGGAGCTAATCTGACTGCACTCTAAGGAAAGCTCAATCTACTGTGGATGGCTCCACTTCGATCCAGCTTCTAAACCTGAACATACAAATCCAAGGGAGTCAGGACCTCCCAATAATATACAGACTACAGCCAAATGGCTAAGAAACATGAATAAGAGTGTTAGAATCAGTATAAGAAACATGAACCAGCAAGTAATGGAAGTATAACGAAATAAAGATGGAAAGACTGTGTGTAAACTTGAGTTACGGCTTTACAAGACTAGTAAGTCGAAGGAATAATAACAAAGCGGTTATGATAGAAACATGTAAGAGGTAAAGCAGGAACTAGAATCATCATGTATCAAGTCTAACAAGAATACAGGAATCATAACAAGGATTATGACATAACAGGTATAATAGGAGTCATAACATAACAGGTATCTATAACAGAAATCATAACAGGTGTCTTATTATTATTACTCGTCTAACTCATATATCTAGGTATGTGTCTCGGTATATACCCGGTATATATCCCAACTCACATACATCCATATATAAGAAAGTCGAGGTTGTTATTGGAAACAGCGGGGGTATCAACGAACTATGTTTACAGTGGGTCCCGTACATACCCGGGACCACGGCCAAAGTTTGCTCCGTTGCATGGAAACGGAAGCCAGCCGCAAGGCTTATCCAGGAGGAGGGACTTATGTATGCCCGTTAAAACAGGAATGTAGGGAGCCAGCTCTCCCCTCGGTCCCCTGGTGGCCCTCAGGTCAGACCGGATATATAGTGCACAACCTAATGCCACTGTAAACACGAACATATATCGATATCCGCATGTTTCCCCGACCCAATACAAGTTGGTCCTTTTTAGGATTTAATAGTTTAATTATCACTTCACGGGAAATAACAGGAAATGGACATGATCAGGAATAAGGAGTACAGAAGCACTATATAGTCAGGTCACTGCATATAAAGCAGGGAAACAAGTTACTGATCATGGTACAAGATAACAAGTCAAGTTCCCGTAAGGATAATAATCACAAGTCGAGTGTATCATGCTGGGTATAGAGTGATAGCATGACAAGATGATGATATCCAACAAGTAACCAATCAAGTCAAGAGATTGATATTAATCAGGGCAAGTCATGTCATAACAAGTGGTTCTTACTAGGTAGTAACATGCCAAGTGGTCAGGTGATAACATAGTGGAAGTTAGGTGATATACATGTGTTAAAAGGAAACATGAAACTAACAAGTCTGAAGTAACGACATAGCATTGATAATATAATAGAAACCCAGAGTTCAATGACCTCGAAGGGTCAACCACGCATAGTGTACGATAAAGAAGTAGGCATAACACAGATAGAGTACATGAACAAGAATGAAACAAGCAATAGCATGTCAATGGAAATATGAAGTGACTAGAGATGACATACGTCAAGTAATAAGTCATAAAGTACAAGTCATGAAGTACGAGTAAGAACAATATATAGTACATGTATCAAGGATGAGATACAAAGTCAAGAAGGTAATCAAGTATAATAGACAGCCATAAGTTAGTCGACTAGGTTGGTAGAGTAGTCGACTAATAGAAGGGTTAGTCGACTAACAGTAGGGTATAGTCGACTAAAACTGTGTAACAGAGAGTTGGGTTTCTGATTCAGGGAAAGTTAGTCGACTAGGTTGAAATAGTAGTCGACTAACAGACATGTCAAGTCGACTAACAGTTATGTTAAGTCGACTAAAACTGTGTTACAGAGAGTTAAGGTTTTGATTCAGGAAAGGTTAGTCGACTAGGGTCAAGAATGTAGTCGACTAGGGGTCTCTAGTCGACTGGTAATTTAGTCTAGTCGACTAAAACTGTGAAATCCTGAAAGTCTAGGTTTCAAAACAGAAAGGTTAGTCGACTAATATCTAGGTCAAGTCGACTAATCGTGGGGAAAAACAGTGTACAGAACAGAATTTGCTGGTTGTGCTTGATGGTCTAAAAATGTGATTTTTATGACATATGAACACAAGATATGGAGATACAAGTATGCTTAGGAATGAAACAAGTCTTGGTGAGTAAAAATACTCACTAGGATTGGTTAGGTGAAGCTTTGTAGTCTTGAAAGGATCCCAAGGTGGAGATGATGGCCTCAATCCAAAAGTAGTTGTTGAAGTTGAAGTTGCTTGAGGTGGAGAAGATGATCTTGGTGTTGCTTTGGGAGTTGGTGGTTGAAGATGAAGACCTTGATGATGCCCTAGATGAAGCTCTTGAAGTTGGAGGTTGAAGTTGAAGAAGGAACTTTGGTGAAGGCTATCTCTTTAGTGAGGTGAAGTAAAGAAAGAGATTGAAATGAAAAGGAAAAGATTAAATAAGGTTTGGATTTGTAAAGGAGTTGCAATTAAAGTAGATGAGAAGGGGTTTTGTGCAAATAGGGGAGGGGATGAGGTGTCCCTCTCTTGGCCATTTGGCCGGCCATGGGAGAGAGAGAATGGGAGGCATTAATGAGGAGTTGGTGGAAGTGTGTGGAGTGGGATTTTTTTTGGGAAATATAGGAATTTTGGAAGAATGGAAAATCTTGTGGTTGTGAAAGAAGGAAGAGAAATAGAAAAAAGAAAAAAGGAAAAGAAAAATAAAAGAGAAGATATTTTCCCTTGGACTCAAAATGAAATTGTTGAAAATACAGATACCTGGGTTCAAGTCAAGAATACGGAAAACAATTCGGAGAATACCGGAATCGTTCGAAATTCAAGTACCTCGGAACGACCCGAAATAATTATCAAAAATCCATAATATTATATTAAGAATAATGGTGAAATCTGTTTTAAGAAATACTTTATAGTTTTAAAACTAAAAATCCCGGAACCAGTTATCTACCGACTCCGTTGGAATTTTCATAAAATTATAAAATCCTCAGAAAAAGCATGTAGGTAGAAAATATTATTCTAAGAAATAAAGTCTAAAGAATCATCATGAAATTCCAAACAGTTTGAGAATTAAAAATCCGGGAATCGGTCAGCGGCACTGGCCGACACCGGTTTTGAAGAAATTCAATTTAATTCAAGAAAAATCCAGAAAATCACAGAAAATCTAATATATTGGAAATAATATTTGAAACTGAAATCGGTCAATTCTACACATCAGAAGGACTAAATCGAAGAATATACTATGATCGGGCCTTCGGTTCAGACTAGGGCTGACTCCGAGTCCACGAATCCACATCCAAGGTAAAACAATCATATAAGAAATTCATAATACAGAATAAATACGGGAAACAAATCGAAAAATACGACCGAAAATCTGAATACGAAATTAAGTACGTATTCCGGGAACGGGGTATTACAAGGACTCGGTTATGTATCTATACCAGTATCATCAGATCCTGAATCTAAAAAAGAGGTCTACCATGACAGCTCATCAGCAACATCATCGTGGGACTCAGATGTCAGCGTCAGTGTTATCTTCGAAAGTCTCTCAGTGAATATGGTATCAGCCAGCTATTTAGAAAATGATGGAGAAGATACTTTTAAATCTGAAGAATTGATCCAATCAGATCATGAGTTAAACACTTAAATACTCTTTGAGATATACACTTTGAACAATGTGAACCACCCACTGAGGACAAAGTGATTCAGATAAATCTTGGAGATGAGGCTAACCTTAAGCTCATTTTCATAAGCGTGAGCTTGTCACCTTCCGAGAAAGAAGACTTAATACATCTCATATGAGAGTATAAAGATGTCTTCGCTTGGAATTATGAGGACATGCCTTGGCTCGATCCCCATATTGCTATGCATCGCCTCAACATCCATCCGGACGCCAAGCCATTCAACAACAATGGCAACGGTTCCGTCCCGATTGCTTCCATGATCTCGGGACGGAACCGATCGAATCAGAAGTCTAGAAGCTCATAGACTCTGATTTTGTCAGGGAGGAACAACATCCAGATTGGATGGCTAATATAGTGCCTGTTCCCAAAAAGAATGAAAAGATTCAGATTTGCATCTACTACCGCGATCTAAATGCCGCTTGTCCAAAAAATGAATTCCCCCTCCCGATCACAGATGTTATGATTGACAATACATATGGTTTTGAGAGGATGTCTTTCATAAATGGCTTCTCAGGGTATAATCAAGTTAAGATATACCCTGAAGATGAAAAGCATACATCTTTCAGGACGCCTTTGAGAGTATAGTGCTACACAGTAATACCCTTTGGCTTGAAGAACGCTGGTGCAACTTATCAACGCGTCATGAATGCGATCTTCCATGAGCATGTACGTAAAACTGTAGAATGCTATGTCAGCGATATCGTTGTGAAAAGCCGTAACAAAGGCGATCATATCGCAGACCTGAGAAGAGTGTTTGGTATCATGCAGGCTCATCAGTTGAAGATGAACCCAACCAAGTCCTTCCTGGGGGTAGCCAGTGACAAATTCCTTGGATTTGTCATTACATCTAAAGGAATTCACCTGGATCTGAGAAAAATCCGCGTCATCCAAGAGATGCAACCTCCGAGAATCTTAAGGAACTCAGAGGCTTACATGGACAATTGGCATATATCCGGAGATTTATATCGAAACTGTCAGGATGCTGCCAATCTTTCACCAAATTAATGAAAAAAGGAGTCTTATTCGTTTGGGATAGTGCTTGCTAACAAGCATTTGAAGAAATCAAGGAGTATCTTATATACCCTCCCGTTTAGGTAGCTCCAGTACCAGAAAAATCTTTTCTGCTATATGCTCAAGCTATGAATTATTCCCTGAGAGTTCTGCGAGCTCAAAATAATGATCAGAATCATGAATAGGCAATATACTACTTGAGCAGAACAATGATCGGGGCGGAGTATCGTGACAGCCCGATCGAGAAAGAAAGCTTAGCCTTAGTCTTCGCTATTCAGAAGATGTGACACTATCTAGTGGGGTAACACATTCACGTCATCTCTAGAATTAATCCCTTGCGATTACTCATGACAAGACCATCTTTGCTGAATTACAGACTTGCAAAATGAGCCATATTACTCTCACAATATGAGATGCAATTCATGCCATAAAAGGCGATTAAAAGTCAAGTTGTGACAGATTTTCTGGTTGATCGTCTAATTTCAGGAAGTTCAAAACTTTATGACGATTTTTCAAACAAGATTGCAGATACTAACATGAGCCATGTCTCCTCAGAAGAACAAATGTGACAACTATTCTTCGCGGAGTATCAAGAACAAGTCCTGAGGGAAATATCGTTGCAGGTGTGGGGGTGGTACTTATTTCTTCACATTATTAAATGATCCCTTGTGCATTCTCATTAACTGAGCCGAGTTTCAATAACGTTTCGAAATACAACCTCTCTTGATCAAGATGAAACTTGCTGAAGAGAGTGGAGTCATAAATCTCGAAGTGTATGGTGATTCAAAGCTCATCATTAACCAGGTTTGTAGGGAGTATGAAGTCCGACATGAAGATTTAGTACCCTCTTACAACGCAATCACTGACATGGCAAAGAAGTTTAAAAGCTTCTATATTGACCATGTATCACGTCAGCAAAATGCGCATGCAGATGCATTGGCGTCTCTCGTGCTTCATTGATCCTTCCAGCCGGAGCCACGAAGAGAGTGCTTATTTACAGTCGTGACTTGTACTGTTGCAAATTCGCCCTTGAAGGCAATAAAACTTCAAGATGATACCTTCAAATTAAAGAGGTCTTGAGACTTCGACAAGTCTCGAACCTAGGGATTGACGATTCTCTTATATTGACTTTGTCTTGTACAACATATTGCCTGACGACTCCGAGGAAGCTGCCATCAGAAGGAAAGCTTCTCGGTTCTATTACAAGTTGTGACATTTCTAAACTGCTCTTGACATGTGGCTTGAGTTTTCTGTATCAGAAAGCTTCCAAGGTGGACTGCATTCGCTGCGCCTCAATGCGCCTTGGAGATATTTCTCTATTCTGTCGCTCGGATGCTCTTCTAGAGACTCCAAGTGATCCCCCGAATACTTGAACATGCCTCCGTCTGAAAAACCAAGTTCACTCACATTCGCCTGTAGTACGCCTTTATTTGGAGAGTCAGCGAGGTAGTCCAGTTCTCAGGAGACTCTTCCCGAGGCCCCGCCTCTGACTCACCCATGACGGACTTCCCAACTCCTGCTGCGATTAGGCCTCACAGTTCTTCTTGTGTAATACTTGTTGGGAAATATGAAGAATTAAATGTGAATCTTTGACTTGAATTACGACGAGATCCGTTGATAGAATCAATTGGATAATGGTTGGAGTGTGTTCTCCTTCCATTGGGGATGAACATGGTATATTCACATATTCAATTCTGACTTCAAATGAATGAGATATTCAAGTCTAAAGTTTGCCTAATTCAAAGCCAAAAGGGGATTAAAGGTAGCTAAAAGTATTTAGTCCCACATTGGCCATGGGATGGAAGTTTGAAGTGTTTAAATAGAGAAAAATGGGACCAAAGGGTGTGCCCTTTGGGTACTTGGAGTTTTCGCGCGCGATTAGGGGGAAACCATGCCCACACGCGCGGGCGCCGGTGGCGGACGCCGGAGCTAGAGTCGGGCTCGGGTTCCCTACCCGGTCCGGTTCTTTTTGAACCAGGTATGGTTACCCGCTCCGCCATCCGGATCCGAACCGAATCAGCGCAACGGCTGACAGAAAACCACCGCGAACAGTTGGGCAGTTTCTGTCTGAAGTGAACCGTTGCAACCGTTCGGTCGGGTTCGGATGGAATTACCCCTCCCAGAGCGCTGTAAATAGCGCTCCTTTTCTCTCATTTCACAATACACACAAAACACAGAAGCAATACAGAAAAGGAAAATAAGTTCCTTCCTCTGCATTTCGAAGTGGGACTTCTGCAACTCAGATTCACAAGTGACTTCCAATAAGAAGTGGGAATTATGCAACTCGCATTCTGAAGTGACTTCCACCAGATTCGTTCTAAAAGAAGGTTTAGAGTCGGACGGATTTACCCCTCCCGGAGCGCTATAAATAGCGCTCCTTTTCTCTCATTTCACAAAACACACAAAACACAGAAGCAATACAGAAAAGGAAAACAAGTTCCTTCCTCTATATTCCGAAATGGGACTTCTGCAACTCAGATTCAGAAGTGACTTCCAATAAGAAGTGGGAATTCTGCAACTCGCATTCTGAAGTGACTTCCACCAGATTCGTTCTAAAAGAAGGCTCAGAAAATTCAACAGATTCTTTAATAGAATTGTTGTCTGAATATGTGACTTTCGAAGAAGAATATTCTTCTATCTTCCTCCATTCTTTATGGTGGGTGTTCCTCCAAAGTAAAGACAAATATTCTCCCTGAAATTTATCTTGGTCCTGCTGCTTTGATAATCCTGTGAAGGTACTGGTTAACTACAGTTCGACCATACGGTGATTTGGTAGGGCTATCCAAATACCGTGAAGGAGTGTTGTATCTTGGGAGACCAGCGTCCAGTAACCCGTTAGCACTATAGCGGGGGACGTAATTGTCTTAAAGAGATTGCTATAAGAGTACCTCACTCCAAGTACTGTATAAGTGAATTAATCTTCTTTATACAGGGGTTATACTGATATTCAGTATATTGAGACTGACTCATACCAGTCTAATTAGTGTTTAACCAAGGAAGGTAATTGAAAGGTTGTTCTTTAATTAAGGAACGTTCTATTGAACGGAAAACCTCCCACCTGATATTCACCGACCTGGCCAATTAGATCGGTGATATTGATTAGTTATCAGATTGATCCTAGTGACCAACAATTTTAAGACAATTAACTTGAATCTACTTACTTCTATTCTTCTTGAACTTGCAGAAAATGTCTGAGACTAATCAAGACAGCTCAAGTAAGGCACCAAACATGCAGATCCAAACTTTGATGCCTGCTCCATTTCCTAGCCCGAAGCCGGAGAAGTCAGGAAAATTAGATGGCACAGAATTCAAGAGGTAGCAACAGAAGATGCTCTTCTACTTGACCACTTGGCGTCTGGCCAAATTCCTGCAAGAGGATCCACCAGAACCTGGAACTGATCAGGACTCAGTCCTTACAGTCGATACATGGACTCAAGGTTCCTTCCTTCGTCGAACCTATATTTTGAATGGACTGGATGACTCTCTTTATAATGTCTACAGTCCTATCACAACGGCAAAAAAGTTATGGGCTAATCTTGATAAGAAGTAAAAAACTGAGGATGCCGGTACCAAGAAGTTCGTCATAGGATGATTTCTGGAGTACAAGATGATGGACAACAAGACTGTGATCAGTCAGGTGCAAGAGTTCCAACTTATCTTGCACGAGATAGAGGTTGAAGGTATGAATCTACCTGAAACTTTTCAGGTTGCTACTTTTGTGGAGAAACTCTCACCTGCGTGGAGAGATTTTAAGAACTACCTGAAGCACAAGCGCAAGGAGTTAAAGTTGGAAGATCTCATTGTGAGGCTTCGGATTGAGGAGGACAACCGAAAGCTCGAGAAAAGGGGCAGTAAGAACTCCTATGAAGCTAAGGCCAATGTGATCGAAGACTCAAAGGGGAAAGCGTCAACTTTCAAAAGTTTAAAGCGGAAGAAGACTACCCAAGGATATAAGGCAAGGTCCAAGAAGGTAAGAACATGCGCTTCAAGGGAACTTACTACATCTGCAATAAAGAGGGGTATAATGCGAATGAATGTCGCAGCCGTCTCAAAAAGAACAAGAAGAACCATCCACAGGCAAACCTGACTGATCATGCGTCGTCAAGTTTTTCAGTTGTGGTGTCAGAAGTGAATCTAACGACCAACAATAAGGATTGGTGGGTAGATACTGGGGCTACTCGGCACATCTGCTTTGAGAAATTATTATTTTCTGAATATCATAAACTAGAGCAAGATGAGCAACTCTTCATGGAAAACTCAGCAGTCTTCAAAGTTAAGGGAAAAAGGAAAGGTCATCCTGAAGTGGACATCTAGAAAAGAGCTTACTCTGAACGATGTGCTACATGTTTCAGATATCCGCAAGAATCTGATCTCTAGATCAATACTTAGTAAGAAAGGATTTAGAATAATTTTTGAACCAGATAAATTTATACTTACTAAGGGTGGGATGTATGTGGGAAAGGGTTATCTTGCTGATGGACTTTTTAAAGCCAATGTTGCAGTGGTGGACAAAAGTCTGTGTATTTGTACCCTAAGCTTATAAATAAAGAAAAGTCTTTGGTTTATTTACTTTAGTCTCCTATTTTATGTCATGCTAGATTAGGGCATGTAAATTTTAAGTCTTTAAAAAACTTGTCTAATCTAGGATATATTCCTAAACTCAACTTGAAAGAAATTCGCAAGTGTGAGATTTGTATTGAGGCCAAGTTCGCGAAAAATTCATTTCACTCAATTGATCAAAATACAGAACCTTTAGGGTTAATTCATAGCGATCTATGTGACTTGAAGCTTATGCCAACTAGAGGCGAAAAAAGTATTTTATTACTTTTATTGATGTCTGTACAAGATACTGTTATATGTATTTTCTAAACAGTAAGGAAGAGGCAATGAATATGTTTATAACATATAAAGTCAAAGTTGAGAATCAACTCAATAAGAATATCAAGATTCTAAAATCTGATCGAGGCTGAGAATATGAATCAAATGATTTTAGTGAGTTATGTACTAAATTTGGTATAATCTATCAAACTACAGCACCATATACTCCTCAGCAAAATGAAATTGCTGAACGAAAGAATAGAACTTTGAAGGAGATGGTCAATTTCATGCTCGTAAGTTCTGGAGCTCCGCAGAACTTGTGGGGGAAAGATCTGTTAACTGCAAATTATATTCTAAATAGAGTACCTGTAACACCCTGCTCTCAGAATACGTACTTAGTTGCGTATTCAAATTTTTCGATCGTATTTTTTGATTTACTCCTTTTATTTGTTTTGTATTATGAATTATTTATATGAACGTTTTGTCTTGGATTTGGATTCATGGACTCGGAGTCAGCCCTAGTCTGAACCGAGAACCCGATCCTAGTAAATTGCTCGATTTGGTTTTTCCGGTAATCTGATTTGACCGATTTCAGTTTTAAACATCATTTTCTATTATTTTAGATTTTCTGTGATTTTCTGGAATTTTTCTTAATTAAAATGAAAATCTTCAAAACCGGTGTCGACCAGCATCGCTGACCGACTTCTGGATTTTTAATTTACAAATGGAGTCAAATTTTGAGAAACCGCTTTCACATATTTTCTTAGAATAATATTTACTATCTTAATTCATTTTTGGGGCATTTTCAGAATTTATCAAAATTCTGCCCGAGTTGGTATCGACCGATATTGACGGCCGATTCCAGGATTTTTAATTTCAAAACTATAAAGAATTTCTTAAAACGGCTTTCACCGTGAGTCTTAGTATAATATTCTTGATTTTTGAGAATTATTGCGGGACGTTCCGAGATGCTTGATTTTCAGACGATTCCGGTATTTTTCCGAATGTTTTCCGCATCCGCAACTGAATCCCGGGAATCCGCCACTTTCATTATTTTTATTTTCTCTTCCAAGAGAATATCTTCTCTTTTCATTTTCTTTTCCTTTTTCCTATTTTTCTTTCTTTCCTTTTCCTTCCACCAAATTCTCCATTCTTCCATTTTCTTCTCCAAACTTCCACCAAAAATATCTCCACCTCCAAAATATCTTCTCCAAAATATCTCCAACCTCTCCCATCTCCATGGCCGGCCAAGATTGGCCAAGAGAGCCACCTCACCCCCATTTTACAAATAAATCCCTCTTTTTCCATTTTTACATCACCTTCACAAATCCAAATCCTATATAAACCTTTCCTTCTCCTTTGTCCTTCATTTTTCTCTTCTTCACCAAAACTCCAACCACCACCAATTCCTCCTTCATCTCCACCACCACAACAACCACTACAACTCCTCCAACTCCTTACCTTCATCTTCTTCCTCCTCCATCTCCATTAAAACCACCACAAACCCCAAAACTCCACCAAAGCTTCCACCTTCACCTTTACCTTCTCCAAAAATTACCACCATCAAAACCTCTCCACAAAACCACCATCCCATCATCTTGTGAAGGCCGGCCACTCCTTTTGGATTGGGGCCGTGCTCTTCTTCGTCGGCAAGACTCAAGGGCCGGCCACTCCTTTTGGATTGGGGCCGAGCTCTTCTTCGTCGGTAACATCTCCGATGATTATTCCGGTAATCGTTTACGATTATTCCGATAATCTGTAACGGTGATGCTTACAACGACAACACTTCCATCTTCATCATCATCCCTCTACTAATTACCATCACCATCTTCACTTCCACCATTTACTGGTTTGGATTTGGAGTTGGGCCATCTCTGTGTCTCACCCTTTCCCTGTCTCCCTCTCTTTTCCATCTGTTGCTGGTTAGACGCGGAGTTTACCTCCTGCGTCTAGGCCATTCCATAACGCGGCCTTCGCGTTATTGTATCGGCACGACGCGAAGCTAAGTGCCCGCGTCTGTGTTCTATCCTTGTTGACGTGACGCGGAGTCCAGACTCGCGTCTGCGTTCTCCTCGTGGCCTGATTTAAACGCGGATCTCGAACCCCGCGTTTGTGGCTCCTTCGCGACGCGACTCCCGCGTCTGTGATTCCCGCGTCTGTGATTCCCGCGTCTGCTATTCCCGCGACGCGACTCTCGCGTCTGTGATCGCCGCGTCTCACTTTCCAAGCCCGCGTCTCCCTGTGACTCTTTCTCTCTCCTCTTCACCTTCTCCCTCTAATATTTATATATTATTTTATGGCGCGTGCGCGAGTTCCATGGATTCAGAGTTTTCGGCTTTCCGGTGATTTAGGCGAGTGATCTCGCTATCCTCTTGCCTTACTATTTTATTAGTTATGCGAGTGTTCTCGCTCTCGCCTCCATTTGGGTTTCCCCGCTTCGTCGGGTCGACATGTGTTTTACTCCATGTTTTCATTATATCATGTATTGGGCTAAGTCCCTGTATTTGTGTATGGCCGAGTGCCAATGTCTGAACATGTATTGCTCTGTGACGAATGCTTGTATTATGGTAGTTTATTTATTATTCATGTGGTACTAACATTGCAGGTCTCTCAGCCTTTAACCTCCGGTCACTCACTATCTCGAAAGGGAAGTGATTGGGGCCGGCAGGTCTCTCCGTTCTTCAGCCTCCGGTCACTCACTATCTCGAAAGAGAGGTGATTGGGACCGTCAGGTTTCCCAGTGCAGCCTCCGGTCACTCACTATCTCGAAAGGGAAGTGATTGGGGCCGGCAGGTCTCTCCGTTCTTCAGCCTCCGGTCACTCACTATCTCGAAAGAGAGGTGATTGGGACCGTCAGGTTTCCCAGTGCAGCCTCCGGTCACTCACTATCTCGAAAGGGAAGTGATTGGGGCCGACAGGTCTCTCCGTTCTTCAGCCTCCGGTCACTCACTATCTCGAAAGAGAGGTGATTGGGACCGTCAGGTTTCCCAGTGTAGCCTCCGGTCACTCACTATCTCGAAAGGAAAGTGATTGGGACCGTCAGGTCTTCGGCTCCGCCTGGTTGTCATGATCAGCGTTCAGTGCTTTACCACTTGATTCGTCTAGGCGAGATGCTGCCGGATTTCCTACTCGCACCTTAAGCCGAGTTGTCCCGGTAACCTTGCCAGACGCTCCAGTGTTAAATCCTATTTGCTGTCTGTATTTCCAGCTCGCTCAGCTCCGCTTGGTTGTGCTCAGCTACTGCTTTACTATATGCTACTATTTAACACATGTATATCACCTGACAACTGTTGTGTTATCACCTAACATCGGACCTGCTACTACTTGGCAAGGCCCCTTGTTATGACATGACTTGCCACCGGACTAATATCAATCTCTTGACATGACTGGTTACCTGTCTAATATCACCCTCCTGTCATGCTATCACTTGACACCCAGCATGATATACTTGACCTTATGATTATCACGTTTACGGGAATCCTGCCTTGTTATCCTGTATTGTATACAGTGACCTGTTATCCTGAATGGAACTAAGTGCCACACGGAGCAAAGTGCCACACCACATACGTGGTGGGGGCCACCTCTTGAATCTGTGGGGGCCACCTCTAGAATCCATCCCCCTCAGAGCAAAGTGCCACATGGAACAAAGTGCCACATCACATACGTGGTGGGGGCCACCTCTTGAATCTGTGGGGGCACCCCTTGAATCTGTAGGATCACCTCCTGTCTGTACCTGATCTCCTGTTATGATTCTTGTTATGTACTCCTGAATTCCTGATCATGTCCTGTTCTTGTTATTTTCCCGTAAATTGATAATTACATAACAAATTCTAATAAGATAACTTGCACCTGGCTTGGGGGAAACTGATGGGCCCTGATTAATCATGTTTATGGTGGTCTTATCGAGCCGCGCGTGGCCAAATACTTGAGGGATCACCTGGCGGCCACCAGTGATTCCGTGGGGTGTGCTGGCACCCCTACTCCTGATTATTCCTGCCGGGTATGCACACACCCTAGGCTCATTTCTATGGGATCTGCGATACTCTATTCCTGTTCGGGCGTAAATAAGTCCCGGTACCTAGCGGTACGTTCCGGCTCAGCACCGGATACTCCTGAACCGTTGTCCCGGGCATGTACGGGGCCCATCCGAAACATGATTCATCGATCTTTATCAGTTTCCAAATAACTTGCTCTATAAGTTGTGAGTGGAAGTATGTGGAATGGGACACATACTGAAGCCTGGAACTTAGACGGCCCTAATTATAATAAAAGACTAATATATACAATTTGTTGTGTTGTTTTGTAATTCGGGTTGTATGCGCTTGGATTACGGTGATATGAGATAAAGGTATATAGATGAGGGTTTCCTTGTTTGGATTATTCCTTCGATGTACTAGTCTCATGGAGCCGTGACCTAAGCTTATACAATCTGTTTCGCTCGTAATCGGGTTTTATATCGGATTTCCTGTTTTATGATGATTATGTTATACCTGTTCATACCTGCTATACCTGTATACACACTTGTGCTCATCCTTGCTCGCCACTTGGCATTCGTATCACTACTCGCCTGGGGAGTTTCATCTGACTCCCCTGGATCCTCATGTCCAGGTCATGGAGCTTGGAGCGTGTGGATTCTCCCAGTTGCTGATCAGAGTGGCGCAGCGGTAGCGTGGATCTCCAGCAGACCGTTCAGAGCTCTATCCTTCCAGGCCCCCCTGTGTGCCTCTCGAGTTTTCATTTTTGTAAACTCGTGAGTGCCTTTTATACTGTTCATACTTGTACATCTCTTTGTAATCTCGCAATTGCGCATATCAGTGATGTAATATTCATGTAATATTGGATCACCTCTGGTGAATACTTTGTAATTGTACTCATTAGTTGGAATGTATAATGCACCATTGCTTCCGTACTCTGATTCTTGCTTGTACTGATGCTTAGCGTATATACGTGAGGGTATTTCTGACCTGCGTATATACGTTGCAGTAACGTCTCCGTAACCGCAGGATCGGGGCGTTACAGGGTGGTATCAGAGCTTAGGCTCTCACCTCCTCAGTACGTCCAGATGGCAAATTAATGGTAAAGAAATTTGCAACTGGAATGCATGAGTCCTGGTTATACACTCCAACTACAAGTACAGAGTTATCTATTCATTCTTGATCATCTTTCCTTTGATTCCTAATCCCTTCCATCTTTACCCTGTTTTGGTTTTTCAAAGCCTTTATACCAATTTAAGATATGGATATACTAGAGAGGTAGTGGCTGGTTCTAAATGAAGCTATTATGTGATCTCTTCGGCCAACTCTATGAAGCTCGGGTATTCTCTGGATTGATCCCGAATCGGGTTATCTTTCAGAAGTTAATAGTCGGGATTCTCTATGGATATTCTACATTCTCTGCTATATCTTTCAGAGTGATTGATGCCTGGTATTCGGAATTCTCAATTATCGGTCTTCTTTATTATGCTCAGGACTATCAGGGGTTTTCTTTATCTTCAGTATTCTGGCTTATTCTCAGAGCGACATTAAGTATACAGTACAGCGGGAATTCTATTGCAAAGCTGTGTTATCAGTCAGTATTATTTGGCATCGTTCGGAGATTTATACAGCCGGAAGTGTAGAGGATGTCTATGTTCTGATTATTGACCAGTCAACTTGAGGGCCCTACCTATAGTGCTTCATATCTTAATTGGTATAAATTCCGCCCTTGTCCTCTTTGTGTTCAATTTACCCCTTATCGAAATTGCGAGGACGCAATTGTTTGTAAGGTGGATGGATTGTAACACCCTGCTCCCAGAATACGTACTTAGTTGCGTATTCAGATTTTTCGATCGTATTTTTTGATTTACTCCTTGTATTTGTTTTGTATTATGAATTATTTATATGAACGTTTTGTCTTGGATTTGGATTCATGGACTCGGAGTCAGCCCTAGTCTGAACCGAGAACCCGATCCTAGTAAATTGCTCGATTTGGTCTTTCCGGTAATCCGATTTGACCGATTTCAGTTTTAAACATCATTTTCTATTATTTTAGATTTTCTGTGATTTTCTGAAATTTTTCTTAATTAAAATGAAAATCTTCAAAACCGGTGTCGACCAGCATCGCTGACCGACTTCTAGATTTTTAATTTATAAATGGAGTCAAATTTGAGAAACCGCTTTCACATATTTTCTTAGAATAATATTTACTATCTTAATTCATTTTTGGGGCATTTTCAGAATTTATCAAAATTCTGCCCGAGTTGGTATCGACCGATATTGACGGCCGATTCCAGGATTTTTAATTTCAAAACTATAAAGAATTTCTTAAAACGGCTTTCACCGTGAGTCTTAGTATAATATTCTTGATTTTTGAGAATTATTGCGGGACGTTCCGAGATGCTTGATTTTCAGACGATTCCGGTATTTTTCCGAATGTTTTCCGCATCCGCAACTGAATCCCGGGAATCCGCCACTTTCATTATTTTCATTTTCTCTTCCAAGAGAATATCTTCTCTTTTCATTTTCTTTTCCTTTTTCCTATTTTTCTTTCTTTCCTTTTCCTTCCACCAAATTCTCCATTCTTCCATTTTCTTCTCCAAACTTCCACCAAAAATATCTCCACCTCCAAAATATCTTCTCCAAAATATCTCCAACCTCTCCCATCTCCATGGCCGGCCAAGATTGGCCAAGAGAGCCACCTCACCCCCATTTTACAAATAAATCCCTCTCTTTTCCATTTTTACATCACCTTCACAAATCCAAATCCTATATAAACCTTTCCTTCTCCTTTCTCCTTCATTTTTCTCTTCTTCACCAAAACTCCAACCACCACCAATTCCTCCTTCATCTCCATCACCACAACAACCACTACAACTCCTCCAACTCCTTACCTTCATCTTCTTCCTCCTCCATCTCCATTAAAACCACCACAAACTCCAAAACTCCACCAAAGCTTCCACCTTCACCTTTACCTTCTCCAAAAATTACCACCATCAAACCTCTCCACAAAACCACCATCCCATCATCTTGTGAAGGCCGGCCACACCTTTTGGATTGGGGCCGTGCTCTTCTTCGTCGGCAAGACTCAAGGGCCGGCCACTCCTTTTGGATTGGGGCCGAGCTCTTCTTCGTCGGTAACATCTCCGATGATTATTCCGGTAATCGTTTACGATTATTCCGGTAATCTGTAACGGTGATGCTTACAACGACAACACTTCCATCTTCATCATCATCCCCTCTACTAATTACCATCACCATCTTCACTTCCACCATTTACTGGTTTGGATTTGGAGTTGGGCCATCTCTGTGTCTCACCCTTTCCCTGTCTCCCTCTCTTTTCCATCTGTTGCTGGTTAGACGCGGAGTTTACCTCCTGCGTCTAGGCCATTCCATGACGCGGCCTTCGCGTTATTGTATCGGCACGACGCGAAGCTAAGTGCCCGCGTCTGTGTTCTATCCTTGTTGACGTGACGCGGAGTCCAGACTCGCGTCTGCGTTCTCCTCGTGGCCTGATTTAAACGCGGATCTCGAACCCCGCGTTTGTGGCTCCTTCGCGACGCGACTCCCGCGTCTGTGATTCCCGCGTCTGCTATTCCTGCGACGCGACTCTCGCGTCTGTGATCGCCGCGTCTCACTTTCCAAGCCCGCGTCTCCCTGTGACTCTTTCTCTCTCCTCTTCACCTTCTCCCTCTAATATTTATATATTATTTTATGGCGCGTGCGCGAGTTCCATGGATTCAGAGTTTTCGGCTTTCCGGTGATTTAGGCGAGTGATCTCGCTATCCTCTTGCCTTACTATTTTATTGGTTATGCGAGTGTTCTCGCTCTCGCCTCCATTTGGGTTTCCCCGCTTCGTCGGGTCGACATGTGTTTTACTCCATGTTTTCATTATATCATGTATTGGGCTAAGTCCCTGTATTTGTGTATGGCCGAGTGCCAATGTCTGGACATGTATTGCTCTGTGACGAATGCTTGTATTATGGTAGTTTATTTATTATTCATGTGGTACTAACATTGCAGGTCTCTCAGCCTTTAACCTCCGGTCACTCACTATCTCGAAAGGGAAGTGATTGGGGCCGGCAGGTCTCTCCGTTCTTCAGCCTCCGGTCACTCACTATCTCGAAAGAGAGGTGATTGGGACCGTCAGGTTTCCCAGTGCAGCCTCCGGTCACTCACTATCTCGAAAAGGAAGTGATTGGGGCCGGCAGGTCTCTCCGTTCTTCAGCCTCCGGTCACTCACTATCTCGAAAGAGAGGTGATTGGGACCGTCAGGTTTCCCAGTGCAGCCTCCGGTCACTCACTATCTCGAAAGGGAAGTGATTGGGGCCGGCAGGTCTCTCCGTTCTTCAGCCTCCGGTCACTCACTATCTCGAAAGAGAGGTGATTGGGACCGTCAGGTTTCCCAGTGCAGCCTCCGGTCACTCACTATCTCGAAAGGGAAGTGATTGGGACCGTCAGGTCTTCGGCTCCGCCTGGTTGTCATGATCAGCGTTCAGTGCTTTACCACTTGATTCGTCTAGGCGAGATGCTGCCGGATTTCCTACTCGCACCTTAAGCCGAGTTGTCCCGGTAACCTTGCCAGACGCTCCAGTGTTAAATCCTATTTGCTGTCTGTATTTCCAGCTCGCTCAGCTCTGCTTGGTTGTGCTCAGCTACTGCTTTACTATATGCTACTATTTAACACATGTATATCACCTGACAACTGTTGTGTTATCACCTAACATCGGACCTGCTACTACTTGGCAAGGCCCCTTGTTATGACATGACTTGCCACCGGACTAATATCAATCTCTTTACATGACTGGTTACCTGTCTAATATCACCCTCCTGTCATGCTATCACTTGACACCCAGCATGATATACTTGACCTTGTGATTATCACGTTTACGGGAATCCTGCCTTGTTATCCTGTATTGTATACAGTGACCTGTTATCCTGAATGGAACTAAGTGCCACACGGAGCAAAGTGCCAAACCACATACGTGGTGGGGGCCACCTCTTGAATCTGTGGGGGCCACCTCTAGAATCCATCCCCCTCAGAGCAAAGTGCCACATGGAACAAAGTGCCACATCACATACGTGGTGGGGGCCACCTCTTGAATCTGTGGGGGCCACCCCTTGAATCTGTAGGATCACCTCCTGTCTGTACCTGATCTCCTGTTATGATTCTTGTTATGTACTCCTGAATTCCTGATCATGTTCTGTTCTTGTTATTTTCCCGTAAATTGATAATTACATAACAAATTCTAATAAGATAACTTGCACCTGGTTTGGGAGAAACTGATGGGCCCTGATTAATCATGTTTATGGTGGTCTTATCGCGCCACGCGTGGCCAAATACTTGAGGGATCACCTGGCGGCCACCAGGGATTCCGTGGGGTGTGCTGGCACCCCTGCTCCTGATTATTCCTGCCGGGTATGCACACGCCCTAGGCTCATTTCTATGGGATCTGCGATACTCTATTCCTGTTCGGGCGTAAATAAGTCCCGGTACCTAGCGGTACGTTCCGGCTCAGCACCGGATACTCCTGAACCGTTGTCCCGGGCATGTACGGGGCCCATCCGAAACATGATTCATCGATCTTTATCAGTTTCCAAATAACTTGCTCTATAAGTTGTGAGTGGAAGTATGTGGAATGGGACACATACTGAAGCCTGGAACTTAGACGGCCCTAATTATAATAAAAGACTAATATATACAATTTGTTGTGTTGTTTTGTAATTCGGGTTGTATGCGCTTGGATTATGGTGATATGAGATAAAGGTATATAGATGAGGGTTTCCTTGTTTGGATTATTCCTTCGATGTACTAGTCTCATGGAGCCGTGACCTAAGCTTATACAATCTGTTTCGCTCGTAATCGGGTTTTATATCGGATTTCCTGTTTTATGATGATTATGTTATACCTGTTCATACCTGCTATACCTGTATACACACTTGTGCTCATCCTTGCTCGCCACTTGGCATTCGTATCACTACTCGCCTGGGGAGTTTCATCTGACTCCCCTGGATCCTCATGTCCAGGTCATGGAGCTTGGAGCGTGTGGATTCTCCCAGTTGCTGATCAGAGTGGCGCAGCGGTAGCGTGGATCTCCAGCAGACCGTTCAGAGCTCTATCCTTCCAGGCCCCCCTGTGTGCCTCTCGAGTTTTCATTTTTGTAAACTCGTGAGTGCCTTTTATACTGTTCATACTTGTACATCTCTTTGTAATCTCGCAATTGCGCATATCAGTGATGTAATATTCATGTAATATTGGATCACCTCTGGTGATAACTTTGTAATTGTACTCATTAGTTGGAATGTATAATGCACCATTGCTTCCGTACTCTGATTCTTGCTTGTACTGATGCTTAGCGTATATACGTGAGGGTATTTCTGACATGCGTATATACGTTGCAGTAACGTCTCCGTAACCGCAGGATCGGGGCGTTACAGTACCCCATAAGAAACTTGATCTTATACCATTTGATTTATGGCATGGAAGGACACCTTCCTACCATTACCTCAAAATGTAGGTGTGCCTTGCAAAGGTACTAGCACCATTACCTAAAAAGACCAAGTTGAGAGTAAGAACTACGGACTGCATATTCATAGGCTATGTCTTGAATAGTAGTGCTTATAGATTTCTGGTTCATAAATCAGAAATACCAGATATTCATGTAAACATGATTATCGAATCTAAAGATGTTGTGTTCTTTAAAGACATCTTTTCATACAAACGGTAAACAGATAAGACTTCTGGGAAAAGAACACATGAGATGGCATTCAGGGACGAAAGCCCCGAGGAACCGATTGTTAATGCGAAAATTGAACCAAGAAGAAGTCAGAGATTTAGAATCTCAAAATCTTTTGGTCCAGATTTCATAGCATACACTATTGAAAGTGAGCCTCAAACATTTAAATAGGCTATGTCTACCCCAGAAGTACAAATGCGGAAAGAAACTATAAATAGAGAAATAGAATTCATACTAAGTAATCATACTTGGGAATTGACAAACTTGCCTCCTGACAGTAAACCAATTGGGTGTTAGTAGATTTTCAAAAGAAAATTAAAACCCAATGTATCTATCAATAAGTACAAGGCTAGATTAGTAGCCAAGGGCTATCGACAAAAGGAAGGACTTGACTACTTTGATACTTATTCACCAGTAACAAGAATAACCTCCATTTGGATGTTGATTGCAATTACAGTATTGCATAACTTAGATATCCATCAAATGGATGTGAAGATTGCATTCTTAAATGGTGAATTAAATGAAGAAATATATATGGAGCAACCTGAAGGATTTACAGTCAAGGGCCAAGAACACAAAGTGTGTAAATTGGTAAATCCTTATACGATTTAAAGTAAGCTCCAAAATAATGGCATGAGAAATTAGATAGTGTTATGATCAAAGATGAATTCACTATCAATGAATGTGATAAGTGTATTTACACTAAAACAGTTGAAAATGCATGTAATATTATTTGTCTTTATGTAGATGACATGTTGATACTTGGGACTAATATTGAAATTATTAAGTCCACTAAAAGAATGTTACCCAACAGTTTTGACATGAAGGATCTGGGGGTTGCTGATGTAATTTTAGGAATGAAAATCACAAGAATACCAGATGGAATCAGTCTATCTCAATCTCACTACGTGGATAAGATGATAGAAGATTTATGGATCATGGGATAAAGGAGAATACAAATCTTTTTCTCTCACACATCCACCTTCATAAGAATACATGAACTGGAATACGCCAGTTGGAGTATTCTCAGATTATCGGAAGTCTAATGTATTTAATAAATTGCACTAGACCCGATATTGAAATCACCTAGAGGGGGGTGAATAGGTGATGGCTATATGATAATGGCAATTATGCGGAATTAAAATTTAACTCTAACAATTATCACAATACAAATACTTGCAAGAATTAAACAAGGTAAAGGTGCAAGTAATTTAAAGAGATAGAGTTAGAAGAATTTGAGCAAACGCAAACACGCCGATATGTTTCCGAGGTTCGAGCCACGCTCTACGTCCCCGCCTTCACACTTGAAGGATTTTCACTATTGAGGATCCCACCGGATCAACAATACAAGGACAACACTTGTCCGTTTCCCGTGATGACACTTCACCACCTTGAGCACACTAGCTCGCCTTGAGGCCGATGCCTCTACAACTTCACTCAATTACAATGGAAGTGATCACACTTGACCACTTTACAAAAGAGCTCACTAAGCACAATCCTAGAACCAAATAGGAGAGTTAGAGTATGGGATTGTGTAGTGCAAAGCTAGAGAGAAGTAGAGGAATAGGCTCCAAGTAAGGTGTATGAAATTTAGGCTTTGGAGAGAAAAATCTTTTCTAAAATGAACTTTGAAATCTTTTCACAACTCTTGTAAAATTTCACTTGATAGCTCTAAAATCATTAGTCATTTCATATGAAGTGACCACCTATTTATAGGGGTCAAAAACTGCTCAAGAGATTCGTTGGAGACAAATCCCTAAAGTCAAAGAGTCAGAAAAATAGCTGTTGAGTCTGTCAGAACTTTTGACAGACTACCGGTCGACGGGTCGGTCGACCGCCAACGGTCGAAAATCCGACCGTTGGGGCTCACCGGTCGACCGGGTCGGTCGACTGGCAATATCCAGAGAGCAGCAGGTTTGGGCCGGTCGAGTATCGGTCGACTCCCGGTCGACTGATACGCATATGCACAATTGTGCATGTTCGGTCGAGTCCCGGTCGACTGCCGGTCGACCGGTCACTGTGAATTTCTGAAAAATCAGAATTTACAGGACCTGGACAATTTTGGATTTGGTTTTGGGTCTTGGATAAAATGTTTTGGTCTTAAAAAATCATAGAGTATGAGCATGTGTCATACTACTAACAAGGTAAAATACTTGGTAAAAATTCTTTTGATAAAAACTTGATTTTCCATGAAATGTTTTTCCAAAAACTAGTCTTTCTAAAATCGTATTTCCAAAAGAGATAAGTTCATCTAAAAGTAAGTTTGGAAATGAAAATAGAAAGTATTTTTGAAGCCAAAAATCACTCTAGAAAATGTGTGTGTGTGATATCCCATATCTCTACTTCTACTATTTAGTTTTGACAAAAATTCTAAAACAAAATAGACAAAATACAAATCTTGGATTCTTTAGCAAGTCTTGATCTTCTTCTTGAACTTTTCTTCAACGCAAATTCCGAAGCTTCCTATGTGCTTTAGCTTGGGAATGCAAATGTTGGGCAAACTCCAAAAGTGTGAGTCTTTTAGTGGAGTCGTCAAAATCTGTTTCTTGAACCTGAAATACTTTTAAACAAGATTATTAAATACATAACTAAATACGTTTTGCTATCATCAAAATAACCGGGATAATGGCCTTTGGGCCAACAATCTCCCCCTTTTTGATGATGGCAAAACATATGTAGTTATCACAAATATTTTGGGTAGAGTCTTCAAATGAAGCTCCCCCTCAACACAAGCATATATAAAAATCATACTCAGGCATAGTGATAAAAATAAACATCACACATCCATGCCAATCACAACATATCAACTACTCATGTCATATCATAGATAAGGAAATAAGTCTCATACATGACATAAATACATAACACAAAAGATACATGTCCACAACACAAAAAAAAGGTGTCCAACACAACAAAATAAGTCAAGTACATACAAAATAAGTCAAGTACATAACAAAATATCTCTCTCTCTCCAAATATCTCTCCCCCTTTTTGACATCATCAATAAAGGGAGGTCACTCATCAGCAGCATCACTCAGTGGCCTCGTCATCCTCCTCCTCGTCATCACCAGAGGCCTCAGCCATCGTCTGATCATCACCATCATCTGAGGAAGAAGAGGAATCTACCTCCTCTGTATCCAAGGCATCAACTCTGGGGCGCGGTGGTGGAATAGAGATGCGAGCTCTGGGAGGGAAAGGAGGACCAGCGGCAGGGAGTCGACGAGCACCCGGAGTCCCATCAGGAACGACTATGTCCAATTTTGTGAACAGAGACTGAAACTGAACATCCACAAATCTCATGGATTCAGCCATATAAGACAAGTCGTTTCGGACCTCCGCCCGAAAAACAGCATCCAAAGCAGCACGAGAATCCATATCTGCACGAAGTGCAGAGACTTGCTCTCCGACCCAGGCCTGATGAGCCTCGATCATTGAGCGGACCTCAGAAGCAGAAGCACCCTGAAACTCAGGAGTGTTGACACTTAAAAAAGACAAGATTCTCATTGGTCCGAACGATGTCTAAACTTGTTGACATTTACAAAAGACAAGGGACAGACGAGCTGAAGACCAGTTTTTCACCCAACTCCAAGGGACGAGGAAGCGGTTTGGACTCCACTGATCCAGCAAGCAGAACAGTGAACCCGGATTGTTTCTAAACAGACCTCAGCAGGTCTAAAATGCTAGCACTTAGCATTACATTAGCCCAAAGAGATAGCCTCGCTTGAGAGGCTAACATCATCCAGAGCATCGCCAGGAAGCTAACTGACAGCTTCGCCGAAAAGCCTCTTTTCGGACTTCGCCAGGAATTGCCTCTAGCTCCGCTATGAGCTTCAAAGCGGGCAGCTCCGCCATCAGCCTGCTATGGTCAACCTTTGACCAATCAAATCTCCTGATAAGATCGGATCTAAGCTAATCAAATCCAATCAGGATTCAAATATGGCAGGTGATTGCCACAATCTCTTGACTCTCTTGAAACGAGTAAGTGGATCAAGGAGAATCAATCAATGATATGGAAAGCATCATAACACATCGGAAAGATCAACCGACTTGCCATTTTCTAGCTCCGCGGAAGCTATCCTAGCCTCGCAGCAAGGCTACTTTCCAGATTCAAACAGATTCGGTTCAATCTGTTTCCATATCTTCAAGGGGACGATTATACCCTTGCTCTCCCTATAAATAGCCCGTCAGGGGCACAAGGGAGAGGGATCGCATCGCATCGGATCGCATCGCATCGCATCAGAAGAGAGGGCTTACAGAGATCGGCGATCAATCAAAGTGGGCTTCTGCTCCCAAATCAATCCTCTGCTGATCAGGAGAATCGGACTTCTTCATAACGCACCGTGCAATCTCTAATTCAGAGACCTCTCAAGAGAAATACTTCTCTTCTCAGGGTGGCGATACCCTAACAACCTCTTTTTCCTCAAGGAATCTCCGGAACCAGGCGAGAAGGAATTCCTCACAGAAGTGGTTTTGAGAAGTAGTCAGAGGGTTTTACCAATCCTCTATTCTCTGATTCCCGGAACCAGGCGAGAAGGGAATCTCATCGCTCGCATCGTCAAAGGGACAAAGTGGTCGCGCGCTGACCAGACTCCTATCGGCACACTTCTCCAGAATCTCTGAGGAGATCTACTTGTAATCTTTTTAAGAATACTTGTAATTAGCTCCTCAAACTTTTTATTTGTAAGTTTTCCCCCTTTGCAAACATAATGGAAAACAAGATGGCGACTCCGCTGGGGAATGTATTCTCCTCTGCTGAGAATCAAGTGTCGCAATGCGACGAACAGACCTTCGGGTCTATCTCTGAATTCAGAAAAGCCGGTGCAGCCAGATCTTCTCTGGCTAAATCTTCAAGCAAAGTCTCTGCGGAGACGGAAAAGGTTCTCTGCAAACCTGCCACAGTTCTCTGGCGCAACAAGGAAACATGCCCGCAGCCCAGATCCTGCACTTTTGAGAACGTTGTTATCCAGATCGATCAAGGAAGATTTAAAGAAGTCCTCTCTGGGGGTGGCCTGATGCTTCGAGCACGGAAACATCGGAAGGTCTTCATGACCAAGGTTTCAAATCAGAAACCAGAGGCAGAATTTTGCCAACACCCCGCAGCCCCGCTTGTGGCTATTCAGGTTCCTTGCGAACCTATGCATCCTCTGCCAAAACGGATATGGAGGCCTAAACAGAGGTCCTCTGCTGAAACTTCAGGCGTAGCCACGCCAAGTCCGCGCCTCTCTTATGAAGGAAAAGGCAAGATGCCCGCCTGCGCAACAATGCTGCCAACCATAAAGTCAAGACGGCAATCATACCGTCGCCTAGAGCAGCAATGCCTACTGCTAGCCTTGTCCTCACAAGCAAGGCTATTGTACCTCGGCGTACTCATCGGGTTTACAGCCGCGAGGCTAAAACCAGAGCACCATACGGTGCTAATCCTTTCCGCAGGAATAAGGGGAACGATGCGTTGTCCCATGTACCAGATTGTTCAGGCCCCTACAGGGCCGACCTGCGAGAATCCTTGGCGGACAAGCGGAGATTGAAGCATTTCCAGGCTACTTCCTCCTGTCTTCGACGATGTGAATGCCAGTTGGTGATGGTCCATTCTATGCAGTGTCGGTTACGACCGACCCTCGCCACTGCTCCATACCGGCGGTCAGTCTTTGATCGACTGTCTGCGCGCGTCCCGATGAGGCATCCCAAAAGGAGCGGGCCACCGGATCCAGCCTCTGCATCCGTCAACATGACCGGAAGGGGGCGAGAGCTGCGCGGGAGAAGTCAAGCCTCTGACGACACCCCTTTCGGCTCCCCAGATCCAGATTATAGCCTGGGCTTAGGTGAAGTCTTGGTGCGCGAAGAAGGTGTTTTCCGAAGCACCAGATCCAGGGTGGCGATACCCTATAATTATGAGCAGCCTTCCTCCTCGACGATCCCAACCGTGCCACAACTCAGGCGGTCACCCCAATCATCCGATGTAGAAGATGAAGACAGCGGGTATGCCTCTTCAGCAACAGTCAGTTCGGTGCGAACGGACAAAGCATCGGTCAATATGGCCGAGAACGCCAATGACGACCTTCGTCGGCGTTTGGAAGCTCAGGAGCAGACCTCTAGAACTCAGCAAGAGGCCCTGGACAATATTCAACAGATGCTCGCTCAGCTCCTCAGCAACCGGAATGATGACACCGGGAGCAATCCTGACGAGGAGGGACACCTCAGCAATGATCCGCCCAAGACGGAGAGAACTAAGGGAGGCTCTTCCCTGGATGCCGAAGTCCTTAAAGGCCTTCAAGCTCAAATTTCATCCCTGGCTCAGAAGGATGAATTGAAGAAAGTGGGGGTAGTCCGTCCTTACCCACTGGAATGGGATTCGGTGCCATATCCGCCAAAGTTCAAACCACCGACGTTGCATACGTATGATGGTAAGAGCTCGCCCAATCAACACATCTACTATTTCCGGTCCCAGACCGGTAATGTTCTAAACAACGACGCCATCATGGCTAGGTTGTTCATCGGCACCTTGAAAGGGGTGGCATTCGACTGGTTCCGAAGCCTTCCTCAGGACTCTATCAATTCCTGGATCGACCTGGAAACTCGGTTCCTCTCTCGCTTCTATGAGGATGATACCGAAGTGACCATGGACAAGCTCCTTTCCACTGTACAGAGGAAAGGCGAATCTGTCCGTGAATACATTGAGCGGTTCAGAAATCTATCTCTGATGTGCCCAGCAGGGATGCCTTTACCCATGCTTTTACAAACATGCAGACATAACTTCTTGGATCAAGTAGAAGTCCGCATGGGGGCTGTCAAAGCCCATACTTGGAAGGAATTGGTCGAACAAGCTGAGATAGCCGAGAAATCGGCTAAGAAGTTCGAGCCATCCGCCCCTAGAAGCAAATGGGGCGCGAACAACAAAGGGCGCAGCGATCTCCCGCAGTCTTCCCAAGCTAAAGGGAAGGAAATTATGTCCGTCGAGCTAACCGGGGACATGCAGTCAAAGGCCAAGAAGAGCAGCTTCAACAATCAGGAGCCCAAGTTCCCTCCTAAACAGTACTCCTTCAGAGACGACCAGGTGGTCACGATATTCCATCTGCTCCACAAAGGGAATAAGATGAAGTTGCCAGATGCTCGACGCCCTGATGAGATAGGGCGCACAAACGACCCTAAGTACTGCCTATACCACAGGATGATCCACCATCCTACTGACAAGTGCTATGTTCTCAAGGATAGAATTCAAGCCTTGGTCGACGCCGGAGTCCTCACACTGAAGACGGAGCAGAAGAAAGTCACTGCCAATATGGTGACTATTGAGTTCGGCACTGCCCAGAAGGTCATGGTTCCCGACGGGACCTATTCAGCCCCGGCGCCACGGCTAGAAGTCAAGCATCCTCCAGCCATGACTCAATACAACAAGGGTCTCGTCCCTTGACATTAGAGACAGGGGAAGTTATGTGGATACACCCTGACCTCGTCCAAGACGTACAGCGGACGTCGAAGGACTCCAGCAAAAAAGGCGAGTCCTGCAATGTCATCTCTGTCCTGCCAGATGATGGTAATCTTACTTCGGCTTCCCTCAGCGATTCAGAAGAAGAGAAGCATGCCTGTACAGCGCAGGCAGATGCGCCCCAACAGACGGGCACCCGGTCTGGAAAGTCATACCTAAGGCAGTATGACAAACCTACTGACAAGGTACTACAGCAAACAACGTCAGTACCAATGCCGGCATCCGCTCCAATTCCAGCCAAGGGAAAGGAAAAACCTAAGGAGGTGCGATTCGACCATGTGTTGAAGAAACCGCCAGGCCAAGGGCTAGCCACGCCCTTTCGCTTCGATATATTGGCCCACTTAGCCAATATCCCGGCTCGTATCACAATACACGAGCTCCTTCGTCTCTCTAAAGAGACAAGAGAGGCACTCAGAGATGCGCTAGCCAACTCAGAGTCCTTTCTGACATGCCTGCCTGAGGTTCCTGATGATGAGATGCGCCCTTCCTGCTCAGAGTGCCATCACGCACAATCCAAGGTGCCTGCTATTACCTTCACGGCGGAAGATATGCTTCTCAAGGACAACAAGCATGATCGACCTCTGTACTATACCGGATATATCGGTTCAACATGCATTGAAAGAATACAAGTCGATCCGGGGTCTGCACTCAGCATCATCCCCAAAAGGCTCCTATATTTCCTCGGCATACCATTGTACAGGTTGTCCGCAACCACCACTACAATATATGGTTTCAACGCCGGGAGCAGCCATCCGCTTGGAAAGATTCGGCTTCGCTGCAGAATCGGAAGCCTGAAGTCAGAAGTGACATGCTATGTCATTGACGCGGACACATCATACAACCTACTACTGGGACGACCATGGATCCATGCCAACTGGATCGTTCCATCCACTCTTCATCAGTGCTTCAAGTATGTTGAGGATGATGCGACAGTACGAACTGTCTTCGCTGAGAAGCAGCCCTTCAAGGGGGTGGAAAACTATTTCACAGATGCTCTCCTATATCAAGAGGCTAGTGGAACGCCGGGAGAACCATTGCCAGACAGTGATGAAAGCGGCAATGAGGCGGATTCGGAATCTGAAACAGGCGTGCCAGCCATTTCGATTGGCGAACCAATTACAGCATGTTTCCTCAATGATCCCCGATGTAAGATCCCTCCTGAGGAGGAAGGCGAATGGATAATTAATGATAATATTTCTTTTGATTATCCTGCGAGCATCCAGTCGATTAAATCCATGATGGATGGCTCTTTTCATATGCCCGTACATGAGCCGAGTGTGGCTAGTACATCCGTGGAAGCCATAGAAGGGGCCACGCTGGTAGTCCCTCCATCCAAGCAAGGTCAGTCGCCGATAATCTTCGGCAAAGTCCGGCCAGGGAGATCCTCAACTACAGACTCAAGCTCAGAGTCGGATGCTCCACAGTTCCTTCATTACGCGCCATCAGCGCGCCATATCATGAAGAAGATGGGTTACAACCTGAAGCAGGGAGCGGGCCTAAACTTCGGAAGAGGAAGACGCAGCTTGATGCGTAACTCCGTCCCAAGAGGGAAACCTGCAAATTACTATGATAGTACGCGCAGGGGGTTGGGTTATGTTACACCCACATCATCAACAACAGTTCAGATCAAAGGCGATGGATCGATCCCATCACAGTCGGCCTCATCCTCCGAATGGGATTCTGATGTCAGCATAGGAGGGATATTCGAAAGCCTCATGACTTCAAGCAGTCAGTTGGAACCCGCAGAGGTTGCCGATGAGGAATCATGGGCCCAGCAATTAAGTCTCCAATGGGAAAAGCGGTTTGAGCTGCGCGAGCCGCCTACCGAAGACAAGGTGATCCAGGTCAACTTGGGTAGTCAAGATCACCCCAAGCCTATTTTCATAAGTGAAAGCTTATCACTCATCGAAAAGGAAGAACTGATAATACTCATAAAAGAGTATATAGATGTTTTCGCCTGGAGCTATGAAGACATGCCCGGACTTGATCCACAGGTCGCTATGCACCGTCTAAACATCAAGCCCGACGTTAAGCCAGTCAAGCAGCAACAACGTCGGTTCCGCCCAAACATCATGGAGGCTATTGAAGCCGAAGTTCATAAGCTCATTGCTTGTGGCTTCATCCGGGAAGAACAACATCCAGATTGGGTGGCTAACATAGTCCCCGTCCTCAAGAAGAATGGGAAAATACGGATCTGCATCGACTACCGTGATCTCAATACGGCCTGTCCCAAAGATGAATTCCCACTGCCGATCACCGATGTCATGATCGACAACACATGCGGATTCGAGAGGATGTCTTTCATGGACGGCTTCTCAGGGTATAACCAGATCAAGATGTATCCTGATGACGAGAAGCATACTTCTTTCCGAACGCCATTGGGGGTATACTGCTACACTGTAATGCCCTTCGGACTGAAGAACGCCGGAGCAACCTACCAGCGGGCGATGAGCATGATCTTCCGCGATCATCTCCGAAAGACGGTGGAATGCTATGTTGACGACATTGCCGTCAAAAGCCGCAGCAAAAATGAACATCTTCGCGATCTGAGAACGATGTTCGACATAATGCGGGCTCATCAGCTGAAAATGAACCCGACAAAATCCTTCTTGGGAGTGTCCAGCGGCAAATTCCTTGGGTTCATTGTCACATCAAAAGGGATCCATCTGGACCCAGACAAAGTCAAAGCCATACAGGACATGCATCCACCAAGGAATCTCAAAGAGCTCCGAGGCTTGCAAGGCAGATTAGCCTACATCAGAAGATTCATAGCAAATCTTTCGGGCCGTTGCCAGCCCTTTACCCGTCTCATGAAAAAGGGTACTGCCTTCATATGGGACCAAGCCTGTCAAGAAGCTTATGAAGACATTAAGAGGTATCTCACAAAACCTCCGGTCTTAGTGGCCCCTACAGCAGGGAAACCATTCTTGCTTTATGTAAAAGCTCTGGATTATTCCCTCGGCGCCCTCCTCGCTCAAAAGGACGACAATGGCCACGAGCAGGCCATTTATTATCTGAGCAGGACTCTCATAGGAGCGGAATCTCGCTACAATCCTATTGAGAAAGAGTGTCTAGCTCTCGTCTTCGCTGTCCAGAAGACACGACATTATTTGGTTGGCCAAACCATACATGTCATCTCCAGGGTGAACCCTTTACGTCTTCTCATGACGAAGCCAGGGTCGCTGAATTCAAGGTTGGCTAAATGGGCACTCCTGTTGTCTCAATACGACATGACCTTTACTCCTCAGAAGGCAGTTAAAGGCCAGGCCCTTGCAGAGTTCTTAGCTGCTCACCCAGTTCCAGAACATTCAAAACTTCACGAAGACATCCCTGATGAAGTCTTCGAGTCTAATGCAACCTCAGCAGAGGAAGTGTGGCAGATGTTCTTCGACGGAGCATCGCGGATGGGCCCCAAAGGGAAAATTATTGCCGGGGTGGGGGTTGTGTTCATCTCCCCACAGGATCATATCCTTCCCAGAGCATTCTCCTTGACAGAATCATGCTCTAATAATGTAGCGGAATACAATGCTCTGCTCATCGGTCTCCAGCTCGCCCAGGGAATGGGGGTACGCTATCTTGAAGCTTATGGCGATTCAAAGCTGATCATTAGCCAGGTAAAAGGCGAATATGAAGTCCGCCATGAGGACTTGGTGCCTTATTATCATACAGCCATCGAATTGGCTAGCTTATTTGAAGGCTTCTACATCGGGCATGTGTCCCGATCTCAAAATACCAAGGCGGATGCTCTCGCTGCATTAGCGACAACGCTAGCCTTACCGGCCGACACCGAGTATCACCTCACAGTCGCAACCCGGCATCTCGTATGCTCCAAGCATATGCTAAGGATCCAAGAAGTCCATCATACCTCCGTGAATCTTGAGCCGAGGGATTGGCGATTCCCTCTCATTGACTACGCTCTGCACGGTCTGCTTCCAGATGATCCCAAAGAAGCGGCGTCCATCAGACGAAGGTCGCTCCGTTTCTACTATGATCCCACTTTGAAGACACTCTACCGTCGTTCATATGACGGTGTCCTCCTCCGTTGTCTCTCTCATTCAGAGGCACAGGAAGTGCTTAAAGAAGCACATGATGGCATTTGCGGAGCTCACCAGCCGGGTCCAAAGCTTAAAGACAGGCTGCACAGACTTGGGTACTACTGGCCGACCATGATGGCCGATGCCACCCAATATGCACGAAGGTGTAAGGCGTGCCAGATCCATGCAGACTTCATACACCAACCTTCGGAGTTGCTCCACCCTACTGTTGCTTCATGGCCATTTGAAGCATGGGGAACTGATGTCGTAGGGCCAATCAGTCCCTCTTCGGCAAGAGGTCACCGGTTTATCCTGGCAATAACCGATTACTTCTCAAAATGGGCAGAGGCCATACCATTGGCCGAAGTCAAAACCTCCCATCTGGTTAGCTTCATCAAACACCAGGTCATCCATCGATTTGGTGTACCCAGACGGATCATCCATGACAATGGTCCCCAGTTCGTAAGCCAAGGGTTCTATCGGTTCTGCGATAAATACCGAATTCAGAATGTGGCTTCAACCGCCTACAATCCTGCCGCCAATGGTTTAGCAGAAGCATTCAACAAGACAATCATCAAGCTGCTCAAGAAGTTTGTCTCCTCGAACAAGCGAGATTGGGACGAAAAGCTCGGTGAATGCCTTTGGGCCTACCGGACTACGGTCCGGACACCGACAGGCAATACGCCTTTCTCCCTGGTATATGGGTGCGAAGCGGTCATCCCATTGGAAATCCAGGTGCCATCATTGCGGGTAGCCTTGACTACTAAGATGACATCAGAAGACAATGATCGCTTGCGTCTTCAAGAGCTCGAAGCCCTGGACGAGAAGCGGCTGCAAGCTCAGCAACACATCGAGCTATATCAGGCTCGGATGTCAAAAGCCTTCAATAAGAAGGTCAAGCAGAGAGTCTTCCACAAAGGAGACCTAGTCTTAGCCGTCAGACGACCGATGATTATGACGCACAAGACCAAAGGCAAATTTCAGCCTAAATGGGAAGGACCGTTTGTGATAGAGACAGTCTATTCAAACGGAGCATACCGCCTTACAACTGCAGATGGCGACCTCCTCATGATGCCGATCAATGGCAAGTTCTTAAAAAAGTACTATCCTTAATCAAGGATCTTGCTCTCGATCAAGTTAACATTACACCTCTGATCGAGATCCGCGCGTCCGGAATGCGCACAAAGAGAGCCTCTCCCTTTCTCCAAGCATATCAAACCTGCTGGTAGCTGGGGGTTTGCTTAAAATCCCAAGGGACCTGCTCCCATTTGATTCCCTCTCCAAAATCACCTACCAATTCTCACCCATAGAATGGTAGGACCACATATACTCCGCTGTTACGTTAACATTAAACCTATGACAGCAGTCCCCTCATTTCTCCCCGTGAGAATGAGATCACCAAAATCACCTACCAATTCTCATCCATAGAATGGTAGGACCACATATACCTCACTGTTATGTTAACATTAAACCTATGACAGTGATTTCCTCGTGAAAACGAGACCTCATCACTCATTTTTTGAGCTTGGTGGCTTCTCAACCAGTTACGTCATTGCGACCTCTGAACTGGCAGATAGCCAAGTCTCATCTACCATTGAGCTTAGTGGCGTCTCAAATTGGTTATGTCATTGCGACCTCTGAACCAGCAGACAGCTAAGTCTCGATCCCGAGCCCTGTTGACATTTACAAAAGACAGGTCTCGATACTCGTTGACATTTACAAAAGACGAGTATCACCTATTTTGAGCTTGGTGGCTTCTCAACCAGTTACGTCATTGCGACCTCTGAACTGGCAGATAGCCAAGTCTCATCTACCATTGAGCTTAGTGGCGTCTCAAATTGGTTATGTCATTGCGACCCCTGAACCAGCAGACAGCTAAGTCTCGATCCCGAGCCCTGTTGACATTTACAAAAGACAGGTCTCGATACTCGTTGACATTTACAAAAGACGAGTATCACCTATTTTGAGCTTGGTGGCTTCTCAACCAGTTACGTCATTGCGACCTCTGAACTGGCAGATAGCCAAGTCTCATCTACCATTGAGCTTAGTGGCGTCTCAAATTGGTTATGTCATTGCGACCCCTGAACCAGCAGACAGCTAAGTCTCGATCCCGAGCCCTGTTGACATTTACAAAAGACAGGTCTCGATACTCGTTGACATTTACAAAAGACGAGTATCACCTATTTTGAGCTTGGTGGCTTCTCAACCAGTTACGTCATTGCGACCTCTGAACTGGCAGATAGCCAAGTCTCATCTACCATTGAGCTTAGTGGCGTCTCAAATGGTTATGTCATTGCGACCTCTGAACCAGCAGACAGCTAAGTCTCGATCCCGAGCCCTGTCGACATTTACAAAAGACAGGTCTCGATACTCGTTGACATTTACAAAAGACGAGTATCACCTATTGATTGAAGCTTGGTGGCTTCTCAACCAGTTACGTCATTGCGACCTCTGAACTGGCAGATAGCCAAGTTTCATCTACCATTGAGCCTAGTGGCGTCTCAAATTGGTCATGTCATTGCGACCCCTGAACCAGCTGACAGCTAAGTCTCAATCTCGATGCTTGCTGACATTTACAAAAGGCAAGTATCTCCCTTCCTTTCAAGCCCCGCAAAGGGCTAACCTCGAGACTGGCAACGTCCCATTCGGTTATGTTACTGCAACCTCTGAACCAACAGACAGTCATGTCTCATTATCTAAACAACAGACGACAAAAGAAAAATTTTTCTATTAAATCAAAAGGATGGGATACATGGAGGAGCCTATAGGCGTACATGATAAGATCGGATCCGATCTCCGAGCGAAGCTAGCCGCGTCCTCCTGTCATCTTCAGCCTGGGCCAGCGCCTGTGATCTTAGCTCTGCCTCATCGAAGTCCACCGCCTGAGCCAGACGAGCCTCGGTCTCCGCCAAAGTCGCCCTCTGTGATGACTTCCGCTCCGCCAGTTCCTCACTTCGGGCCCTGAGCTGCTTAAGCCGCGCAGACTCTTCACGACGCATCTGTGTAGCCTTCGACAAGAGGAGATTTGCCTTTCGGATCATCTCTTCAGCCCTCTTGATCTTATCTTCAGCGTCGAAAAGAGCACTGTTGGAAGCATCAATTGCACTCCCAACCTCTGCTTCCTCTGCCTCCAAGGACCTCAAGTCAGAGGAGATAGCCTCAACAGCCTCTTGAGCAGCGAGCTGAGCCTCGCGCTTCTGGGCGACAAGACGGGCCAGCGTTCATCAGCCAAAGACGCTGCGTCGGAACGATGGAAATGGCGCCATTCCTCCACGTCCTTCTCAAGGTCATCTACCAGGAGCTCTAGAGCAGCAGCTTGATGGTACCCCTCAAAGTCCCGGATACACTCAATGCCACGGGAGAGGACCATCTTCAGCTTCGAAAATGGCACAGGCGAGCCCTTCAAGACTAGACCGATAGTCTGCTCCAAACTGTTATAGAAGCTGTCGACCAGATTACCGATAAAGTCATTCTCAGCTTCATCGACCTTGAGACAACCTCGGAGTAATCTACCAACCCAGTCGACACCGCCACAGAAGAAGAAGCGGGAACATCGACTGCAGCAGGGCAAGCCAAAGGTGACCTCGGCGGAGTCCTCAGCGACACCAGCACGCCAGCCACCGCGGAGGTAGGACTGGCAACCACCTCTTGAGCAGCAGGCTCAACTACCAGCGTCGGGGAGGTAGGGCTCACAATCACCCTCAGTGCCGTATTCGGCAAAACAGTCTGCACCTCGCTCGTTGATGTGACTGGAAGTGAGGATACCTCCGGGACTGCCGCCCCTGCAACCTCTCGCCTTTCAGCTGACGTGGGTTGATAAGAAGGCAGGTCGCCATACAGCGCATCTAACACAGCTGCGTCTGCCCCGGTCGAAGCGCTCATATCGCCCTTTGACCCTTCAGGAAAACCCGCCGCTTCTTTCGAAGCTGATGCACCTTGGGGACGAATACCTGCAACAAAACCAAGGTCAAAAAGGAGATGCAACAAATAGGCGAGGACCAAGAGATCTTAGTCTTACCAAAGGCCGATGTCACCTCGTCAGCCGCATCGGAATCCAGGGGTCCCATTGAAAGTTCTTACCAGACTCAACGCGGATGGCCGGCCCACTCGCCGATTCCTCCGCAGACCATCCGGCAGAGCTGGATGCCATAGGACTTCCTCTAGAAGTCCCAGCGCCCGAAGGGCCAATATCGGCCGCATGACCTCCAGACTCCTCCGAGCGAGCAAAGGAACCAGCTGCACTTCCATAAGTGAACAAGGGATCGTAGTGCTCCCCTTGCTCTCCAACTGCCTCAGCTCCTGCAACAAAAAGCAAATAATGAGTTATTAAAAGTGCGCTGAAAGCATATTAGATGGGGGCCCATCTTACCAGTAGTCGGTTCAGCAACCGACGGCTCAGCCACTAATGGAGCAGCAGAAGGAAGCGCAGTAGAGGGTTCGCCCTCTACCGCAATTGTAGGAGCATGACGACGGGGCCTCTTCGCCGACGACTTCCTACGGGATCCACTCCCACGCTTCCTTTTGAAGTGGACCTCAGAATCCTCTTCCTCCACTTCTTCCACATGCTGTGGGGGAGCTGCCCCCACTACACCAGACCCGGCTTCACGAGCACCAGCTTCGTGGGCATCAGCCCTTGTCTCTGCCTCAAAGCGAGGGCTCCCCGCATCAGAAGCCTCGCTGTCATATATAGCGATGAACTCCTCTATGCCAGGAACACGGACTCGTTTGCCCTCCATCTTATCAGAAGCCTTCTGCCTCATCCGATGAGAAATTAACCTCACACCGAACGGTTGACGTTAAACCTAGCAGGTGTAGAGTTCGAAGCCGCATACCATTGGCAGAAACACAGGGTCGTCCATAGGCCGGGATCCTTCAACGGCGTGCGTAGCCATGCTCCAGTGCCATCCGCGGTAAAAAACCGCCAAGCACGAGCCCCATCAATGAGGCTCCCCATGAAAGCCAGGCCCGGATTCGGGTTGCCCACATACAACTGGTCATACCCAAATTGGCGGGCGAACCGGCTCGGGATGTAGGGCTCCATGTAGCAGGTATCCCCACTCCGGTACAGCAGATGCGAGGGCCGGATACACACCAGCCACTCGAAAACACCCCGACTCATGGGGGACCGACCTGATTCCACATCACGGAATTCCTCGTTGTATCCTGCACCCCGCAGGCGAGGAAAACAGCGGAACAGGCTGTAAGCGTCATAACGACGCACTAACTTACGGGCCTCGGCCACATAAGTTTTCTGCCACAAACAGCCTTCAAAACGACGGAGAAGCGCCGTTTGAACACCCGGCGGAGGGTCCTCCCCAGCTCCAATTAAAGTAGGGCAGTGCAAGGCGAACCACGCCATCAAGTAGGTGTACGGTAAACCTACCCTAGGATTGGGTCCGTCACAAGGCAGGACGGCACCCTTCCCCCGCCTTGACGCCATCGGCCTGCAGAAAGCCTCCGTCAGAACACGAAGGCCCCTCTGAATACAACACACCATGGCTGGGAGAAGACCCAGACGGTGGCCATGGACCAAGCGAACGGCAGGCAGCAGCACATTCGGGTGAACAATGTCACCCGAAGAAGAAGGCACGACACACTTCTTTAACCAGATGGTTAAGAAGCCGGCCAGCAACGCCTTGCGAGACATAGGCCGACGGGCCTGATGGTGAAAGCTCCGAAGAACATCACCCTTCTCGAAAGGACCATCATCTTCTGTCACGACGATGTCCTTTTCAGCATGCACCTCCATCCTTGCCAAGATGTCCTCTTCAGCAACTCCGCAATGAGCTGCCTCGGGCGCACTAGTCATATCCGGGAACAAGTAGTTCCCCCAGCTCTTCAAGCTCTTTGAGCTACCCTTGCCACCAGTGTGGATGCTGGAACAAATGTGCAGGTGGCACATCAATTCCCGATATGTCTCAAGCAAAGCAGGCTCTTGCTTCTCCAAGAGAGCCAACTCCGTCTCACACGGAAAATATTCTTCATATGGGAGAGACCCGAAGGGCAAAGCAGAGATCTCTCGCATCTCATGCAAGGCCATGCCCAATTCACCAACCGGGGTGAAGAAAGTCCCCGAGGCTGGGCAGTACAACTCAAGGATGGCAATGAAGCACGCCACCTTCATCTCAATGCCGTAGCAGGTCGCCCTGACGGCCTCATAGAGGTTCAACCTCTCTAATTCCCCCTCAAAATGATTGAGGAGATAATTGGTCAACTCCGCCCACCATGACCTAGGAGGGTGGACCCAACCAGGAGCCCTGAAATCTGTGGCGGGTAGTTCCCTCAGCCTCGCAGAACTGAGTACCGAAGGTCGGCGCCGCAGCTGGATTCTCTCCTACTGGAAGGTCCCGCAACACCTTCCCAGGGTATAGCCCTATTATGCTACGAGGAGGGCCCGCCCTCGAATAGCCGGTCTGGAATGTCAACCTCCCGACACTTATAGACTCGGCATTTAGGCTCACGCCCCACGCCATCTTCCGAGCCTGAGTCACGCTCGCGAAGGAAGACAAAGCGAAATGCCGCTTAGTAGACGGGAGATAGAATCTCTCGCCATCCAACTGGAAGATCCACTGGCCTTCGCCGGCCTGTAGCTGGCGATCGGATCTGGTGCAGCATCCCCGAACATGAAGTCAGGCTTTCTGTAAGCCTGACGGTCGATATCTTCAAATGGAGCCGTAGTCAAGATGCTCCGCATGGCCTGCGGGCCACCGCTCTGAATGAGCGTATCCCGTACAAGGGGCTCGGCTCACTGAACAAGGAAGCCTGCCCGATGAACTGCAAGCTGATGCTCCCTGCTCGACTGGTTACGCCAAATAGACTGTTCTGAAGGCCGGAGGCGTAATGTACTGCAAAAACAAAAAAAAAAATGAATGAACTATGATTAGTTCATCAATCAAATGGACGCGAAGGCATAAAAATTCGCTAAGGCATAGCCTCGCCCAGTAAGCAGGAACAGCGGGATAATAGCTTTGATAAAAAGCTTCGCTTCACAGATAAGACTGCATCTTTGCAGGAACTGGCATAGCCCTAAGGGCTGACGTCATCAAAAGGACTTCATGACCAACGGTCGTCCTTCGTGGCCACGACTGAAGGCACACGACCCATATCCTGTTCCTCAACAGGATGAAGACTACCCCAAGCAATGGCTTCCTATGGAAGCCCAAGGGAAGAACTGTTCAGTTCTTACTTCCCTGGTGCAAGTAAAATAGGGAAGTTAAGGGAAACGAGTTCCCTGATAAGGACAGATCATATTCGATCGTCCTAATAGCCGAGTATCGACTCCAAAGGATGAAGACTACTCTCTAATCAAATTGAGAGTCTCTTACCAGCGATTGGTCGCTCAATGAACGGAGGAGGAGGACCCTCCGCTGCAGAAGTCGCTGCTTCCTTCCCGCTCGTCTCTTGGGCACCATTGAAGGAATGCAAGAGTGCTCAAAGTACTCTGAAGCAAAGGAGGAAGAAGAAGAGGAAGAGATAGAAAGTTTCTCTAAAAATAAAGGGAGATCTTCCCATATTCAGCCTGATCGAGCTTTTATAGGCCAATCAGCGCCTAAATCAAGGCCTCGAAAAAGGGCACATGCCGCCGTTTCGAATTAATTCGAAACAGTGCCCAAAGCGCCTAAGGCGCTTTTCCCAAAGTACGACGGTTCAACCCCACTAAAAGGTTAACTCCGCGCAGGAGCAAAGTGCGGGCTTCGCACAAACCTTCAAAGACTTCGCCAGGAGGTCTACCTTAGCCCGCCAAAGAGGTTGCTGTTTGCGGGACATGCCGGTCTCGCGAAGATCATTCGAAGAAAGGACAATGTCCTTAACTCTGCATACAGTTCAGCCCAGCTATGAAAGCAAGCAAATCAGATGATCAGACAATGAACTTTCATTGATTCAAAAGCAAGGGTACATTGATATTACATCGAAGTTGTGTTTCATACAACACACTCAGTTGCCCAACAAAGATCTTTTGAGGCATACAAGCGGTTTTATCTGCTACCAAGCCAGATCAACGGGACAGGAAAGGCCTTCCTCCTGCACAAGGCCGTAATCCTTCGCACATGAGCAGATGGTGCCGCGAGGACACGGTCATTTTTCTCCACAAAAATGGCAGATCTTACCAGGCCATTTTTTTTGAAGCCTGGCAATAAAAGCTTATCGCCGCCAACACGTCAGATCACCTATAATGGGAACTAGTTTTGATGCTAGTGATCTGACGGGCATGAGGCCCACTCCCATGAAGTGGATCGTCCCCGATGAAGGCCACCAAAGTTGAAAGTCGGCAGCCAGCCTCACCTCAGATCGAATCATCTCGGATAAGAGGCTGCCAACAGCCCCTGGGACGCGCATCCGCTGCCCCGAATTGTTCCTCCTGCTTAAAAGTAAAGCTTCAACCGGGGAAGCATAAGGCAATTTTATGGCTTCTTCCATCAAGTCACCAGACTGGCAAGCATAGCTCGCTGCAAGGCAAATTGAAGCAAGTTAGCAGTTAAGCACAGAAAGAGCTGCAAAAACATTAAGTCAGATTCTTCAGCGGCAAAGCAATCCGACTTCAGCAGAGGACAAGTTCCACCTGCACAGCAACCATGGGCTGGCTCAGCAAACGCCAAGTCCTAGCCTCGCCTATACGGCAAAGTCAGACTGATCTTGTGAAGAACAGTCTCAACCTCGCCAATATGGCAAGACTGGCTCAACTATTGAAGAAGCCAAGTCCCAAGTCCTGCCTGCGCAGCGGACTTAACAAGCAACGATCTTTCACTGATCAAACCAAGATGATAGCTTCACAGAAAGCTATGATGAGATCCTTCTCTGCAGCAGCCAATTGCAAGATGAAGAACAAGGGAAGCTAATCCCTGAAGCGAGCTGCCAAAGCTAAATCAAGGGAGATGAGTTCCCTAAAAAGCAGTGAAGTCTTTGAATGATCAAGACTTACTGGTCCTTGGCCGGTTAGACAACCAGGGTGGACTTTCCCACTAATTCTGAGATCTGAGTATCTCTCACAACCAAGAGAAGGGAAGAAGAAAGGCAAGGCACTTCTCTTCAGAGGACCTCAAGTGTCCTATTTATAGGCCCCATGGCCTGAGCGCAACCACCTCAAGCGTGGAAGCACGAGCGCACTTAAGGCATTGATTGCGCCTTGATGACAGGGACGGTTCCCATTGGAACCGTACAAGGGAAGAAAACGTCTCCCTCATAAAAGACACTTATTGCGCCTAGAAGAAAGGGAATATCCTCCCTTGGAAACGTGCAAATCGGAGAATATCTCCCTCGATCAGCATGAAGAAAGGAGTAATCCTCCTCGTAACTGGCCCACGGCAGTTGGCCTCGGGAAAGCGACAGATGTTCCAGAGCGAACTTACCTAGCCGCGAAGCTACCCAGACGCGAGTCTACATGACTCCTCGGCGAATCTACATCCCAAAGCAGGATTGAAGGCGAAGCTGAACTCAACCATCATGGCGATGTTCATACTCCACACCACCATCATAGCAGTTCAAAGTATTTCGAAGTCTGGGCTATTGCAGACTTTCGAAAACTTTGAAGGGGGTCTTGTTGACACTTAAAAAAGACAAGATTCTCATTGGTCCGAACGATGTCTAAACTTGTTGACATTTACAAAAGACAAGGGACAGACGAGCTGAAGACCAGTTTTTCACCCAACTCCAAGGGACGAGGAAGCGGTTTGGACTCCACTGATCCAGCAAGCAGAACAGTGAACCCGGATTGTTTCTAAACAGACCTCAGCAGGTCTAAAATGCTAGCACTTAGCATTACATTAGCCCAAAGAGATAGCCTCGCTTGAGAGGCTAACATCATCCAGAGCATCGCCAGGAAGCTAACTGACAGCTTCGCCGAAAAGCCTCTTTTCGGACTTCGCCAGGAATTGCCTCTAGCTCCGCTATGAGCTTCAAAGCGGGCAGCTCCGCCATCAGCCTGCTATGGTCAACCTTTGACCAATCAAATCTCCTGATAAGATCGGATCTAAGCTAATCAAATCCAATCAGGATTCAAATATGGCAGGTGATTGCCACAATCTCTTGACTCTCTTGAAACGAGTAAGTGGATCAAGGAGAATCAATCAATGATATGGAAAGCATCATAACACATCGGAAAGATCAACCGACTTGCCATTTTCTAGCTCCGCGGAAGCTATCCTAGCCTCGCAGCAAGGCTACTTTCCAGATTCAAACAGATTCGGTTCAATCTGTTTCCATATCTTCAAGGGGACGATTATACCCTTGCTCTCCCTATAAATAGCCCGTCAGGGGCACAAGGGAGAGGGATCGCATCGCATCGGATCGCATCGCATCGCATCAGAAGAGAGGGCTTACAGAGATCGGCGATCAATCAAAGTGGGCTTCTGCTCCCAAATCAATCCTCTGCTGATCAGGAGAATCGGACTTCTTCATAACGCACCGTGCAATCTCTAATTCAGAGACCTCTCAAGAGAAATACTTCTCTTCTCAGGGTGGCGATACCCTAACAACCTCTTTTTCCTCAAGGAATCTCCGGAACCAGGCGAGAAGGAATTCCTCACAGAAGTGGTTTTGAGAAGTAGTCAGAGGGTTTTACCAATCCTCTATTCTCTGATTCCCAGAACCAGGCGAGAAGGGAATCTCATCGCTCGCATCGTCAAAGGGACAAAGTGGTCACGCGCTGACCAGACTCCTATCGGCACACTTCTCCAGAATCTCTGAGGAGATCTACTTGTAATCTTTTTAAGAATACTTGTAATTTAGCTCCTCAAACTTTTTATTTGTAAGTTTTCCCCCTTTGCAAACATAATGAAAAACAAGGAGCAGGAAAAACAGGAGGTGGAGCTGGAGCTGGATCAGCTGCAGGAACAGGTGGTGGTTGCACAGCTGCGTGTCGACGCAACTGAGCTTCCATCATCTTCAAAGCAGCAGCATTGATATCAGATGAGGGTTTGAAGGGGCTTGACCAGAGAGATCAAAATCTAAAGCCCTGAGAAGATGGGTAATGAGCATGCCATAAGGCAGACTCCTACCAGCAGTGCGAATCTGATCACAACTCATGTGAGAAGCGATCACTCGAGGGAAATTTATCCTAATGCCTTTAAGGAGGCAATAGATAATCAGGGGAACAGGACCTCGAGCATGACTGAATTCACCAGATTTAGGCACGATATTATGAAAGATAATCTTAGCAAGGACCTGAGATTGGAGGGAATACTGACTCACAATCTCATTCCTTACCAAATCGGGATCGTCATTCCGTGTGAATGAGAGTGGATGCGGTGAGCGAAGACTCACCCTCCGGATATTCAGAAAAATCATGTAGGTCATGAGAATAAACATCTATTCCATCAGTGGAAAGATGAAGAATCCTAGCAAACTAACCTAGGGAAATATTTATGTCCCTACCCATCACACGGGAGATGATCCGGTTCCCACTAAATTCAAAATTGGCATAGAAATAGGGAACCAAGGAAGTGTAAACCTTCTCCCTGATGGAGAGAAAATCCACAAGATTGTTGGCACGGAGAATGTGGGGGATATCAAGATGTTCAAAATCATGGATAGCCACAAACCTACCCGAAATAGTGTTCCTAGGGGCTAGATGTGTGTAACGGTCAGAGGCAAGATCGTTACGCAACAAGGGATCAGTCCTAGGGGCTTGAGATGAGGATTGGGCAATGCCCTTTCCCTTCTCAGAACGATGTCTTTTAGGAGGCATGATAAAAATCAAATTTTTAGGGTTTTTGCAGGTAAAGGCACGATCTAGATGATCAATCAACCTAATATGAAGACAAAAGAAGTGATATATCTAAGCTAGAAAGGAAGAACAGATGTAAAATTCGAATTTTTACCTTGAGAAAATTCTGAAACCCTAGCTTGAAAACCCAGAAATTCTGATGATCCGCTGGTTGGATCGACCTGAGATTTGAGATCTGGAGTAGAAAGGAGAAGTATGAGATGGGTTTTGAACGAATTTGAGATCAGGTGAACGGATTGAGAGTTGGGAATTTTGGGAAGAAGAAGGTCCTGCGGCTCGCTGAGAGAGAAATGAGAGAGTGAGCGAAACAGTGAAGAAAAAGTCAAATATAGGCAGAATTCGACGATCGGTCGACTGGGGTTAAGGGCCGGTCGACCGAAAAGATACAGAGAGTCACGCACTCGGATCGGTCGACTTGTCCAATGAAGCAGTCGACCGGTAGCAGAAAAAAAAATTAAAAAATTTTCTCAGGCAGAGTCGGTCGACTGGGGTTAGGGGCCGGTCGACCGGCTTTGACTGAAAAACTGCTACCAGAATCTGATCCAAAAAAAAAAAAAAAAAAAAAATTATAACAAATAAAATATGATATATTATAACATACAGGGATACAACAACCAGTTTTTTTAAAAATCTTCTTTTAGTGATCATATCAACAAAAATTTCACACAAAATGTTTTAATTTTATTTTACAAATTTAAACAAAGATTTAAAGATGTTGAAGCCGAATACCCAGTGACGGGTTCTGAACTTCATCCTCTTGATTCCTCTTGAATGAGTTGAGGTGCGCAATTGCCATCTTTAAGGTATTTGTTTAAACAAGAAATTTTGATTATTAATTTATACCTTTGAAAAATAGTATATACATATAGATACATTCTCAAACAACATGGACATGTGGACAAGTATAACATAAGGAAAAAAAAAATACAGGATATGAAAAAACGCAAGGCATGTATCAATGGAATACAAAAGCAAACTATCAATTCTATACACATGTATGCATTACCAGAAATCAACAACTATTTTAAAATGGAGATATTACCAATTTAAGGGCAATCTCCAAAAATAGGTGCCTCCACGATAGCGATGCAAGCTAGATTTGAACTTGTGAGCTTAGTTGCATCTACCACCCGGGCACCGTCTCCCCCTAAGTCTTGGAGGAAGTAGATCCACCTGTATCACCTACATTTGGAGGATCTTTGGTACCAAATCTTTGAGGGTCCTTTAGTGTTAGTACCGGGGCGAACCCAAACATATTTATTGTTAACATTATTCTTAGCATAACAAAACTTTTCTAAATGGCCTTTGCGGCCACAATGAGTGCAAACATAAATTCTACCACTACTATACATGTATGCATGCTTATGTGTGTGCACATGTTTCCGTGTATGTGTATGTGTATGAGATGCATGTTTCCCTTGGGGTATTCCCTTAGGAAATTTAGATGCAATCTTTTTCAAATCAAAAGCATAATTTTTTAAATTTGAGTCCAAAACTTCAACACGTTTTTGGATCTCAACAAAATCATTTTATCAATTGAAACTATGGGGGTTTTACCCTTATTTGCAAGTTTATATTTATCAAAATCATTTTCAATTTTCCAAAAGAGCTAGATAAAACATCCTTTTCTTTAACAACTATTTCAACTTTATATTTTAAAGCTTCATTTTCTCTTTTTAATTTCTTATTTTGAGATTGGGAAATCTCATACCTATTTTGCAATTCTTCAAAAAAATGTGCAAGCTCATCCATTGTTAAATCATCATCTTCTAAAGTAGTTTCAAGGGTTACCTTAGAAGTGTCCTCACCTTGTGCCATGAAGCACATGTTCGCGGCGTCGACTTCCTCTTCGGATTCCGACTCCATGTCATCCCAAGTAGCCACCATTGCTTTCTTCTTTCTTTGCCCGTTCTTGGATGTAGTCGCTTGGAGAGCGGGGCAATCGGCAATGAGGTGACCGATCTTCTTGCAATGGAAGTAAGGACCGGGCTCCTCTCTTTTTCTTTCAAATCTCCCTTGAGGTTTCCCTCGCCGGAAATTGCTTTGTCTTCCCCTTTTTGTAAAACATCTTGCCCACCTTCCGGATGAGCATGGCGAAGTCTTCATCGCACTCGTCCGATGAATCATCCTCGTCTTGAATTGTTGAAGCGGCTTTGAAGGCTATTGATTTCTTCTTGGGTGCCTCCCTTTCTTCTCGTACCTTCATCTCCATCTCATGTGTTTTGAGATTTTCGATGAAGCCGGAGAAGTCCATCTCCTCCTTGTCATTTAGCTCCTTGAGGGTTGTCGCCTTGACTTCCCAAGCTTTGGGAAGAGCTCGGATCACCTTCCTTATCTTTTGATCGTTATCAATCTTGTCGCCTAAGGAAGAAAGAGCATTAGTTATTTTTGTAAAGCGAGTGAGCATGTCATCAATGCTCTCATTATCAATCATGTAAAAATTCTCATATTGAGAACGTAACAAGTCAACTTTTGCTCTCTTGACTTGTGACGTTCCCTCATGAGTCACAATAAGCATGTTCCAAACTTCATATGCCGATTTACATTAATGATGCGTGCGAGGTCATCTTCATTAAGTGCTTGTGTTAATGCATATTGTGCCCTAGCATTTGCTTCATAGTCTTTGGAAGTATCCTCGGACCATGTGCTCTCATCACTAGTTGGTTCAATGAAGTCTTTGGTAATGGCCCTAGCTACCCTAACACCTAAGGATTTCAAAAACAAGTTCATCTTGACTTTCCAAATAGGAAAGTTCAAGCCATCAAATTTAGGAGGGGATTTAATGCTAGAAAAGTCCATGGATGCCATGAATGCACAAGCAAGTAAAATGCAATAAACAACAAGCAAGCAAATATATAGCCAAATGAAGGATCTCCCTAAGGTGGTTAAACCAAATCTAGGGTTAGGCTCTGATACCAATTGAAATCACCTAGAGGGGGGGTGAATAGGTGATGGCTATATGATAATGGCAATTATGCGGAATTTAAAATTTAACTCTAACAATTATCACAATACAAATACTTGCAAGAATTAAACAAGGTAAAGGTGCAAGTAATTTAAAGAGATAGAGTTAGAAGAATTTGAGCAAACGCAAACACGCCGATATGTTTCCGAGGTTCGAGCCACGCTCTACGTCCCCGCCTTCACACTTGAAGGATTTCCACTATTGAGGATCCCACCGGATCAACAATACAAGGACAACACTTGTCCGTCTCCCGTGATGACACTTCACCACCTTGAGCACACTAGCTCGCCTTGAGGCCGATGCCTCTACAACTTCACTCAATTACAATGGAAGTGATCACACTTGACCACTTTACAAAAGAGCTCACTAAGCATAATCCTAGAACCAAATAGGAGAGTTAGAGTATGGGATTGTGTAGTGCAAAGCTAGAGAGAAGTAGAGGAATAGGCTCCAAGTAAGGTGTATGAAATTTAGGCTTTGGAGAGAAAAATCTTTTCTAAAATGAACTTTGAAATCTTTTCACAACTCTTGTAAAATTTCACTTGATAGCTCTAAAATCATTAGTCATTTCATATGAAGTGACCACCTATTTATAGGGGTCAAAAACTGCTCAAGAGATTCGTTGGAGACAAATCCCTAAAGTCAAAGAGTCAGAAAAATAGCTGTTGAGTCTGTCAGAACTTTTGACAGACTACCGGTCGACCGGGTCGGTCGACCGCCAACGGTCGAAAATCCGACCGTTGGGGCTCACCGGTCGACCGGGTCGGTCGACTGGCAATATCCAGAGAGCAGCAGGTTTGGGCCGGTCGAGTATCGGTCGACTCCCGGTCGACTGATACGCATATGCACAATTGTGCATGTTCGGTCGAGTCCCGGTCGACTGCCGGTCGACCGGTCACTGTGAATTTCTGAAAAATCAGAATTTACAGGACCTGGACAATTTTGGATTTGGTTTTGGGTCTTGGATAAAATGTTTTGGTCTTGAAAAATCATAGAGTATGAGCATGTGTCATACTACTAACAAGGTAAAATACTTGGTAAAAATTCTTTTGATAAAAACTTGATTTTCCATGAAATGTTTTTCCAAAAACTAGTCTTTCTAAAATCGTATTTCCAAAAGAGATAAGTTCATCTAAAAGTAAGTTTGGAAATGAAAATAGAAAGTATTTTTGAAGCCAAAAATCACTCTAGAAAATGTGTGTGTGTGATATCCCATATCTCTACTTCTACTATTTAGTTTTGACAAAAATTCTAAAACAAAATAGACAAAATACAAATCTTGGATTCTTTAGCAAGTCTTGATCTTCTTCTTGAACTTTTCTTCAACGCAAATTCCGAAGCTTCCTATGTGCTTTAGCTTGGGAATGCAAATGTTGGGCAAACTCCAAAAGTGTGAGTCTTTTAGTGGAGTCGTCAAAATCTGTTTCGTGAACCTGAAATACTTTTAAACAAGATTATTAAATACATAACTAAATACGTTTTGCTATCATCAAAATAACCGGGATAATGGCCTTTGGGCCAACAGATATTGCTTACGCTGTAAGCAAGTTAAGCAGATACACTAGTAACCTTAGTGATGATCATTGGACTGCTCTACTACGAGTATTAGGTTACGTATCACATACCAAGGAATATGCCTTGAGATATGGACAATATCCACCTGTACTTGAAGGATACAGTGATGCTAATTGAATTGCTGATTCTGAGGAATCAAAATCAACCAGCGGATACGTATTTACTCTAGGAGGAGCAGCGGTATCTTGAAAATCTTTCAAACAAACATGTATTACCCGTTCCACTATGGAATCGGAATTCATAGCCTTAGATAAGGCCGGAGAAGAAGCAGAATGACTTCGATACTTTGTGAAAGATATACCATTATGGCAAAAGCCAGTGCCCGCTATATGCATACACTGCGATAATCAACCAGCTATATCTAGGGCACAAAATTTTATATACAACGGTAAGTCTAGACATATTCGTCGTAGATATAATATTAAGCAGTTGCTCTCAAATAGAATTATCTCTATTGAGTTTGTCTCGTCAAAAGATAAATTAGCGGATCCGCTTACCAAAGGTTTAAGTAGAGAGCGTATAAACTGCGCATCTAGGGGACTGGGTCTAAAAGCCTAACCTTACCGAGTCAGCTTAATGGAAAGCTCACTTAGCAACTGAAGATCCCACAGACTAAGTTTAAGAGAAAAAACTAGTTATGATTGACTTAGTAAGTAAGCACTTAGGAGCTTGACAATCCATTCCTAAGGTGCAAACAAGTGCTTTCTACAAGTGGATTAAGGATAAGCTTAACGTTTTTAATGATACCTATATCTTGTTATTAAACAAGTGGAGTAGAGTAGACTACTCTTAATAGGACAATCACCTATGTGAGTATAGAGTTGGGTCGGCTCTTTGAGAATTTCTATGGAGGCTGTTATTCCCTAAAGATACTCTCTGAAACTAAGAATGTCCAGGGCCAAAATAGACACAACCGAGAACCAAAGTTGATTTAGAAAGTTACTGTGTGAAGCTTGTTGACTAGACTTACACTAACGGCTAACAGTTCAAGACTTAGTTCACTGATTAGCCAGTAAGTCCGATAAAACTTTCGCTATGGAAGGTTCAAAACTTAGTTCACCTATCCTGATGCAGTTTCTTTTCTAAAGTTCTTTTCACTATAGAGTCAGTCTCTTTGTGTGTCAATTCCTTGAATCTCCATTCATTGTGGGAGATTGTTGGGAAATATGAAGAATTAAATATGAATCTTTGAGTTGAATTACGACGAGATCTGTTGATAGAATCAATTGGATAATGGTTAGAGTGTATTCTCCTTCCATTGGGGATGAACGTGGTATATTCACATGTTCAATTCCGACTTCGAATGAATGAGATATTCAAGTCTAAAGTTTGTCTAATTCAAAGCCAAAAGGGGACTAAAGGTAGCTAAAAGCATTTAGTCTGACATTGACCATGGGATGAAAGTTTGAAGTGTTTAAATGGAGAAAAATGGGACCAAAGGGTGTGCCCTTTGGGTACTTGGAGTTTTCGCGTGTGATTAGGGGGAAACCATGCTCGTGCGCGCGCCGCCAGCGGCGGCGCCAGAGCCGGGCTCGGGCTCGGGCTCGGGTTCTTTTTGAACCGGGTTCACGGGTATGGGTTACTCGCTTCGCCATCCGGATCCGAACCAAATCAGCACAACGGCTGACAGAAAATCACCTCGAACAGTGGGCAGTTTCTGTCTGAAACGAACCGTTGCAACGGTTCAGACCGAACCGTTGCAACCGCTCGGTCGGGTTTGGACGGATTTATCCCTTCCGGAGCGCTATAAATAGCGCTCCTTTTCTCTCATTTCACAATACACACAAGACACAGAAGCAATACAGAAAAGGAAAACAAGTTCCTTCCTCTGCATTTCAAAGTGGGACTTCTGCAACTCAGATTCAGAAGTGACTTCCAATATGAAGTGGGAATTCTGCAACTCGCATTCTGAAGTGACTTCCACTAGATTCGTTCTGAAAGAAGGCTCAGAAAATTCAATAGATTCTTTAATAGAATTGTTGTCTGAATCTGTGACTTCTGAAGAAGAATATTCTTCTATCTTCCTCCATTCTCTACGGTAGATGTTCCTCCAAAGTAAAGACAAATATTCTCTCTGAAGTTTGTCTTGGTCCTGCTGCTTTGATAATCCTGTGAAGGTACTAGTTAACTAAGTTCGATCGTACGATGATTTGGTAGTGCTATCCAAATACCGTGAAGGAGTGTTGTATCTTGGGAGACCGGCGTCTAGTAACCCGTTAGCACCGTAACTGGGGACGTAATTGTCTTAAGGAAATTCGCTATAAGCGTACCTCACTCCAAGTATTGTATAAGTGAATTAATTTTCTTTATACAGGGATTATACTGATAGTCAGTATATTGAGAGTGACTCATACCAGTCTGATTAGTGTTTAACCAAGGAAGGTAATTGAAAGGTGATTCTTTAATTAGGAACGTTCTATTGAACGGAAAACCTCTCACCTGATATTCACCGACCTGGCCAATTAGATCGGTGATATCGATTAGTTGTCAGATTGATCCTAGTGACCAACAATACTTCTCCGTGGGCGATTCTCCGTCAAGGTCGACAATAACTTCAACATTAAGTACATTGCATGTCTCCATGCATCTAGCTAGTTTATGTAAATATATAGGATTTTTAGATAGTAATATTAGTGAGGCGCAGAAGGAAAAAAAATAAATGATTTGAATTCCCTTCGTTATAATTCATTATTTTTTAATAATTTTTTGGGTTTAATTTCTTATTACGTGTTTAAAGTATGTCTTGATTATGTCCTCTTCCTACTACTTGTATTGTTGTACGTAACCTAAAAATCTTTTCTGAAGTGGACAGCAACAATTTAAAGATGTTATTGAAATCACACATGCATATAAGTATATTGATGTTCTCTCTTTTTTCTTTATTCAAAACAAAACGCGCACATCACTAGCAAATTCCTATAAAGTCTAGAAAAGTTAACATCCTCCTCTACCGACAGCATCGAATTGAAATACAAGAGATAAGATTCAATGTTCGATCTCTTGTTGAAGCTGACCAATTCAGTTCTAAAGTTTGAACATAGAAGAAACTCTCACATTTAAATTTTATTAGAAAGACTCGTAATCACTCATCTCACATCATAACAAACAAAAAACTGAAAAAAAATTTAAAAAAAAATTAAAGAAAAGTTAAATGATTAAGTCTCCATATGTTTATGTGCCACAGAGTGAGCATCTTCTTCCTCCTCAAATCAAGCCGTCTTCAGATTTGGCCATGGTCTACTCATCGTCGACCCACAAAGTCTTTTTTTTCTTTCCATTTTCTCCATTTTGTTTGTTTGTTTCTTTATTTCTTTACGCGTATATAGAATTTTAGTCCCTTTCATGGCTACTTTCTTGATGTTTCTAGCTCCAAGGGTTAGCAGTAGCCTTTACTATTGACCCACTGCCAACCTAAATCAAAACTAGTGATCGAGAATTGTCGGCAAGCAAAATAACAAAGTACGAACACAGTCACGCTGACATGAACAAAACACATTGATATCAGGAAAATTTCTAAGAAACGCACACAACACGGCTTCATGAAAGAGCTTCATACATATGTGACATGAATCAGCGATGGGTTCACTATCATTGATCATCATAATATTGGTCAGCAAAAATATATTCAAAAAGAGAACGGATTATATATGTGTATGTCCCTTTTGTCATTCTTCACGTCACTCCGTTCATTCGCCAGCCGTGTGTCAATCAAGTTTATACGCAAAGGATAGTATCATGGTGAGTATTCCATACGCGTCGATGTCTCAACCCCAGCACCAGTCTTAGAATCTATGAAAGCTTTCTCCTTCGAGGCGGAAGTGGGAAAAAGTTTAATTAGAAAAACTAATTTCTCACTCTCGGTGTTTGTTTGGAATCAGAAAGAGAAATGAGAAAAACGTTGCATTTAGCAGACCTCCCTTTATTTCAAAGCAAAAAACACTTCGGGCCTGTTTGGTTGTCGTAACTGACGGTAATTCATAACTCGTAATTGGTAAAGTCTTTTACAGTTGTAAATGAGTTACATGCATGTAAGCTTTATGGAGTTTGGTTGGTAATATAAAGTTGTAAGTAGAAAAGTGTATTGTGTTTTACGGTATTTGGTTGTTGTAATGTCTAAGTCGTAAGTGAAAAAGTTGACCACAAAATTAACTATTTGGTGATTTAAAAGTTTTAATATTGTAAATAAATATTAAAAAAGCTAAATATTAAAAAAATTAATATTAACATAAAAAAATAATACAAATTTGCATGACCACAAAATTAACTGTAACTGGATTGTAAGTGAGTGATAATTGGATTGTGTAAGTCTTTTACGAATTACGGTCCAAACAAACGCCGTAGTTGTAACTGGACTGTAAGTCATTTACGAATTACGGACTTTTACGCGAAACAAACGGCCCCTTAGCAGATTTCTTCCTATTGTTTTCATCTCTTTTTTTTTTTTTTTTTTTTTTTTTTTGCGTTTTTTCTTGGTGGGTTTTACAAAATGATGATTTCACAAAGGAGTTTTATGACAATCTAACCTTTAATTTTAAGAAACTTGATCATCTTGTAGAAAAGATACAGGACTCACATATATAAACATTGATGTTAAATATGAGAGCCACAAAAAAATATTTACGATAGAGATTATTTACTATTCTTACTATTTGCGTTCACCAAGAAATAAAAAATGATGCCGAACTCAATAATTTCATAATGTTTTTCAAATAAGTATATGACTGAAAATATTACATTATTCTTTGTTATTTCGAGTGTTAGGGCTATACTAAAGTTTAATATTTTCAACTATTTTCCGAAATTTTGGTCACAGGTATTTTCTCCTTAAAAAGATTATACCTCTGACCTTCTTCATCTTAATTACTATTTACAAAATCAATCAACAAATTTCATGTCTTGATGAATTTCACCAAATTCAACCCAATGCCGTTTCACAAAGTAACATCATAATTTTTTTGCAATATCTCAAATTTCTGTGTTCTCTTATCAATAAAGCAATTAATCACAATGAAAGTAAAGCATTCTTCTTCTTTCCCTTATATAAAATACAAAAAATAATAATAATAATAAATTGGTAGTTTGAATGTTAGACCCACATCTGGCACTTAAAGAACATACTAAAGTTTAGAAAAGCGACAAAAAAAAAAATTTGATACTATAACTATATTATCATTCTTTTTATAATAAAACTCTTTCATTAATTATATCATGCAATCCTTGTGCTTTTAACAGCTCGTAATTATATCCATATTTCACTGACCATGTCAATCAAATCAATATTGTTTAACCAAGACGTTTTCTCGCTCAAATTAATGAATGATACATTTAATATTCTCTCATTTCGCTGTTTGGATTCAAGGAAGTGGGCGGAAGTGAGGAAGGGAGAAGTAGGTTGTTTTCCTTTTGAAAAATGAGAATTTTTGTGTATCTTTTCTAGTGTTTGGTTAGTAGTTGGAAAATGAAAGTGAAAAAGTATATTGTGTTTTTTGATGTTTGGTGAGTAATGTGGAAGTGGAAGTGAAAAAGTTGACCACAAAGTTGACCGTAAAATAATATTAAAATAAAAATTAATTATGAAAAAATTTTAGACTATAATTAAAATGCAAGTAAGATTTACATGGCAACAAAATTAACTGTTTTGAGTTACAACTTATTACAAATGAGATTTATATGACTACAAAATTAACTCTAGCACCCGGGAAGTGAGGAAATGGTTGAGTAAAAGGGAAAAGAGAAAAGGAAAAAGGGTTTTTCCATTTTTCTTTTCCGGTGTTTGGATGGACAGCGGAAGTGAGAAATGACACTTCTTACTTCCTCACTTCTGCCCACTTCCTTGAATCCAAACAGCCATGTAAATAGTTTTTTTTCCCCTGGCTTCTTCCACATGCATCTCTCCATAACAAAATACTGGTTATTTTGCTCGCATACATGCATTGCAGGTGCCAAAAAAATCTATAATAAATAAATAATCTCAGCTAAAAATCACGCTCTGTGCTTTTAGATTCTCATGATCTAATAGATTTTAAACCCATAACCCTAGCTCTGCTTCCTTGAGGCACAATTCAGGATAAACTTTCACCACTGTTTCAATCCAATTTCTCAAGATTTTATTCTTTCCCATATTTTCTTTCCGCTTGCAACTTTATCCTCCTCCTTTTTCCTCTTTAGAATTCTCCTTCAAACTTTACCACATTCCCTCAATTTGAGGACAGCATTTTCTGCAGAAAAACTTCTTCAGCTTCTTCCGACAATCTTTTAATAATATTCTCATTAGTTTCCCACTTGTAAAATCTTCACTTTTTATCACAACCTTTCAATCTCAACACCAACCAACCACCCCCGGCGCTGGTCCAAAGCCGGTCCGCTTAAACCGCATTGCTGTCCTTGGACCGGCCGGTCCTTGATAGATTCACGTTCCCATATTAATCCAACCGAAAACAAATCACGTGCGAACGTGACGCGCAATAAATAACGGCAACTACCGCCCTAAACAAACGCACCAACGTCCCTGTAGCCTATCGGGGCCAAGCCCAAGCCCGATCCGATCCGGTGCAGTGCACTGCGGGACAAAAAACCACCGACGCCGTGCCAGCGCCCACGCCGGGGCCGGTCTCACGGTACGGATTTGTCCTCAACCCTAGCTTAAGCGCTACCCGCGACGCACGATACCAGGTGCGATGTACCCACGTTACGGTGCACCCTACTCCTGCCGACGGGTGTACGTCCAACCCGCACACCCGTGTCCCCGTTCCCGCTTCCTCTGCACCCGCGGCCTGGGACTTGGCGTGGTACGTTTGCCAGTGCTCCTGTGGTGCCCGTTTTCTTAACCGCACCGCACCGCACGTAACGCCCACGCTGAAAATAAATAAATATGCATAAAATAAAAAGCTGTCAAAAATAACCGTAGCTTATGGGTACTCCAGCCCACGCGAGAAGCATGCTGATGCTGCGCCCACGAAAAATTATTAATGTAACCAAAGATATTACAGAGAGTCTCAATTACTACCGCTAGTGAGCATTACCTCAAGTAAATTTTCGCAATAAAAAAATTAAGATATAATATATAAATTGAATTTTTTTGGTTTTCCAACGCAAAACAGCTGAACAGCAAAGAGAGTGAGTTCTTGTCTTCTTTCTTTTTTTTTTTTTTTTATCTTAATTACTTTTTTTGAGTTTTTCTTGGGAGTAGCAGTGACGGGAATCGAGTGGCATCAGGAAAGAAAGACTTGGACGCGGCCAGTCCTGACAGCGTGGCAGACGGGGCAGCAAGCGGCGTCAGAATCCGCAATGGCAGCGTCGCACGCGGAGCACAGACACAGGTGCCGACACGGCAGCATCACCACCGATACGGCCGAAACGCGACACACCCGACACGCCCCCCTCCAGTCCTCGACCCGGTCCGGGTCCACGTGGGCCGACTCCGCGTCCTCGGCCGCTGATGACTCGCCGCAGCACTCGTTCGGCCTCTTGTTCGCCGCCGCCGTCGCCAGCCGTGCCTGCTGGATTTGGGCGTGGAGGGAGGCGGCCGCCGCCTGGTCCGACATGGCCTTCGCCTGCCACGTCAGCGACTCGGTCCGCAGGCGGGCGATCCGGTCCTCCAGCTCGGCGGTTCTCCGGACAGCCCAGTCCAGCTCCAGGTCCTTCTCTCTCAACCGCCGGGCGGCGGACTCCTCGGCAGCGGCGAGCAGCGCACGGTAGTGCTTCTGCATCCGCTCTGCTATCGTGTGCCTCAGCTGCTCTCCCTGTTTTAAAAACAAAATGACCGCCCCTCATTAATTGAGAAACGAGCAACAAAATCGAAGGAGACGAAGGGAGGATGGCTAATTTGGGTACCTGCACGATGAGATACTGCTCGATTTCGTCCTTCTGGTGGTTGATTAGAGCGGCGAGGTCTTGTTGAATGAAGGGATTGGATTGGGATTGGGATTGAGATTGATTTTGGGTTTGGTTGCTATCTTCGAAAGACAATCTGAGGCCCGTGGAGACTAGAGAAGGAGGAGGAGGAGGATGATAAGTTTGGTTCTGCAATTGAGCGAGGGTTATAAGAGCTGGAGACTGAATCGAAGGAGAGAAGAGATTCATCTGTGGCGTCGGCACCATTTGGAACGCGGCGGCGGCGGCGGCACCGGAGGGCTCTCTTCCTCTCTTTCTCTGATTCCCATTCACTGCAATCCAAACCAAAACAAACCCATTAAGAGATACAATCGAAGCACGAGAAGAAGCGGGGGGGGGAGAGAGCTCATGATGATGATCAAACTCACCTCCATTGGTGGCAAAGAAGAGCGGGGGCTGGTCGAGAAAGCCAGGTGGCTGCTGAGAGCAGTCCATCTCCTTCCTCTCCTGCTCGCTTCTGAAATCAAATCAGAGACCCACCATTAGAAAACTCAGACGCGATGCAAAATCAGAGAGAAACAGCCATTGCAGGGGAAGAGAGATAATGGGTACCTATTAAAGAGAACATTTGATGGGTATTGGGCCTGAACAGCCATTGAGATAGAGAGATAATAGAGAAAGAGAAGATTAGAGGGGTCAGTTTCTTCAGAGAAAACAGAGAGAGGGAGAGGAGGAGAATGAAGCGGTGGTAACTTCTTGTTGTTCTCAAAAGGATAGCAGAGAGAGAAGCGCTCTCGAAACGAACGAATGAGTCAGAAGACGACGCCCCTTCTTATTGTCATGCTCTCTGGTTTCACAGTTCACAAAGAAAGAGGAGCGGGAGGTGAGTTGGGCTTTTCACAAGGAAAGCCCAATGCCAACCATTTAGCCTCTAGCTTAATTTTAATTGATTCACCTGCTTTAATTGGGGATTATGATTTTATTTTTACGCATGTAGTTGGGGATTTACTAAATTAATTGATTACTCTGAATCAATACATTTTTTTTATTTTTTATTTTTTTTGCTATTAAATTTGCACATGCCATGAATCATGAATGAACGGGTGCGTGTACATTGGAGAAATATTAGGGGGTTCTTTTTTCCTCTTTCGGGCTACTGTTTCCTATTTATTTATTTTATCCTCTTTTTTGGTTTTCTTATTTTGTAAATTTATTTTGTTTGTTTGTTTCCCTTGGGTGTGAAGATAAATCCAACCTTTTGCCAACTGCTCTCTCCCCCTCTCCCCCTTTCCTTTTCTTTTGTTTCTTTTTCTTTTTTTAAGGAAAACGAGAGAAGAATGGCGAAATTTTAGCTTCTTTGCTTTCTCACCTAATATTGCTTGGGTGTGAGAAAACTTTTGGTTTGAATTATGGGTATCTTATTCTAATTGATTGAGATTGGGCAGTTGATTTGACCAAAACAGAGATAATTGGTTTCTAGATTTCACAGGAGGAGTGTATTCTTGAATTATGTTATATATGGAATTGTTTTATGGGGTTATTAATATTTCATGCTATTTGATTTTAGTCGTAAATCACATGAATGATGTGAGCTTGTGTATTTACTTGTAAGGATTCTGTAGAGCAGTTGACCAAGAGAGAGGGCAATTGGAAAACAATTCTTGTAGATTTAGCTTCAGTTCTAAGTTTAATGATTTTAGAATTTTTTTATGCCAGGATATGAGTGCATCAATCTATGCAATTCGAAATTATTGCAATTACTTCCATTAATTGTGCAGGAAAATGCAATAATCTTTCATTAATTAGAACATGCTCATGGCTTCATTGCCTTGTGGATTTCAAATAATGTGTACTACTTCTCTTTTATGAATTGATGCGTGAATTATGCATGTCACTGAAGAGTGATTGGATGTTACAAGCTCACAACAAATTAATATCCATCCAATAACACACAACAACAAAGTTCGGAAATCTAATGGCACTTGTCTATGTGAATTGAATTTAACCCCCATTTAGAATAATTCCCTGAGTAAAACAGTTAGTACATTGGTTTACGTGTATAATTTGATGATGTGAGCACTAAAATTTTTTTACATCGTCCGTCGCAAGTGGCATAGTGGTAATTCATTTCCTCCGGATACCTTGTTTCAAAAAAAAAATTTCCTCCAAGTCCAAAACAAGCCTACCATACGAACTTTGTGCAATGGACTTAATTTTTGCCCGAAGATTATGGGAACCTAATTTCTTTTCTCCATGCATGTTCAACGTTTCAAACGTTAATGCTCCTTGCCTTGCCTTTAATCAATCTTGTCAATTGCATGAAATTAAATAATTACCTCAAGATTTTCTTCCAAACATGCCATATGATATGTGTATTAAGAGTCTAAAGTCACAATTATTACCAAAAGAGAATAAAGATTAGTGCAAGGACAATGATGGGGGCCCAAGATGGCCCTCCAACATTCAAATCAAATGGCACGAGAAAGGAAAAGAGAGTAGTAGCCTTGATAATTTCACGAGGTAAAATCTCAAGGGCACGTGATTCTCTCAAAGAGAAGGTGAAGGCAATAACTCCTAGTGTGGGGTAGGAGTTAGGGTGGGGTGGGTGTGTTATCAACACACACACACACACACACAAAGAGCAAGAACCGAATCAATTCCATTAAGGGCAATCATCCCTTGAGACCTAGAAGAAGGATTTGTTCTCCATGTGCACTTAATGGCATGTGTAGAGAGAAAAGGAAAGAAAGAAGGGGACAAAAAAAAAGGAAAATAAAATGGAAAAAGATATTGGAGGATTTTGTCCGGGAGTTGATACTTGATAGGTATGGGGGAAGGAGCGGCGAAGGGGGCGTGGGGATGGAGAGAGTAATGCATCACTGGGCTCGTCACGCTTTTCTTGGGTTTTTTGGGCCCACATTTTGGGGCCCACTACGGAGTACTCCCGTAATGGGCCGGCTGGCGCGTTCTCTATCATAAATTTCCAATATCTACGTATATTTTGTGTGGAGAGAGAGAGAGAGAGAGAGAGAGAGAGATCATCTCATCTAATACTTTTATTTATTTGTTTGTTTTGTTTTTTTTTTTTTTTTTTGTATGATGGGTATATACTATACTATACCGTATGCTATTCCAAAAGTCAATTAGCAAAAAGATATGGCACAGAGAAATGCCTCACATGCATGTACCATCTAGAATAACTTTTGAAGTGTTGTTTCACAGCAGTCTACGCTGAAAAACATGTAAGGAAAATTGAAATAACACGCATCACGCTCCCGGTTTTGATTTTGCAATAAACGAGTGAGAGTGAAATGTAAGGAGTCTCAGAATTTCAGAATTAAGTTTTTAGCTATGATAAAAGATAATAATTACATAACGTTGAGAAAACAGAGAATGGATGACAAGCCGTGACATAACATTAGATATAGACAATGAACTTAAAACAAAAAAAATGAATATATTATCTTCTTTTTTAATAAAAAAGATGAAAAAAGAGGAATGTTTCTATATAGCAATGAAGAATAATTAAAGCTAACACAAAAAATTGAAGTAACATCTTTTTTGTTTGTTGCTTGCAGTTGAACCGTAGCTTTTAATCTAAATATCTATTATACTAACTCTCTGTTTATTTTTTTTTCCCTAAACAAATGCATGTTAATGCCACTTTTTGTTCATTCATTTTTATCTATTATTATTATTATTATTATAAAGACTTTCTGAACTTGAAACATCTCATATCCCGACGCCACTCTTTGTCATCAAATCAAGCTGGCAAGATTTTCAAGAATTTCATTTTATGAGAAACCTTTGGAAAAAGTCGTGGCATCCATCTTTAGTTTGAAATTATATATATTTCGAATTATTACAGTCACGTTTTCAAACTGCAGCGACTAATGGAGCCTTCATCATGATAATTTCACTGTTAGTGCGTGAGATGTCCTGCGTTCACGCCGAGGCGAACCCAAACTTTATTCAAATCTTTCATATTTTTGCTGACATATATAGTTCCTAGCTACTTTTGAATCTGTTGAACACAGCGTTCATATTACGTGCATGCATATTCTTTAGGCTTGTTTTTTTTTTTAAGGGTACATTGAAACCTCGTGCAGTATCACTGTTTCGCAGAAAACTCACGTGTACTATTGAAATTAGTGAGAAAAATATTCATGGATTATCAAATTTAATAGAAAATTTTTCTAAACTATTGCAAGATTTGACAATAAATTTACTAGTTTAATTGAATTTAGTCAAGATTATATTTGTACTTACATATAGTAAAAAATGCTTGTTTATTGTCTTAAAATCGATAGAAATTACAAAACATTACAATAAGATGTCGATTTTTTCTGCTGAACTTGATAGTACATAAAATTTTTCTATTCATTTCAATAGTACAAGGAGTTTTTTACGAAACTGTAATAAGATAAGGGTTTTACTACAATTTATCTTTTTTTTAATACTCCCTGAAACTTTCCTTGTCTTCTCAGAAAACCAAACAACTAGTTATAAACGGGGATTTTTTTTTTTTTTTTTTTTTGAGAACTTTTGAGACAACTGAGGATGGTATTTTGAGATTTTGAAAATTAAGAGGTTTTTCCTTTGAGAAAACAGGTAAAGTTTAAGAGGATATTAAGAAAATAAATTTATTATCTAATTTGACAACTTACACCGCAACTCTAATCGTAATAATAGAGAACTAATTGCCTGGCATATTGCACAGGAGAAATTGTATTGCAAGGAAGAAGTTCTGGCAGTCTTTATTAAATCATTTTATATTTTCTCATTAGCAACTGGGGGTGTGATTGATTGGCTATATTTTCTGTTGTAACAAAATAGTTGAAAAAGAAGCTTTAATTGTTACAATTAGAGTTATATATAAAATAAATTAATTTCTTACATAAAACAAAAATAGTTTTACTATTTAATTTGAACCGTAGATAAGTGCTTGTTTGTGGAGTAAATCACAAATTAAAATGAACCTTCAATATATTTATTTAAATAATTACATTATAACATGCTACATTTCTTAATCTATAAATGAACTTGGAACTTGAAAAAAGAGTGACAAAGGAATCCTATCTAATATTCTCTTCAGTTTTAGAGGCTGAGAATACAAGTCCAGTGGCTGTTTTTCTTATCAAAAATTTTCATGTCAGACATTAATCAATAAATTTTATTCATATACAAGCACACCACTTCGGAGGGTTAAATAAATGTTAAGTTTAACAACGATAAATACACCCTAGTAACCACTGCAGTGCAGGTGCGTGAAAAAGTCACGACTTCACTGAGGTCATTTCAGAGGCTTCATTTTTTTTCTTATATATAATTAAATTGTATTTGTGTGTTTCATTCAAGTTTTTACTCTTCTTTCTTAAGAATATTTTATCAAGTTTTTATTAATAGAACACCCGGTGCTTCTACCTCACGATTTTATCTCAATACACACACACACATACAGAAAAAGTATATCACCCGACAGCTGAGAGGCACTCTCAGCCGGCGGTGATGTGGCACAATATGTGCCACATAATTTGACAATCTTAATCGTGCTCTGCTTTTTGAAAATAATTGAAATTACTAAAATCCTCTATCTTTAAAAAAAAAAACAGTTTTCTTTGAATGATGTATTAGTTTTATATTCTTTATTATTATTTTTCTCTCATTTTATATATCTATCTCTCTGTGTCTCCTCACGCTGTCAGATCAAGAATTTGACTCGTAGAGAACGTGTTCTAAAATAGCAAGAGCGGGATCAGATATTGATCTTTAGTTTGCAGGCCTAGATATCCATCAGCTATTTTGACAGGTTCTTTTTTCCTCGGGATGTCAGCTTCAATGTTTTCCATCGTGATTCTTCTCTTCTTCTTCTTCTTCTTCTTCTTCTTCAAAAGGAAAGCCTATCAGAAATTTTTCATCATCGAAAATATTAACCATTCGACTTAAAATCTAAAAGACATGTAAAATACACATAAATATATAACCAATCTGTCATTATCACGATTAAAGTCGCTGGAAAAAAATTATTTTAAAAGTTGTCCTTTTCATCAAGACTGCGACTTAAGTCGCATTCATAATAATAAACTGTCAGATAAAATTGAGTTCTGTGACCATAATCGCAGTATGAAATTTCATCTTCAAATCATTTGTGTTACAAGACTGCGATCAAAGTCACAGTCTAATTAAAATTTATTAATAAAAAGACTGTGACCTTTGTTGTAAAAATAAAAAATAAGTTATAAAATACTGCGACCAAGGTCGCAGTGTTATCAAACAAAACTTTTCAAAAAGACTGCTATTATATAAGACTGCGACCAATGTTGCAGTCTTCTAATCATCGTAATTACTTAACTTATGACACCTTGTTCACTACTTCAATTGATTGCGTCTCTTGTTTCATAAGATTGCGACCACGGTCGCAGTATCCTATTTAGATTACTTAATAAAAAAATACTAAGACCAAGGTCGCAGTGTTAACAAAACATTCTCAAAAAAACTGTTGCTACATAAGACTGTGACCGAAGTCGCAATTTTCTAATCATCTTAATTAATTAACTTACAAGATTTTCGTCACTGCTTCAATTGACTACGACTCTTATTTCATAAGACTGCGACCACCCACGGTCACAGTATTCTATTTAGCTTACCAAGGTCAAAAAAATACTGCGACCCTAATCAAAAAATAAAAAAAAGGCTGCAACACTGCGACGAAGGTCGCAATGTAAAGTAAAAATAAATCTAAAAAGTGAAAATGATGTTAAAAAATTTTAAATCCAAATTTATTATTTTCAAAAACTGCGGCTTCGATTGCAGTTTCAGAAAAAACTAAAATAAACTGTTTCAAGTCGCAGTAATAAATTTTTATTGTGATTAAAACATCATTCAAAAAAATTTAGTAATCAAGATCTGTAATTTTTTGTTTGAAAAAACTTAAAATATCAGATCTGTAATTTTTTGGTGGAGGAATAGTTGTAGCCAAATTAAAAGTGAAACTGATGGTATTTTAGTCATTGGGTAGAGTTAAAGTGGTTGAGGGTCTTTTCGAGCAGGATGTTTTGTCTTTTACTGCCTAAATTTTTGACTTCTCTGCGACTAATATGAAGCCACGTCACGCCAGCTGAAAAACTCTCTCAGCTGGCGACTGAGGCGCAGATATCACACGCGCGCGCACACATACACACACATATATATATGAACTATTTCGGTGAGCACCGTTCTCACCCAGTGTTTCGGGCGAACTCCACAATCGGCCACCCCGAGGATGATCTGAACAGTTCATCTTAATTTATATACTCTAATTAGCCTACCAATGAAAATTCACGCAATTCTGAATTTTTTTTACTTATGCATCAAGTGACATCTTTAATCTACGGCAATTATAACATATGTTTTGTAGGCACTTGATGCATAAGTAAAAAAGTTTAGAATCACATGATTTTTTTATTTGATAACCTAATTAGAATATATATATATATATATATATATATATATATATAAAGATGAACGATTTAGATCATTCATAGAGTTGACTCACCGTAAAATTCACACGAAAATCTCACCGTGCAATTCTCACAGGAATATTTCCCTCGGCGCGCACACAAGAAAACTCTTCTTTTTAGGTCTCCAGCTGCGTCCGTGCTGTTTCCTGTGCGTTTCCTCAGGACCTAAGTGGTAACCAGGGTGGTCTCCACTCCCGAAAATGGTTGGTTCAGGCTCAGTTTTTAGCTGGGTCCAAATCACAGGGTTTTTATCCCCTTGAGAGGAAATAATTTAATGGGCCATTTGGCATATCAATCTGAACTCTGGACTAGAAAATAAAAACTCTGGGATTTGAGAGTAAAAAAATGCAATGAATTGGGATTCTGATGGTCAGGAACAGCTAGGCCCAAAAAAATGAGCATAAAATGTGAGACTGACCTGGGCCTAAGGAATTTGACCCCACCGAATTGGGTCCCACTAAAAACTAGGCAAATTGTGTGATTGGTTCACCCACCGATTTACTTAAAATAAAATGGTCAGTGAAAAGCTTTAAACTCATCTAGTCTAGATTTAAAAATTGAATAGTGGTACTCAAACATTAATTTGTCGACTAATATCAAACCTGCAGCCGAGCCATGTGGCCGAGGGCCACACCCATTAGGCGGTTCTGCAGTTTAAATCTTTTCGGGCTCTATTGTGCAGATAATATTGATAAGTTTCCTTTTAATCTCTCTGATGGTAAAAAATAAAAATAAAAAATATCAAAACTGTAATTGAAAAGTTTACCCGGTGAGGAGACTGTACAAGTTGGCATTTTATTCATTTCTTATTAAAATCAATAGAAAAATAAGATTTATACATAGTTGACATTTTTTCTAAGGGACTGTTTTGACTGATGGAAAGCAGACTCATGAAAATTCGTACTGTTCATGCAGTTTGCTGAGTTGAAAAAGAGGCCCACCCCATCAATTTTCAGGAATAAACAAACAATTTAGAGAGAACGAAAACGCGGCAGGGCCCACACCGTGTGTGCGCACAAAAAAAAAAAAAACATAATTTTCCAACACTCTCGGGGCAAACAAAACAGGGCCTTCAATGAATTGTTCTAGCGAATAAGTTGCCCCTCAAGTCTGTCAGCATCAACACCATGAGATGCTAGAAAATGACATGAGGAGGGACTGTTCTAATTGTAATTTGCAAACTTAGGAAGACTAGTGAACTCGGGAGAATTTGAAGGAGAGGCAAGGTATCTTAATTTGCATCGTGAGTCAGCAACTCATTATTGTTATCTTTTTTTTTCTTTCATGTGAAGGAGAATTTAGATGCTTTTATGCTTTTTCTTCACATTGTATGTTCCAATATGTAAAGAGAAGCTTCTTCAAGCTTTCTATGCTTTTGCTCAGTTGGCTATAGAAATGCTCATGTACAGATATGGAATATTGGCAAGCTCCATAATTTGTATTTGTGCAAACTCAATAGAGCACCTTCAAAGAAGAGCAGCAAACTAGGGTATTTCTGTACTGGAATTTGTACCACAGAAAAAGAGAAAATTAAAAGAAACAATCACATTTAAATCATTAAGGATTGGGGTTGTAAATGGTATCCGATAACTTGAAAATCCGGTCTGACTGTTTACAAACGGGTCTGGTTCGGATCAAAACGTTAGACCCAAAATTCTTAACGGGTCAGATTTGAATATGACGCTTTGAATCCCGAAACCCCAATAATAAACTCGAAAAGAAAATATATATTATAAAACGATACTCATCACATACGTTACTATATTTAAAATTATAAAAATGAAAACATGATCCTATTATTATAAAAATACAATATGTAAATTTTCAATTTAAATCTTATAAAATTAAAATACACTTTAAAAAATAACTTTAATTGAAACTTGAATACTTTTATTTAAAATGCGAATTTGACCGAACCTGATAAAAAAGAAGGAATCGCGAACCGGACCCGAGTCTGATTCTGAATTTTTTTTCTGGTTCGGGTGCGGATATGACATGGATCTGATGTAAACCCGACCCTTTTACACCCCTACATCAAGGGGGCACAACATTAGTCATTGCCCCTGTTTCTTAGAAAAGAAAAGGAGAAACAGAAAACAATGTAATACAAAATAAAAGAGAAGCTCTCAAGATATCACTGTAGAGAGATTTCGGGCTGTGCTAGAGCTTACCAGGGAGGGCTCATGAGTCATAACAATGTGATTCGACCACTTTCTACCTAAAAATTTTGTTTTTGATTTTAACTTCATATTTAAATCCCTCATTTTCTATGTTGAAATTGTGGGTGTGAGACTATATTCATTTTCGTTCACACATGTCTCTCAACACAAGTATTATTTATCCTTAATCATCTGAAGTTGCTCTGTAGATTTCCTTTACTTAAAGATTAACACACACGTCTGGCTTTCTGCAGACAAGCCCTGAATGGACCCCTTGACAGCTTCGCTTTGTCCATCATTCTTCAAGGGCAAGAGTCAATAATGGGGGTTTATGGCCAGTGCAGTGCAGTGCACAGCCAGGCTTTGTACTAAAAATACGAACTTGCAATTGCAAGTGTCACTATTTACCATTTCCAAGGCACGTAGTAAAAGCAAGCAAGCAAACAATCTCTCTCTTTTTCTTCTCTTTGTTGCAGCCACGACCCTTCTACAACTGTTAATATTCTCATCATTGCTAACATTAAAAGCTTTGAGTTGCAGATATAATATTGATAATATGCTTTAATTCACTCAATAATAATAATAATAATAATAATAATAATAATAAACACTTTCCTCTCTCAATAAGGAGATATATCTCTTACTAAATATTTGCATTGCATCAACAAAATTTTCTCTTGTTGAGGCAAAGATCTCCACTGTACGGAGAGAGTATATAGAGGAAATAAAAAGAATCGGAAGAGTTTTTAAAACTCATCAGAAAGATAGCGTAGAGATCGGAAGTCAAAAGGAGTAAGAACATGACTCGTTGTAGACCAAGACAGAGCCCGGTAGACCGCCCGGTCGACCGGTGTGCACGACGTGCACAGACATGGCCCGGTCGACCGCTGGATCGACCGTGGAAAAAGAACGGTCGACCGACTGACATGAGCCAACTCTCGGTTGGTTCCGATCAACCGAGCCGGTTGACTGAGGACAAGGGTCGGTCGACCGGCCGGTCGACCGACATACGTGTTTTATACTCCTTTCAGGATTCAGACTCCTTTTCTGTTTTGAGGTCGAATCCAATCAAGGTTTCCTAAATCCCTGGGACTCTCTGGCTATATATATGGGTTAGAGCCCTCATGAACTGTATCCCACTATATCCCTCTGAAAATCTCCCTTGAGAATTCCTTGAAGTAAGGGACAAGTTGTAATTGATTGTTGAATCAATAAAATCTCTCTCTCCCTTGCCCCGAGGACGTAGTCAAATTGTCGAACCTCATTAAATATTGTGTTGGCTTGCTTTCTCTCTTGTTTCTCTGTTCTTGTCGTGTGGGTGCTTCTCAGGCGCGTCTATCTCTATTGGGGATTCCTCATTGGTTGTTGCCTCGCGCGCAACAAGTGGTATCAGAGCATCTCAGGTTCGTGGTGAGATCGTGTGTCGATTCCAAGACCATTGGTTACTGTTTGACGGAGATCGTGTGTTGGTTTCGGAGCAGCGCTGGGACTGTTTGTGGGATCATGTGTCGATCTCAAAACAGCGTTTGGATTGCTCAAGGAATCAATTCGGAGGAGTAGATCGATTCAGAAACTTTTCGAGGGGTTCACTTGAGGTAAAGATCCTATCTTTATCTACTTTGTTTGATCTAATCTGTTTGCTTTCACATTACTTTGAGGAATCAGTTGAGAAGATGGCTGGAGATAGTACATCTACAGTGAAATCCGTGAATCCACATCCATTGAGAATTGATGTGGTGAAGTTCGACGGCAAAAACAACTTCGGAATGTGAAGATGTGAGGTGATGGATGCATTGACATTATCAAACCTCGAAGACACTCTACGGTTGGAGAAAAAGCACGATTCTACTACTGAAAAAGATTAGGACAAGATAAACCGGACGGTGTGTGGCTTGATCAGGTTTTGTTTGACACAAGACATCAAGTATCATGTGTTGTATGAAACATCTGCGAGGCAGCTATGGGAGATCCTGAAGAAAAAGTATCTGATGAAAAGCATCGAATCGCGATTGTAGTTGAAAAAGAGGCTTTATCATCTCCAGATGAAGAAGGGAATCTCCATAGACGAACACATGAATATCTACACAAAGCTTCTTACAGACCTGCTTAATATGAATATGAAGATCGATGAAGAGGATAAGGCGGTAATTCTATTGAATTCTCTTCCTGAAGAAGAGTATGAGACATTTACTCTTACATCGATCAATAGAAGAAAATCCCTTAACTACAATGAGGTGTGTGCTGCTCTTGTGAATTATGAAGTAAGGAGGCAGGACATAGTGTCTTCTTCAGGAAGCACAACAGCAAAGGAGTTGGTGGTAAGAGGCAGGAGTCCAATCGGAAGGGCAGAGGTGATCAGGAAAGATCGAAATCCAGATCAAGTTTCAGAGATCTGAAGAAGAGCTAGTGCGCCTTATGCAAGGAGTTAGGGCACTGGAAGATTGATTGTCTGAAGGCCAAAGGTAAGAAGAAGGAGTCGATGACCGAGGCAAATCTCGCACAGGTGGTCAGTACTCATGCCAATACTTCACAGACGGAGGGATCAAACTCAGACTTATCGGTATTTTCTTTTTCTGTTACTATTCCTACTGTTGGTTACTCAGATAATTCTAAGTGGATCTGAGATACAGGAACTATCTATCATGTGTGCCCGAATATGGACTGATTTTCTAGTTTTAAGAAGCTAGATGGATGTTTCACTGTCATGGGTGATGATCATCCGTGTAATATAGAAGGGATAGGTACAATGTGCATCAAGATGTTTGATGGGATAGTATAAGAATTGAAAGAAGTGAGGTATGTATCTTAACTCAAAAGGAATCTTATCTCTGTTGGTACTTAGAAAACGTTGGGTCTTGTGGTATCTATACTATATGGTGTTCTCAAGATGACCAAAGGCTCAATGGTGGTTATGAAGGGCATCCGCCGGAACAATCTCTACTACTTGAAGGGTAGTACAGTTATAGGTCAGGTGGAGACTTCTATTTCTTCAGATGATGTTTGCACACAAGTATGACAGATGAGGTCGAACACGGAGGTGAAAAGTCTTTGTAAGCTCCAGCAAAGAAGGGATCATTGGAAGGTGCATCTAGCTGCAACATAGAACTGGGTGAACACGACATTCTGGACAAGAAGAAGGTGAAATTTGGCACCACTACTCACCACTATGAAAGTCTTCTTGATTGTGTCACGTAAGTATTTGGGGACCTGCTAAGACTGCATCGCTTGGAGGTCATAGGTATTTTATCTCTTTTATTGATAATTTATCTAGGCATTGTTGGATATATCCCATGAGACAAAGGTATGAAGTCCTAGATATGTAGGTGAGGTGAAAAGGTATGATTGAGCAGCAGACTGTTAGGAGATCAAAGAGTTACAAATGGTAATGTTGAAAGATACAAGAATCAATTCCTACATTTTGGCCAGAACATTGGTATTGGTACTCACTTCACAGATGGAATACATGAGTTGGCTAAGGAGATAAATCGTTCCTTACTGGAGAAGGCTCGGTGTTTGTTGTCTAATGCACAATTAGACAAATTATTTTGGGTTGAGGTGATTGTGTATGCTAGTCATCTCATAAATAGATTATCATGACTGCGATAAGAGGTAAAACTCCACTAGAAGTTTTGTCTGGGAAGGCTGCTCAAGGTTATGATTTGCTGCAGGAATTTGAAAGTCCGGCCTACTTTAGTGCCAAAGATGGCAAGGTAAATCCGCGAGCAAAGAAGTTTGTGTTTTTGGGTGTCAAAAGAAATATGAAATGCTACAGGTTATGGGACCCTGAAAATAAGAAGATCGTGTTGAGTCAGCATGTCACATTTGATGAGACTTCAGTATTGAAGTCTACCGTCTCTCAGCAGGTGGAGAAGACGAAGACCAAGGATATATCGCAGCAGGTGGAGGTTGATACTACTCCACCACCTCCAGTTAGCTCGGTATCAGGGAGGACTTCACCGGATGTGACACCGGGTGGAGATCATGTAGCCAGTTTTGATGCTGAACAGGTTGAAGACATTCATGAGAATGTCAAATTATTTGCAGCAATTAGAACCAAAATAAAACCACGAAAGTGGGTAAAGAAGAACGAATCTCAAGTTTGTGACCGCGACAAACTCAAGTTGAAAGCCGTTGTTTTCCATAACGGTAATAAGGAGATTCATATGACTCAGCCAGGTCGGTTCGCTGTTGAAGATTCAGTCACAAGTGCTTGAGCTTGATGGAGCTCTTTTTAATGAACTACAATTGGCTTGATCCCTTGGGCAAGGTATGTAGGCAGCCGTAAAGGCGCATCCATTTGGTGATGCTGGCCGTATGAAGCTGTTTGGGTTCTCGAGAAGCTGATTGGGACTTCATGTAGAGGTGAAGAGTTGGACTTCACGTAGAGTTGAAGAGTTGGATTTCACGTAGAGGTGAAGTATTGTGACCTAGATGATCAGTTGATCTTCTGGCGAGAAGATGGTTAAGCTTGCATAAAGGGGTATGCATCCAGTTTGTTAAAGCCGATGATGGTGTTTGGTGTGCTCTTCTCAAATTTTAGTTGGATTATCTTGAAGACATAAGGACTGGAGAGAGCCAGTCAGTTGGAGAGTTAGTGTTGGCTTATGATGGGTTCTTCTTGAGGTCATTTGGAAAAGAATTTCATTAAGTTGTTGAGTTGGAGACATGTTCGTTGGTCGGCTCGTATAGCATTTCTCGTTGGTGAAGAGATGGGAAAGTCATGTATGATGCATTCCGTTTGGATAGATGAGCTAAAGTTAAAAATTTACAATTGATATTGGAGTTTGGTGAGAGTTGCAGGTGGCAACAACAAACTCAATTTGGATCTGGGAAGATCAGTGGAAATCAATTGTACACGTGCTGGCGATTCATTTGAAGGAACATGTTTCGTCTATTGGCCAAGTCGAGATCGTGTGTCAATTTCGCCAAGATCATGTGTCGATTTCGTTCAGAGCGCTCAAACAGAGATCATGTATCGATTTCGCCGAGATCATGTGTCAATTTCGCCAGATGTTCGTTAGAGTTTGGTTCAGATTTAGAAAATCTTCACCGAGGTGGAGAATTATAGGGAGAGAGGAGATAAAAAGAATCGGAAAAGTTTTTTAAAACTCATCAGGAAAATAGCGCAGAGATCGGAAGTCAAAAAGAGTAAGAACAGAACTCGTTGCAGGCCAAGACAGAACCCGGTCGACCGGTGTGCAAGACGTGCGCAGACATGGCTCGGTCGACCGTGGCAAAGGAACGGTCGACCGGAGCGGTCGACCGACTGACATGAGCCAACTCTCGGTTGGTCCCGGTCAACCAGGCTGGTCGACCGAGGACAAGGGTCGGTCGGCCAGCCTGTTGACTGACAGACGTATTCTGTTCTCCTTTCAGGATTTAGACTCCTTTTCTGTTTTGAGGTCGAACCCAATAAGGATTTCCTAAATCCTGGGACTCTCTGACTATAAATATGAGTTAGAGCCCTCATGAATTGTATCCCACTGAAATCTCCCTTGAAAATTCCTTGAAGAAAGGAACAAGTTGTAATTGATTGTTGAATCAATAAAATCTCTTTCTCCCTTGCCTCGAGGACGTAGGCAAATTGTCGAACCTTGTTAAATATTGTGTTGGCTTGCGTTCTCTCTTGTTTACCTGTTCTTGTCGTGTGGGTACTTCTCAGGCGCGTCTATCTCTATTGGTTTGTTCCCCAACCTCGGTATACATTCTAGGAGCATGCATATATATATATATATATAAAATCCACAACATTGACAAAAGATTACCTTCAACTTCATAGGGTGAAAACTCACTAGTAGAAAATTGTCGGAAATTTTTATAAATAAAAGTGAGAACAACTACTAAGATTTACTTTTGAGACACAGGATGGAGGATAACCTCTAATCTACACAGGCACATCACTAATTATTCAAATTAAATCTCTCGTTCGACAACTGTGAGGATCGAATCTGAAACCTCACCCTCTTACAAATGAGCCAATCCGCCGGTTAACCACTAGGATTTACTATAAAATGAGTGTTTTTTTTTTGGTGGGGGGACGGGGGATCAATGGGTTTTGTTTGGAAACGAGAGTCATGCAAGAGTAATGCCAACTCTTAATTAAACTATCAAAAACTCGCAAAGATTAGCAAGTAATCTGACTTGCCACTATCTAGAAATTTACAAAACTACTTCTCCAAAGTCTAAGCCACTTCCAACCTCTTAACTCGAGAGTTGCTAATTTGACTCCTAACTTGTAACTAATGTCTCTCATTTCTCTTTATACAAAACTTTTGACTCTTGGTAACTCTGTTTTTATTCGAACAGCTAATTAAAACCTAGTCTCTAACCCATCTGCTATACAAATTTCTAAATGTTGAGAACTCATGTTGTCGAATATGCAGAGTATGTTGTTGTGTAAGAAGAAAATTGGGCTTGTAATTTGAACTATTAGCATTAAAGAAAAAACAATAGTTTTTTTTTCTCTCCAAATCTTCAACCTTTTTAAGTGCTTACCTATTTTACCTATGACCCTTTAGGATAAAAGTTGTTCTTTTACCCTTTATCCATCCATGTAAAACAATTTTAATTACTATAATATCTGTCAAAGTCACAATAATGCAATTTTAATTTAAGAAAAGAATTATGATACCACTGGGTGGGAGAGTAAGGATACAGGCACATTCAATAAAATAAGAATTAATGTAAAATAAAACTTATTATTATTATTTTTTTACCTTTCTTTATAGGCCTTATGTTCTAATTCTAGAAAATTTTACGAATGAAAAAAAGAAAGAAACTTTTCATCTTCTTTTTTGAAATAGGTATCAGAATTTTTTTTCTTTTCTCACAGATCTTTTTTTTTTAATTCAAAGTTCTTCAAATAGAGATTAACGACAATGAAAAATTTTAGATACGTAATCATGAAAACATTGAAGAGGGACATGTATCATGAATTCTTGCCTCCACCCAATAAATGCTATTTTATTTTTTTATTTCAAAATTTCTTTTTGAAATGAGGATATAATATAAGTATGGCTTGATTTCAAGATTTGTTAATAGTTTGTATATGGATAGATAGAGTTAGTTTGGGCGTGATACATACGAGAGTCACAATCGAATTAAAATTCTAAATAAAAGAGTGATAGTTATAATAATAAGAATAAATAATTTTCAAAATTCCAACATTACTATCAACCCTAATATCATTTGCACTCAATAACTCTATCTTATTTTGGATATTTGACAAGAGTTAAATACTAACACTAGCTACCTCTTGTTGCCAAATGCAATCACAAATAAGGTACATGCTACCCTACCTTGCCCTGTTACACTTACCAGGGACAAATCCACCTACAGTCTAGTGTGGCAGATGCTGACACTAAATTTTAGGGATGAATCCACTTACAGTCTAGTGTGGGCAGATGCAGACACTAGATTCTATAAGATAATGAAATAGTACATATAATTTAAAATTTTTTTGTATGCATTTTTTCTTTTTAGATTATTTTTACTAATATGAAAATACTTTTGAGCTCCAGTTCAACTGATAACTTATAAATCTAAGTTATTGAAAGTCACAGGTTTCAAGTCTTAGTGGGTGTAATATTATTTTTAATTTTTTTCTCTCTTTTTATATTATATTTACGCTCACACTTGAATTTTTATTATATTTTATGTCCACACTGAAAAAACATGTTGCGTCCACCGCAGCTGACTCTTACTCACCCTTCTCTCAACAAGTTCGGCGAGAGTTGAATCATACATCACATGCATCCCTAATTTGATGTTTTCTCACACATCTTTTGCTTGTCACACTATTTGAAACAAGAAGGATTAGACTTTGCAACTGCAATTTCTTAACGCGTGAGCTATATTTTTTTCCTTGCTACTTAGTCAAATTATTTTTGCCAAAAACAAATTTGATGTCAAACAAACTAAAGTAAGAAGTTGACTTTTAATGCCATCGAAAGCGTTGCCTTTTTTGTCTTTTTCGAGGTTTCATGGATAAACTTTTCTTGTTTAAGACTGGGAGGATGAGTTTGTTCAAAGAACAAGGTTTTGTAAATCATAAAAGAAAGTTATTCTAAACGAGCCGTTCATGGAAATTCATTCGCCACGTATGATGTTTGCTAGTTCCTCCTTTAGCGAGAGCTCGATGTGAGCTCACGAATCTTTTTATGTGAAAAAGGAAGAGAAAGAAAATAGAGAAAGGGCCCATGCCGTCCGAATCAAACAGTTTTGATGTTTCTGTCTTCCTCCTCCTCTTATTTCATCAAGAGGAGCAAGAGGTCCGAGCTGAATCAAGGAAACATCGCTCAGTGTCAGTGGCAGATGCAGGATATTTTTTCAGAGTGGACATAAATGCACTAAGAATTTCAATATGAGGGTAAATGTAATATGACAAGAGAGAGAAAAAAAGTACCAATAACTTAGATTTATAAGTTACCGCTTGAGATGGAGCTCAAAAATATTTTTGTGTTACTATAAATATCTAAAGAAAAAATTATATAAAAAAAAGTAATTATTTTCTTATTTTATAAAATCCAGCGTAGGCATCCGCCGTCACTGACCTATATGTGAGTCTGCCCCTGCTCAATGCATAGACCCCTGAAGCTTTTGGCGCATGAAGTCTTGCAACCCCTAGACCGTGAAACCCCTCTGTAATTCTCATACTTGGTCTTGAGTTTGATCCTCACCGTTTGCAATAAGAAAATTTTCTCGAAACAATTTGTAAGTGTATATGGTGTGTGTGTGGTAGAAGGAGACATTACTACTCTAAGAGATAAGCAGAAAAGAAAAAGATAAAAGGAAATCAATTATTTTTCTGTATTTTTAAAGCATCTCAGTAGTGTTTTGAACTCAACCAGTGTAATGAAGGACACCAACAGTGCAAGTTTCCTTCAGACAACTGATTTGACCCAAAAAGTAATGCTGATAAATTGTGGGCTATCAATGTATACATCACACAATGTTAATGACATCCACAAATTAACACAAAGTTCACATATAGGAGCCATTAATATGAAGAGGTCGAGACACAAATAATGCATGTATATGACCAATTAACACAAACTTCTACAGTTCAGATATAGGAACTCAACCTCTTAAGTTTGCTTTTTTACCTTGAATGTATTCAAAATCTTTCCCCTGCTGTAATGAAGAAGGTCGAGACACAATCCTAAGCCTGAAAAAGCCACTGTAAATGAAAAGAAAAAAAAAAACAGCTTAGTCCACAAAATTGTAGTCAAATTTTATATCAGTTAACAGAAGCCATTAACAAAATAGTTCCAGATGAGAGATGAGTAAATGAATCAAGATCAAGCAAAATAACAGTGACTAAATCCCAGTTACACTCTCACCTGAGAAAGGATAAAAGAAAAGGATGCGCAAAGCAAGATAATAGAAGGTTAAATAAGAGAATCGGTATAAAGTCAAATCTTAATATTTATAAATAGAAAATTAAACTCAAAACCTGAGAGGCAAGTGTGCATTGACTAATTAAAGCTGCAGCCCAACTTGCCCAGGGATACATCAAGAAATATCGGTGTCATCAGTGATCAAACCAAAAATATTGAAAAGTGATTACAAATGAGTAATATGTGAGCGAAAGGAAATATGGAGTCAAGCATGTTATTTGATAAAAAGGATCGACATAACAAGTACCCCGAGCCATCAGCATGATTTGGATTTGAAATAGTTGGAAACCACCGAGCTAAAATCACTAGTTCCAGATATGAAAAAAGTTGCAACATCGAGAGAGAGTGACAACTTAAAAGTATGCAAATAAAAGAAATATGCGATCCAGGTAAAATATTTGCATGCAGGGAAAAAGATGAACGCATGCATAAAATTACAGACTTCAAATAATTCCAAATTTACATACATTATCAGATCCATCTACAACTGCTTACTTACATTCTCAGATTTATCTACAACTTCCTACAGGTCTCTGCCATAAGAACTATGATTCCCATATGTGCCACATTCAAACTTGAAGGAGTTCATCTCTCTTTGGCCCAATAAACTCTACTGAAAGATAATATCGGAGACTGGACCCCCAAAGTTTTGGCTCTTGTAGACTCATAGGTCACACAAAATCACATTGGAATTATGTCCAATTCTCATAGACAACCCACAAGTTTATGAAAGGACCTTTCAAGAACCTACATACATGGAAGCAAAAACATAGATGCTTTCTTCCTATTGCTTTGTCCACAAATGGGTAAAAGAAAGCAAGGGAAAGAATAGAGAGAGGAATTGACAACCATCTCAAAAGGTTCACACTTATTCGCAATTGTAGCTACTGCTAAATTACAAGAACTTATTCCTTGTCCATCTTTTCTGTTATCGCCTTTCGCTATGAATCAGGACACAGGATACGCTCATCGTATGCTGACAGGACGCACTAAGTTATCCATGCTAAACTGTAGCTCATAAATTTGAAGATTCGAGTTTGTAGAAAGGCACTGATTACTTGGAAAATTTTCAAGAAAAAAAGTCTCTCTGTAGCAGCAATTCAGAGTGTGCAAACAAACCAGTCCATGCATTTAAACAGGGCCAAAGGACCCTCATGAGCCAGGGACAAGTGAACTTGACCTGCCAGAAAGAAAATGCAGTGATGGAAAATTACAAGTTCAATTGGTGGTGAACCAACCACCTGTCGGGCTCTGATTGTGATATCAACTCTGAATGGTATGCATCAAATGCTTAGATGGGATCAGTAGGTCATAATCTTGAATGGTTCCAGATGATGCAGATAGAAAATATGTGCATCTTTCAGTTCAGTTGAGCATAGCACTGTCACATATCCTTTTGGCTCACCATTCGACACCTAACGATACTGATAATATCTTCTAATTTTTGTTCAACATATACAAATTGTAAAAGTCATTTCAGAATATTGTCTACTAAGCAAAACATCTAAATCCAGTGACCTCCATTGCTGCATGTCCATCACACATGGCTTGTCTCCAGAAAATCTTATCGAAACTAGACGAGCGTCTTGATACCTAGGACTTGAAGGTAGGGAAACTTTTTTAATTCATTTAAATATGCACACAAGGTTCGTGCCAAGTACATGAATGCTCCCTCTAGACCTGTAATAAAAGGATGTTGTAATGAAGTAAAATAGAAAATAGTATGTCAGTAATGAAAGGAAGCTATCAGTGAGATAGACACTAAAATGTAGACATATTGAGGCATAAATTTGAAGTAACCAAACAGATAAGAAGAAAGCGTGAAAATCCTTTACTTCTGAAAGTTGATTGCCATTTGCCAATATGGTGAATTGTTGAAGGAGTTCTAGGAGATGTTAATCGTAACAATATGAAATATAAACTAAATAGATAATATCCTTCAGATATTATCAAATCAGGTTCTAAATAAAACATACATAATAAATCGACCAAATTGCATGCTGTTTGTTTCCAGAAAAGGAAGTTTCTCATTCATGGAAGATGTGATAGAAAAACAAAAAACGTGAGCTGGAATTCCTGTAACTCAACTACATTGCTAAAGTCTGAACGTTAACTGCTGGCGCACTCTCCATCTCATGAGCTGCAAAGTTCTAATAGAAGAAAAAGGATATTCTCTCCTTTCTCTCTCAAGGAGAGCAACATGACATCTCTAGACAAATGTCTAATGATGAATAATACTCTTCAAATTCCAAATTTCCAAGAGCAGAACTATTTGGAACAAATAATTGTGCCATATTCCTAAAAGTCCTTGTTGACACACGCGTGACAAACAGCAGCTACAATGTGCCATTCAAAAGTGAGGGCAATTTGTCAAAATTGAGGGCAAAGAGAATGAATGAATGATCAGTGCGTGATTACACACTTCTAACTTTCAACCGTCGTTCCATTTAAGGAGGAGCTAACGTCAACTATCACATGGTACATACCAGCGAAGATTACAATACCTACAGCCATGATTACGAATATATATATATATATATATATATATATATATATATATATATATATATATATATATATATATATATATATATATATATATGTTGTGCTCGGAGACAACAACCCTTAGAGGATCCAACCAGAACTCAATCACCAAAACAATGAAACCAAAAACTAGAAGAAGAACCAAACGCAAAAACCAGATCTAACGAGGTTCGGCCAACCTGCCTACGTCCTCGGGGCAATCCACGGAGAGAGATTTCTTTATGGAAGATGGTTTACAATAGCTCTGGATCTCTATGAACACAAGAGAGTCAGCAGCTATACTTTCTCAAAGTTCTCAAAGCACTAAACCCTAGAAAATTACAACCAGGGCTTAAATACATAATTTCCCGAAACAGCAGATTTCGCCCAAAACCCGACTACCGGTCGACCGGCCCGGTCGACCGGTCCATTACCGTAACTTGGGTTTTTCTCTCCAGTCGACCGGGCCGGTCGACCGGGAACCAACAGAGACTTCACCTGCTTACAGAGACCCTCTCCGGTCGACCGGTCCGGTCGACCGAAATCCAACCGAGAGCTCTGTAACATGCAGACATTCTCTCCGGTCGACCGGGATAACCTGGTGCACTTCGTGCATGTCGGTCGACCGGTCCGGTCGACCGACCTCTGTCAATTTTCTGCTGCTGCTTCTTTTTCCTGCCCGCTGTTCCTTCGCCTTTCGTCGTAGACTCTTTGGCAGTCTTCAACAGCACCTGGCATGTCTTCACATCCTCTAATGTACTCTCTCCTCCAACAATTCTCCACCTCGGTGAAGATTGTTAAATCTGAGCCGAACACCGACTCGATAGCGGCTGCACCAATCTGGTTGCCTACGTACCCCTTGCCCAAGGGATCAAGCCATCCGTAGTTCATCCACATGAGCTTCAGCAAGCTCATTTCACCTGAAGGATCTGGAGCAAGTCTTTGCAGTGTGCAAACTTCACTCCCGTAACCACCTTTGTAAGCATGTCGGCCGGATTCTCTGAAGTATGAATCTTCAACAGGTTGATGTCATCTTCCTCCAGAATCTCCCGAACAAAGTGATACCTGACATCGATGTGCTTCGTTCTTGCATGGTAGACTTGGTTCCTTGCCAAATAAATGGCACTCATACTGTCACAGTGTATCTTCAAGATCTCCTGTTCCACTCCCAAGTCGTCTAGCAATCCCTGAAGCCAGATTGCCTCCTTCATGGCCTCTGTCAAGGCCATATATTCAGCCTCTGTAGTCGACAACGCGACTGTGGACTGAACTGTGGAGCGCCAACTCACCGGTGCCTGCGAGAATGTGAATACATACCCAGTAGTCGACCGGCGTTTGTCAAGATCACCTGCATAGTCCGAATCCACGTACCCTATGCATTCCTGCTTCCCGGTGTTGTCCTTCTCAAATACGAGGCCTACATCAACAGTACCCTTGATGTACCTCAGGATCCACTTCACTGCTTCCCAATGGCCCTGACCTGGATCATGCATATATCTGCTGACCATGGAAACTGCCTGTGATAGATCCGGCCTTGTACACACCATTGCATACATCAAGCTTCCCACTGCATTGGCATATGGTACATGAGTCATATGCTCACGCTCCTGAACACTCCTTGGAGACATCTTCGCTGACAACTTGAAGTGCGGCGCCATTGGTGTACTTACAGTCTTCGTATCTTTCCCGATATTAAACCTCTGCAGTACCTTCTCCAGATAGCCCTTCTGAGTCAAGCTAATCCTGCCAGCCTTCCTGTCCCTTGTGATCTCCATACCCAATACTTTCCTTGCTTCCCCCAGGTCCTTCATCTCGAACTCAGACGATAAAGTCTTCTTCAGAGAATCAATTGCAGATCTTGACCTAGAAGCAATTAGCATATCATCTACGTAAAGTAGTAGATAGACATACTCACCAGATGGTAGCTTGTTATAGTACACACATGGATCGAAGTGGCTTCGTGTGTACTTCTTCTTCCTGATGAAGCTGTCAAATCGTTTGTACCACTGTCTCGGAGACTGCTTCAGACCGTACAGCGATTTCTTCAGCTTGCATACCAACTCCTCTTTCCCTGCAGTTTTGTAACCTGTGGGCTGAGTCATGTAGATCTCCTCCTCAAGATCGCCGTGGAGAAAGGCGGTCTTCACATCGAGTTGGTCAAGGTCCAACTCATTCTGTGCCACCAAGGCTAATAGGATCCGAATAGACGAGTGTTTTACAACTGGGGAGAACACCTCGTTGTAGTCGATCCCTTCTCTCTGTGCGTAGCCTTTAGCCACCAGCCTTGCCTTGTAGCGCACTTTGTCTTCTTGGAGTGATCCCTGCTTCTTAGCAAACACCCACTTACACCCTATTGCTTTCTTCCCCTTGGGCAACTTGGTCAGTTCCCATGTGTTGTTCTTATAAAGAGACTGCATCTCTTCATTCATAGCTCCTTTCCATAACTCAGCTTCTGAACTGATTTCAGCTTCCCTGAAAGTAGATGGAATGGCTTCTTCAACAACTGGAAGTGCATGTGCAATCACCATGTCTGTAGTGAGCCAGCCAGGTTTCCTAGCATTCCTCCTTGGTCTTCCAACTGCAGTGGGATCTTGAACCGCATCAATAACCTGTTCCTGATCCTCTTCAACAACCTCAGCATCTTCTTCTGCAACTTGATCACCTCCCTGTGTCACCTCAGGGATGATCCTCACTGATACTGAGTCTTCTAGAGATGGTGGATCTGCATCACTCTCCACCTGCTGCAATAGCTCCTTGGTCTTCTTAGTCTCCACCTGCTTAGAGACTGTAGGCTTCATCATCGAGGCCTCATCAAAAGTGACATCTCTGCTGATTATGAATTTGTTGTCTTGTTGGTCCCAGATCTTGAACCCCTTGGTTCCTTTCTTGAAGCCAACAAACACTCCTTTCTTCGCTCTCGGATCCAATTTGTCTTCTTTTACATGGTAGTAGGCTGGACATCCAAATATCCGGAGCACATCATAATCTTCTGCAGCTTTACCCGACCAAGCTTCAAGAGGGGTCTTCCCCCCTATTGCAGATGACGGCAACCTATTGACGAGATGGCATGCATACCCCAAAGCTTCAGCCCAGAACTTCTTTGGTAATCCTGCATTTGACAATATGCACCGAACCTTCTCTAGCAAAGTTCGGTTCATTCTTTCAGCCACCCCATTCTGTTGCGGAGTTTCCCTCACTGTGAAGTGCCTCTCTATGCCCTCATCAAGACATAGCTTCTGGAAAGGGTCTGGCTTGTACTCTCCTCCGTTATCAGAACGAAGTACCTTGACTTTTCTTCCTGTACTCCTTTCCTGATTTGCTTTCCACTTCACAAACAATTCTAGGACTTCATTTTTGTGTCGCATGGTGTACACCCAGCACCGCCTAGAATAATCATCGATAAACGACACAAAGTAATGGGTTCCCCTATTGATGCAGTCTTTGTGGGTCCCCATACGTCTGTATGAACATAATCAAGAATGCCTTCGGTGCAGTGTGAAGCTGTACCAAACTTCACCTTTGTCTTCTTGCCTATGATGCAATGTTCACACAGATCCAGTTTGCAGGTCTCTGCACCCTTCAGCAGCCCTTTCCTCACAAGAGCTTGCATAGACTTCTCCCCTGCATGTCCCAGCCTCATGTGCCATAGCCGGGTTTGATCTTCCTTCTGACTGGTCGAAGCTGCCACCTGCCCTGTCACTGTACTACCTTTCAAGTAATACAAATTGTTCCTGCGGTTGGCCTTCAACACCACCATTGAGCCCTTTGTCATTTTAAGAACACCTTCTTTAATAGCCACACCGAGCCCCAATGATTCCAAAGCACCTACTGAGATCAAGTTCCTCTTCAGCTGAGGGACATATCTCACTTCCTTCAGTTCCCTTACCATCCCGTCGAACATCCTGATAGGAATTGTGCCCATACCCTCCATGATGCATGGGTGATCATCGCCCATGACGACCGAAACACCCCTCCAACTTCTCAAGACTGGTAAACCAATCTCGATTAGGGCATACATGATATGTAGCACCTGTATCAAGAATCCACTCGTTATCCCCCGAGTAACCTACAACAGGAGTAGTAACTGAAAACGAGAATACCGAAGAATCTGAATCTGAATCCTCTGCCTGTGATTTACTGCTAGCAGCCTTTTTCACTCTTGCCAGATTTGCCTCAGATTTTGATTCATTCTTCTTCCCCTTGTACTTTGGACAGTCAACCTTCCAGTGCCCAAACTCTTTGCAATGCATGCACTGGTCTTTCTTAAGATCCCTTAAGCCCGGTCTTGACTTCGATCTTCCTCTCACCTCCTTGCCTTTCCTTGATGAGCTCCTGCCTCTTACCTCCAAAGCTTCTGCTGATGAACTAGATTTCCCAGGATGTTTCTCATTCTTCCTTTTCTCATAACTCATCAGTGCTGACGATATCTCATCAAAGTCTAAGGTTTGCCTTCCATTTAAGAATGTCATTGTAAATATCTCATACTCCTCCGGTGGAAGAGAGTTCAGGAGAACGACTGACTTGTCTTCCTCACTTATAATGACATCCACATTCAGCAAATCCGTAATAAGCTTTGTAAACCTGTTGAGGTGCTCATTCACTGTGCTTCCCCTCTGCATCCTGAACAAATACAGCTTGCTCTTAAGCTGCAACCGAGTCTCCACGCTCTTTGTCAGGTACTTCTTCTCGAGGGTTTTCCACATATCCTTTGCTGACTTCTCATGTTGAACAGAATACTTGATATCTTGTGACAAACATGAGCGAATCAGGCCACATGCCGACCTGTTCATTTTTGCCCACTCATCATCAGTGGTAGTCTCCTTCTTTTTCTCCAAAAGGAGCGTGTCCTCGAGGTTCTGTGCATTCAATGCATCCATGACCTCACACCTCCACATCCCGAAATTGTTAGTTCCATTGAACTTAACAACTTCAATCCTGGAGTTGTTCATTGTTTTAACAGACTTAGATTCCTCTGCCATTGAGATCCTTTTCTTGACCCTCTAACTATGCGGAAGATCAAATACTTGCAAAATAGATCTATTACTGAGATAAAAAAGTGATTTTTTACCTCCACCTTGAAACCCTAGCTTGAGTTTCTCACCAGATCTATTCCACCACTGATTCAAAACGAGCCCTCCTTGCGTCCACCTGAGATCGACACACGATCTCCTTGAACACCAATGCCTCTGACCTGAGATCGACACACGATCTCCACCTGATCAGATCTGGAGCCCTTCGAATCTTCAGAATATCCCAAGCGTAACCTGGATGCTCTGATACCACTTGTTGTGCTCGGAGACAACAACCCTTAGAGGATCCAACCAGAACTCAATCAGCAAAACAATGAAACCAAAAACTAGAAGAAGAACCAAACGCAAAAACCAGATCTAACGAGGTTCGGCCAACCTGCCTACGTCCTCGGGGCAATCCACGGAGAGAGATTTCTTTATGGAAGATGGTTTACAATAGCTCTGGATCTCTATGAACACAAGAGAGTCAGCAGCTATACTTACTCAAAGTTCTCAAAGCACTAAACCCTAGAAAATTACAACCAGGGCTTAAATACATAATTTCCCGAAACAGCAGATTTCGCCCAAAACCCGACTACCGGTCGACCGGCCCGGTCGACCGGTCCATTACCGTAACTTGGGTTTTTCTCTCCAGTCGACCGGCCGGTCGACCGGGAACCAACAGAGACTTCACCTGCTTACAGAGACCCTCTCCGGTCGACCGGTCCGGTCGACCGAAATCCAACCGAGAGCTCTGTAACATGCAGACATTCTCTCCGGTCGACCGGTCCGGTCGACCGGGATAACCTGGTGCACTTCGTGCATGTCGGTCGACCGGTCCGGTCGACCGACCTCTGTCAATTTTCTGCTGCTGCTTCTTTTTCCTGCCCGCTGTTCCTTCGCCTTTCGTCGTAGACTCTTTGGCAGTCTTCAACAGCACCTGGCATGTCTTCACATCCTCTAATGTACTCTCTCCTCCAACAATATATATATATATATACACACACACACACAATACCTACAGCCATGATGACGATTATATATATATATATATATATATATATATATATATATATATATATATATATATATATATATATATAGAGATAGACTTGTATCCTTTCAAAAGGATTTGATCCCGGATCCTTCCCACTCAAAATCAACCCTCCAACATTCGAATACAAGATCCACTCCGTTGAAGTTGATCTATATTATTTCAAGTATCTATAAACCAAAAATCAAGTGTTTTAAATACTTTTTGCCCATCCATCAAGCGACGCAAAATGGACGGCCGAAAGTAGTGAGTTGGTTAGATCTATGTCTTTAGACATACAAATTCTCGATCCGGCCATTTCATTATGATCTAAACATTAAAAACCCCTATAAACTAATTTTTGTTAGATTTCAAATGTTCTACACCGTTAAACTAACCAACTCACTATTTAGGCCGTCCGTTTTTCCCCTACTTGATGGATGGGTAAAAAGTATTTAAAACACTTGATTTTTGGTTTATAGATACTTGAAATAGTATAGATCAACTTCAACGGAGTGGATCTTGTATTCGAATGTTGGAGGGTTGAATTTGAGTGGGAAGGATCCGGGATCAAATCCTTTTGAAAGGATACAAGTCTATCTCTATATATATATATATATATATATATATATATATATATATATATATATATATAATAATAATAATAATAATAATAATAATAATAATATACGACCAAGTATTCGATCAGCAGAATAATCAGGGATTTAAGGGTTAAAAGATGTCTAACAAACCAGTAAACTGTATACAGTGAGTGCAACAGAAAACAGCGAGAGGGTTGAGAGTCCACAATGTAATGGGTGACCACAATCTGACAACAACTGCAAACTAAATATGTATCAGGATGACCTCAGAATTCTATAACACAGCACACAAAGAAATGTTCATATCAGATAGATAGAAATTAATTCAACATGTTTGATAAAATTTAAATTCTTACAGATCAACTAAACTATGGTCAGCGTTTATGCACTGTCGACAGTTGGTGTATATAATATAAGAACTAGCATATGTTATAAAGTTTCTTATTCTCCTTCCTACTACTAACCATGCCCTCATTAACAAAGATTCTACAATCATCAAGAATTAGGAGAACTACATAAATCAGGCAACTAAATGGCATCAGAAAATCTGCAATATTATGGACTAAGAAGGACAAAGAATTCCAACCATAATAATGATTTCAGGTAAATTTGTAATAAACCATTTGCATAAACCCTTAATCTAGTTGTATGCTAATTCAAGAGTTCATACGGAGTTGAGAGTAAATAACATTTGTAATTTATCAAACTTTTTTAACATGCATTTCCATATGAAAGTCATGGTCCAAAAGAACTAGCATGCAATATCTATATAGCACAGGCTGTACAGCTGAAAAAGCATGCAACTGCTATCAGATCAGAAATGTAATGATGACTTTATGTTGGTTGGATCAGAAATCCAATTAAAATTGTGTAACACATGTTCACTTTTGCCCTGCTTGATTCTATGTGTTGAGTCGCTTCCAGAGGTGGAAGTTGATTAACGATTCACCAGTGTTGAGCATGATTGAAGAATTCGACATTTTTTTTTTGGTATTTCAGTTAAAAAGATGCCCAGAAAATGAATTTAGCTGAAATGAAAAAAGTTGAATACGCTTAAATAAGTGTAGCTTCACGGTAGAGCGAGAGACTCGGTTGAGACGGTTTCAACATGAACAACAGAGACCAATGAATCTGCCAGTTAGGAGGAGGGATAGGACAGCCAAGACTCTCTACCTTTTAACTGAAAATCGAATTCCATGTTTAAAGAAGAAAATACACATATGAATTTAATAGATTCACAAGAATAAATTGAAACTGATGTTTAAAAACTTTTGATAAATCAATAGCTGAACAACTGATAAACTTTTGATCAGTTAATGTCTTAGCAGTTAAACTTTTTTTCCTCTTCAATCGCTATTCCACTAAAGTTAGGGGAACATTTGCCATCTACCAATGTATTTTGTCGGTGCACTCAATAGGGGCATAAGAAAAAAGATATAAATTGATGAAGCCACCTTTATGTATATGAAAAACTCAGTCTCCATAAATAAATATAGCTTTAAGAACAGAGAAGGTCAATTGCTCAAGTGATGATGTTTTAGTTAACATTCAGTAGCCACAAGCAAGCACATATGCATGGTTACAAGGCATATGTATTAGGCTATTAGCACATCTAAAATGTGTGTGTTAAAAGGCATAAGAAGATACAAAAGAAAGGTACAGCTCATTAATTTGCAAAATTGGAACTTTTCCAATAGGATGAATCCGCAGCTCCAAGACATAATTTGCCAACTAGATGATTTTACAGGAATGCCCTCTGCATGTAGCTTCACCGATCTTGTCCATACGGTTGCACAAAAAGAATGCAAGCTAAGTAATAACTTGATACTTAGATTGAATTGATCTAATTTCACAACTTATGATGTTAGGACAACATAAAAATCCCCCCCCACCCCCCCCCCCCCCCCCCCCCCCCCCCCCAAGCGTATTCATCAGGTCATATTTATGATCGCTGAAAGAAAACATAATGCAATAAATGATGGATATCCAGGGCATCAAGATAACACGCAAAAGATGACGGGTATTCAAAGCATTAAACTAATATATAGGATGATGAAAACTTGAACATGAAGAACGCAATGATACAATAAGATAAATGAAGTTAAAATGTACAGGCCCTCAAAGGAGGAACAAGGGGTAACAAGGCGTACATTGTAAGCAATATAACGACACTGTGATTTTGTATTTCAGGCCTATGAATTGCTCTGATAAATTAGACTTCATAAAAAAGAAAAGCAAGAAGTGCTCTGTCATGCCCATATTCGTTTCTTAGGAATAAGATCCAGTGTTTTGATCTCATCTATCTTAGCAGCCACAATGAAGTCATTCATACTCAAGCCACCTGCAATGTTGCAAGGAGCAGGATTTTAGATCACTCTAGTTGAAGATTATATTATCAAGGCACTAGAAATACTCATCATATCATCAGGATACATCTTTAATAAACACTTTGAACAAAAGATTTAGTGAATGTATTCACTACATCTTTTCATCTAATGCTTTGGTACTATAAATAGAACTTCTTCAGTGAAAGCAGCGAAAAAAGCATAGTTTAGTTATGTATTACATGCATGCCACTACATTTAACTAGATTTTATGGGCATGAGCCATGAACGTGAAGGACAAATTTGTAATTTTCCTGAAATATGATTTTAAATAATATGATTTGCAGTAAAGGTGTGAATAAAATGTGCTAAGCTTTTGAAGTTAATCACTCTCACATTCTCCAAGACATACTACACATACGTGCTTTCCAAGATAATTTGTATTCCTTTTTGGTAGCATTTTGACAATATTATAGTTCTTTTTCTCTTTCTTTAAAGTAGAGTTAGACTCTGTTAGAAAGAGTAATATTAGGATTATGATTATATAATACTAAATAGTATTAGGAGTGGATGTTTCCTTGTTATACAAATTGTATGGCTATATATTCGGGCATTGCCCTCATTAAAAATCAACTAACTTCTCTAAATTCTCAAATGCCTTTTCTCATGGTATGAGAGCTGCTGCTACCTTTAGTTTAACCTTTTCTCTTCTTCCTCTCTTTTTCCCCCTTCTCCTTCAACCCGACTATCACGGCATCATCATCAGCAGAAGTCAGAAGAAGTTTCAACTCCAACCCAAGCTAAAGACGCTGTGATTCACTGTCGACTTCCCTTCCGCCTTCGACCAGACAATCAACCCGACAGCCAGATCTGACAACCAGCTAAGACCCGACCTGACTTTGACTTCAACTCAAACCGCTTTGTTTCGAACACGTCTTCAACGCGACAGCCATCACAACATCCCGACAGCCATTCTGACTCAAATTCCACTCGAAACTGATTCAGGTCGCCTCAACTCGATTCAATCACCACCACAGCCACGAACCCTCCTCCGACCTCATCTCCTTCCTCCCGACTTCAACTCCGGCCTCGTCTTCTTCCTCTCGTCTTCGTCGACTCCAAATCTCGGCCTGTGATCTCGACCCCGACTTCACTTGGACTTCTCCTCTTCTTCAACTCTGGTGTTAACTTCTTCTCTTTCTTTTCCCCTCTTCTTTATTCTTCTTTTTAAAACTGTAACTTTCTCAACCCAAAAAAAAAAGGTTTCTTCTTTTGGGGATGGGCATTTAAAGTCTATGTATGTTTTAGAAGATTTGGGTTAAGGTATGGTTTAAGTTTCTGGTTTGAATGCGTCTTCGTAATTTTGGGGGGTTCTTTTTCTTGTTTCTTTGAGTTTTTGAGTGATGGCTGAAGAGATGAAGCCTTCTAAGTTTATATATGGGAAGATCACTAATAGAAAGTTGAACGGTGACAACTTTCTATAGTGGAAACGAATTGTTAAGATTCATGTTACTGGGAGAGCTAGTCACCATCTGACTGAGGATCCCTCGATTCAAAGATGCAGACTTGAAGGCATGAGGATGCACTTCTTTTAGGACAGATCTTGAACAGTATGGAGCCACGTGCTTAAGATATGTTTCTACATTACTAGGCTATAAAAAAGATATGAACTTATTTGACAGGTTGTATTTAGGAAGCAACAACTTGAGTCAAGGTTATGATGTCATTCAGGAGTTGTTCCGGAATAAACAGAAAAGTGAAACGTTGGTTCAGTTCTATAATGACTTCAATAAACTATCTGCAAAGGTCAAGGAGATTTTTTTCTATCACAGCTGATCTGAGAGAGATGCAGGAGCAGTGAAACAAGCTGATGATTCTCGTTTTCTTAGGAACACTGCGTCCAGAGTTTTCGAGGCTCGACTGATGTGATTAGCAGCTCCACTGTTAAGTCACCTGGGGATACACATCACTTCTTACGTGAAGTTCCTTTGGAATCGCAAAATCCAGTCAGGATGAAGACTCGGGATCATTTAGCTCTTGCGGTCCAATGCATAATAGTTGGAGTAAGGGGCCATGGGAGTGATTTTGGAGATATAGGTCGTTGGGGAGTTCGTGGTGGTGGCCGTTTAGAAGGACGAGGAAAGGTGATCTATTGTTATTATTATAACGAATAAGGCCACTTGAAAGAGAAACAACAACAACAACAACAACAACGCCATTTCGGTTGGCTCATTAGCCACAACTCAAGAACAATCTGAGAGGAGTTCTGTAAATGAAGAGCAGATGAAGAAGCAGTTTTATCAGATGTTTTAGCAGTTTTAGACGTCTTCCACTCCACCTTCCTCCGGTCACTACGGGTGAGTAAAGTTCGGGTAAATCGAAATAACCGCCGGAAACCCGAAACTCGAATCGGAACCGACCCGAACCATGGTTATTCGGTTGGTTTTCGGTTTCAGAGACCTGAAACCGACCAAAACCCAAACCGATGTATACATAATACCATAATAATACACAAGCCCAAACACCAAAGCCCAGCCAAAATGTTTAGGCTTTCTTTCTTTCGCACACGAAGGCCCAAACCTTGCCGCCTTCACTCCTTAAACCCTTTTATTCTCTCTCCTCTTGGTCAAGAGGACCAGATCGCTAGGGCTCACCGCTTTCACTCCAACAACCACAGCGAGTAGAAGAACAAGACGACAACGATGATGACAAGGAGGAGGCACAGGACTACGATGATTCTGACTCCGACGAAGATGTCACGACGTATTGAGGATATCTCCACTCCAAAGTCTGTGATCGAGAAGCTGGATCAGATTGAGGAGTTCATCAAATGGGTCAGCTTCGTTTTCCCCGATGACAGCTCGCAAGTCCCTCCTCCTCTGCTTCCTTTTCATTTTTGTTTTCAATTGACAATCATTAATTTCATCCCACATATTCAATTTCATCATCGATCTGGGTCGATTTTTTAAAGTTTTGAATTTCTTTGAAACTTATTTTGGAACTTGCTGTGAGAAAAATGAATTTTGTTTACTCCTTGTTCTGAGTGAGCCAACTGAAAAAAATCAAACCGAACCGACCAATACTCACCCCTACCGATCACTTTGGCCTGACAGATAATCCCATCATTTTTCTTACTTCATCTAGTTTTCCTATTTGGATTATAGATTTAAGAGCTTATGATCACATGACTGAAAACAAAGGTCTTGTGTCATCTCTTAATTCTACGAATTTATTTTTCTCTATTACATTAGCCAATAATTCTACTTTTGTTCCAAGGCACAAGACTTGCTATGCTACACTTTCTTTATCTCTATTATTTGTACTTTATGTTCTAAACTTTTCTTTCAGTTTACTATTTGTTCTTAAGGTTACTTGTGTGTTAAATTATTCAGTAAAATTTTATCTTACACTTTGTGAATTTTAGGAACTTAGTACGAAGATGATTAGCATCGGCCATGAGAAAGACAGATTGTATAACTGGAACTTGGTCTCCAAAGCAAAGTACGGTCTCCAAGTGCTCCAATTTTGTTTCACTTTTTAATCATCATTGTCAGTTAGATCATCCCTTTGTGTCGGTTTAAAAAAGCTTTAGTCTCTGAATCTTGTCAAACTGAGTCTTTAGAATATGAGTCTTGTAAATTAGAAGAACATCTCGAATGTCTTATCCTAGTAGCAATAAACGGGCTAATCACTCATTGATTTGGTGCGCTCAGATATATAAGGTCCAGGTTCAATAAAACTCAAACTTGGTGTTCAGTATTTCATTACTATCGTGAATGATTACTCGCGTGTTATTTGATTTCACTTCATGAAATCTCGTTCTGAGATCTTTTTAAGTGAAATCTCGTTCTGAGATCTTTTTATATTTTAATTTTTTTTGTTCTGAGATTAAAACTTAATTTAATACTTCTGTAAAAATCTTAAGATCTAATATGTTAAAGAGTATTTTAGCTTATCTTTCACAACTTTATGACTCAACATGGCATTATTTATCAATCCTCCTGTGCGTACACTTCTCAACAAGATGGTGTCACTGAACGTAAATGTTGTCATTTGCTTGAAACTGCTCGCACATTACGCTTATTCAAAGGAAAGTTTCTAAATATTTTTGGAGTGCAGTTCTTACAACACGTTATTTAATTAATTGGATTTCTTCTTTTGTTTTGCAAAATGAAATTTCATATTCTGTATTATGCTCCAAAATAATTTGTTTTTCGTGTCACCAAGATTTTTTGGGTGCATGTTTTGTTCAAAACAATGATCCTCATAAAGCAAAACTGGATTTTAGTGCTCCCAAATGTATTTTTTGGGTATTCTCGAACACAGAAAAGTATCGTTGTTATTATCCTTTACTGAATCACTTTCTTATTTCATCTTATATCATATTTTTAGTCTAAATCTAGGTTTAATAGTGAATCTTCCCCTTTAGAATCCAAGGACAACAATATATTTTTTCTTATATAGGATCCACTTGTTGTGCATACTCCATCATCGGTTGATATAGATCTGGATATATTGCCCAGTGTGCAAGGAAAACAAAAATCTTTTAAGTGGTTTTGAAAATCAACCAATCTTCACAGTACGTATTTCTACTGTACATGTGCCAACATCTTCTAATTCTCCAATTTCCAGATCACAAACTTGTGAGAATACATCTATATTACCTTTTAGTGATGCTACACTGATTCTGACACTGTTTCTGATGATGATCTTTTTATTGCTCTTTTCAAGGGTACACGCACTTGCACATCTCATTCTATCTCTCACTCTGTATCTTATTCACACTTGCCGCCCTCCTTTCATGCTTTTAGTTAATTTATGGGCTCATATTATGTTCTCAAGTTCGTACCAGAAGCTCTATCTATTTCTGGTTGGAAGGATACTATTTCAGCTTGGAAGGATACTATAAAGAACGAAATGTTGTCTCTAGAACAAAATAGAATCTGGGATCTTCTTGTACTTCTCCCAGGAAAGAAAGCAGTTGGATATCGATGAGTGTATATTGTTAAGCTGAATCTTAATGAGTTATTGGTTCGTTTAAAGGCATCAAGGAAAGAGGTTATTCCTTGTAGTGTATATGGATATATTATTATCACAAGTGATGATGTCTAGGGGATTGCAGATATGAAATGCTTTTCAGACAAAAAACCATAGACTTTACGGTACGTTTAGATATTGTAATAGCTAGGTCCAGGAGGGGAATTGCTCTTTTTTAAAGGAATTATGTGCTTGATATGCTCTCTAAGATAGGTATGTTAGGATGCAGGACTGCTAATGCACCTATGAAAGCATTAGTGGGCCAGGGTTGTATGTCAGTTTCACTCAGCACCAAGTTCAACTCAGTGAAAGGTCGTAATGTGGATTCTCAGGTACCTAAAAAAGCTCTTGACAGAAGACATTCAGATGTTGACATACCAAGGTTGCTAGTTTCTCATATGTTGATTGGGCACTTCACCCATTGATAAACGGTCGATCACAGGCTATTGTGCTTTCTTTGAAGGAATTATATGTCATGAAAAAGCAAGAAGTAAAGTGTGGTGTCACGATCAAGTGGAGTCAAGATATTGTGCAATGACAAACGTAACTTGTGAATTAGTTTGGATCAAAGACTTATTAAATAAGTTTGATTTTGCTTCAGTGTCTTTATAGCTACTATTCACGTTGCTGAGAATCTAATATTTTATGAGTGCACAAAACATATTAAAGTGGGTTGTCAATTGTCATTTGGTACGTCAAAAGATAGAAAAGACGATTATTCAAGCTCAACACATTTTATTCGAACATCAATTATCAGACAAAGTCTTTTGAGAAAATACAAGTTAATTTATTTATGACAAGCTAGACATGTGTGATATATATGCTTCAGCTTGAGGGGGAGTGTTAGAAAGAGCAGTATTAGGATTAGGATTAAATAATACTTGTTAGTTTTGGATATTAGACATTGGATATTTGGGTTATTAGGCTTTGGCCCATTACCCATACCCAAAGTTGTACTTTATATTGATCTCTCTCTAATGAAGAATTAAGCTTATGGGTTTATTTGCTTACATGGCATCAGAGCAAATCTAAACCTAAACCTAATCGTTCCCTTCCTCTCTCTCTCTCTCTCCTTGCCTCACAAAGCCTCCATGAGCTTCTCTGCTGCCTCGCGAAGCCCCGTCACCTCTCGACGTCGACTCTTGTGACCTCACCGAGGCTTGATGACTCTGTTGTAGCCCCGACGAAGCTCCTCTGACCCTGTTTAAGTCTCGACAAGGACTACAGGCCTGCTTCTATTTTTTATTGGGTTTGACGAACCTCTCTGACGTCACACAACCCTTCATGACCGGCATGATCCGATCGGCCTCAATGACCAAATCCGGTCATCTACCACTGCCTGGCTGCTAATCCACTGATTCAGATCTGGTTTTTTTTTTGGCTGAAAAATCATATTGTATTACTAATCTGGTTGTATTGATGTTAAAAATCAATACTTTACTGCTACACTGGCTGCTTGACATTGTTTTTTGGTCTTTCTCTAACTACAAAAATTGTTCTTTGACTTCCTATCTGGCTACTGTTGATCTTCTGATTGGCTGAGATGTCAGATGCTACAAGTTCTTCGTCCTTTCTTGTTCCTCCATCTTGTCTATCTGATGATGATGCTCTTGTTTCTTTGGATACAGCATATGGTCCTTCTGGTGCTCATACTGTTCAGATATCACAGGACAAGTATGACATGTTGCGTCGGCTCGAGTTCTCTCAGACAGGTCTACATCATCTTCAAGTGTGGATTCTTATATTTTCTCTCCTCGCAGACCTTGGATATTAGATTCAGGAGCCTCATCTCACATGACAGGTATTAAAGATAAATTCATCTTTTTACATCTATTTAATCAATTTCTTCTGTTAACATTGTTGATAGTACACAGTCTCTTGTACCTAGCAATGAGGTAGTTTAGGCTACTCCATCTTTGAATCTAACAAAAACGTGTTATATATTCTGAATTTTTCTGTTAGTTTATTATCTATCAGCCAGTTTATCAAACAAAATAACCGCAATGTAACATTTTCCCTTTCTTATTATGTCTTTCAGGACCTGACAACTAGGAGGAGGATTGGTTCGGGTCATGAGAGAGGAGGCATGTACTATTTGGACGACGAAGTGTCCCCCACTGGCCTAGTTACAGCTTAGTCTGATCTTATTCTACTCAGGCACTGGCGTCTGAGTCATCCGTCATTGCAGAAGCTTCGGTCAATTGTTCCTGTTGAGTCTTCCGTCTCTACCATAAGTTGTCTTGTGAGTTGGATAAGCATCATCGTGTCTCTTTTCTGAGTCGAATCAATAACCGCAGTAGTTCTGCGTTTGAGTCAGTTAATTCTGATGTCTGAGGTCCTAACCGCAGTAGTTCTGCGTTTGAGTCAGTTAATTCTGATGTCTGAGGTCCTGGTCGTGTGCCTTCAGCTAAAGATTTTAGATATTTTCTTATCTTTGTTAATGACTTCTCTTGCATGACTTTATTAATTAAAAGAGAAGTATGAAGTTTTTGGTGTCATCGAACTTTTCTTTAATGAAATTCAAATCGGTTTCTATATTTATTCGTGTGCTTCGTATCGATAATGCCTTGGAATATGTGAAAAATGAAGTGTCAATTTTATGTTGTAAGAATGGAATCATTCACCAAACCTCTTGTTCTCACAACAAAATGAGGATGATGAACACAAACATATACATCATAGATGTTGCTAGGACCATGATGATGCATATGCATGTTACAAAGTATTTGTGGTCTGATGATGTGTTAAATGCTTGTTATTTGATTAATAGGATGCATTCTTCTGTTCTTAATGATAAAGTTTCATTTTCTTATCTTTATCCTCACAAAAATGTCTTTTCCATTACTCCTCATATTTTTAATTGTACCTATTTTGTTCAGGATTTGTCTCCGGGATTGGATAAACTATCTCCTTGATCTATCAAATGTGTCTTTATTGAGTATTTTAGAACTCAAAAAGGATATTGGTGCTATAGACCTTCTACCAGGAAGTATTTTGTATCTGCTGATATCACGTTCTTTGTATCTATTCCATACTTCTCTCCACAAGGTCCAGTTACTGCATCGGAATTTATTCTGATTCCATAGTGTTCTATTATCTGTGCCTACTCATGTTCTTGATGTCTCTTCGTCAGTGTCACCTATAGATTCTACTGAGCCACCTGCACCAAAGCCTACTCGGGAAAAATTTCAGACATGTCTACACTCATCGACAAAAAGTTCCTGCCTCTGAACTAATTCCGACTGACTCCTCTCCAGTAGAAGGTTCATCTCCTCAGCCATCAACACTCCATCTGATCTTGATGTTCCTATCGCCCTCTGCAAAGGTAAACAGTCTTGTACTGATCATCTTATTTTTCATTTCATTTCCTATAATCGTCTTAATCCCTCTTTTCGTCAGCTTGTTTTGTCTTTGTCTTCTGTATCTATACCCAGGTCATATGAGGAGGCTATATTGGTACCTGCCTGAAAGCAAGCCATGGATGAGGAAATGTATACTCTTGTTTCTCGAGAAACTTGGGAGTTGGTCTCTACACCCACATAAGCTGTTGTTGTGGGGTTGTCGCTGGGTTTACACTTTGAAGTATCGCCTAGATGGTTCGGTGATCGATATAAGACCAGACATGTTGCTAAAAGTTATACTCAGACCTATGGCATGGATTACTTTGAGACTTTTTCTCCAGTTACTCGGTTGAACTCTATCAAAATTCTTTTCTCTATTGTTGTCAATCTGTCATGGCTTTTATTCCAGCTAGATGTCAAGAATGCCTTCTTATGTGGCGATTTGGAGGAGATATATATGGAGCAACCTCCGGGGTATGTTGCTCAAGGGAGATTTGTCGACATAGAAAGGCAATTATGGACTCAAGCAGAGTCCATGAGCGTGATTTGAGAAATTTAGCATCACCATCTCTGGCATTGATTATCATCGTTATTACTCAGATCACTCTGTCTTTGTTCGGCGTACTAAGTCTGCCTTAGTAATTCTGTTAGTGATGTTGATGATATTCTGCTGACTAAGAGTGATTCAGCTGGCCTAATAGAAATAAATATCTTATGCGTCATTTTGTGACCAATGATAAAGGTAAGCCTAAATACTTTCTGGGAATTGAAGTTGCACATCAAAAATATAGTGTACTTCTCTCTCAACGGAAGTATGCTCTGGATCTTCTGGAGGAGACATGACTCTTAGGGTGTAAATCTGCTAGTACTCCAATGGGATCCAATATGGACTTGTGGTTTGATAACAGTCACTCTTAATGATCCAAGAAGGTATAAAAAATTAATTGAAAAATTGATTTATTTCATAATTACTAGGCCGGATATAACCTTTGTCGTTGGAGTACTGAGTAGATTCATGCATCAGTCTAGAGAGGTTCATTGGACAGTTACACTAAAGATTCTGGCTTATGTCAAAAGCTCTCCAGAGAAAGGTCTATTATACAAGAAATATGAACATGTACGCATTTCGGGGTACTCTGATTCTAGTTATGCTGGTGACAAAGGAGATAGAAAATCTACCACTGGCTATTGCACTTTTGTTGGAGAAAATTTTGTGACTTGGAGTAGCAAGAAACAAGATGTGATATCTCGATTTAGTGCAGAGACTGAATATAGAGTTATAGCTCATACTGCTTGCGAGATGATATGGTTGAAGAATATAATAATGGAGCTTGATTTTAAACAGTCTGGACCATGTCTATGCATTGTGATAATCATTCAGCAATCTACATTGCTCAAAACCCTGTATTTCACGAGAGGACTAAGCACATTGAGATTAATTGTCATTTAGTCAGAGATGTTTGGACCAAAAAAGTGATTTCTCTCCCTTTCACACATTCTCAAAGCAATTGACAGATCTTACCAAAGCGGCTTCTCCATAGATCTCTTCTAACTTATGTAGCAAGCTGGATGATGATATTTATACTCCAGGTTGAGGGAGAGTGTTAGTTTTGGATATTAGATATTAGGTATTTGGGTATTGGGCTTTGGCCCATTACCCATACCCAAAGTTATACTCTATATATTGGTCTCTCTCTAATGAAGAATTAAGCTTATGGGTTTATTTGCTTTCAATACTAATAGTATTAAGAGCAGAGGTTTTCTTGTTATGCAAATTGTATGGCTATATATTCGGACATTACCATCAATAATAATCAACTAACTTCTCTAAATTCTCAAACATCTTTTCATAAACTATAACATGGACATAATGTTAAGTTGTGGAGCCAAATTATTGCATTGATGATTTGTGGTCCTATGCAAAGTCATTACGCGATCAACCTGCACGGTCAAGTCGTCGTGGGGTTTGAAAGAGGGCAGGAAGCCCCCCAGACCAAAATTACTTTGAAATCTCTCAAGCAGATCCTGGAGCGAGGGCGAAGCACCCTTGGTAAAGAGGTTGGGCGAGTTTGGATTTTCAGGTGAGGGCAAAGTCGAAGTCTCGCTCTGGAGTAGCAGCTTGGTATCACTCCGGATGAGCACTCCAAAGTATCTAAGTGTAAGAGCACTCCAAAGTATTCAAGCGGAGGATCACTCCAAAGCAACAGTGCAGAATAGCACGTTGGAGATGCATAGCGGAAAAGCGATCTAATCTAAAAGCTTTGTAGCCTGTGAAACTTGGGGAACGCGTCAATAGCAGTTTGGTGATTTCATAACTTGTAACCCTATTTTTCTCTATAAAAGGGGATGCACCGTCATTAGAGTTAAGATGCATATGCCATAATAAATTCAGAACAGTTGTGAGGTTCTCTCTTCTTCTCCTTTAATCTCTTTGATAATATAATGGATTTGTGTGTGGCTCCGTGACTTTTTTCGATTTGGATTTTCACGTAAAATTCTGGTGGCTTTGATTGTGTACTTGATCTGTGTTCTTCTTCCCAATTCATTTTCTCAACACATTAACACAATTGCAATCCCCATCAAAAAAAGGTTCTACATTGTGCATTGTAAATAAAATAAAATTAAATTTGAATGAAGGGACTAGCAAGAAACAAAATGCTTTAATATCTACAACGCAGACATATTTTACCTATGCAAATAAGTTACTGATTATGTAAATTATACTATGGGAAAATAACTATATCAATGTTTTCTTGTTAGAATCATTGGCTTACATTATGTCCCCCAAATGAATGCAATTGCTATAGAGAATTTAACATCTTAACCCTTTATATAGACTCTTCCTTAACCTAGTTTATAATCTTGTAGGTCACCCTCAGATGCACGAGCTACAGTTACATAGCCAATAAGGTATTATTGGCTACATGCCAACAGACATACGAGGTTCCACGGTGTCCCATTTCTGGGCTACGAAAATGGTATGGGAAACAAACATGGAGGGTTGGATAAGTTACTATCTGGTGATAGAATTCATTCAGTTTGTTTCATGGAGACTTCTTAGTAGTGCACCCTATGCTAATTTGAAGGGCTTAGATGATGGCGATGATGCAACTATTGGCATGAAACAGTTGCACGAGTGCATCCTGCTCAAACCTTTTGCTTTTTAGTTCTTTCATCCTATTCAAAGATCAACATTCTCACTTATGCTCATCTTAAACTGATAACTGCTCCAGACGCACAACATTCTAACACAGAAAGTAGGGAGGAAAAATAAAAAACGTGTTGCACGTGCAGACCTTCCGACTTATGTGTTCTAGCCAACATGTCATGTAGGTTACGTTCCATCTAATTATACAAGGACAAGTTTCATGTAAAGTTTAATCAATCTTCATAATGTATTGTAACCTTAATACTCTTCCAGACCACTTCATTGCCAATTGTAACCCTAACATTCATCCAGATCACTTAGAAAGATCACTTGATTTGTCGGATAGCAGATTGATGTGACATGTAGGGAATAGCATGACATGCTATAAATATTCTACTTCAAATTACATTTCCCTGAAGTATGACAAAATGGTTTTAGCTAATAATCGGGTAGATAAAGGCATATACTTCTTTAAGAAGTTTCACAGAACACTTCAGAAAATTCTTTTAGCAAATTCAAGAAATGTAGAGACCTCTGAATCTCCAAATTATTTATGTTCATTATACCATGTCTACTGGTCTACTGCTACAAGTAGGTGCCCTACAAATAAGAATAATTGCTCATGGAGTGTCACATAACCACTTTAACCAACAGCTTAAGCTATTTATGCTGAGCAACTTAGTCAAAAAGCTTAAGCTACTAGGTTGCGGGCTAACAATGTACATCAGACAAACTTAACATGGAGCATATAGACAACAAAGCTTAAACTGCACAAACAGTATAATAAGCGCTCTACAATCCATAGTTATTCCGAACAGGACTTTAGCACCAAACTAAGGAGAGTCGATGGGACGTCTATGCCGGTCATAAAATTGTGTCAAGTCTGCCATAGAGCCTTCACAAGATTTAGCTGACCCCCCATTTCAGTAGGAAAAGCACAGATGATGTATTTGATTAAGTTAGCATTATGAGTTTTAGCCAGTCACCATGGCCTCATTGAAGAACTACCTATGTTGAGATGTGGTAAAAAAACACTATCACCGACAAAGCCTTGATCCCGAGCATTGAAGTCATCTACAAAATCCTTTTTTCCTATCCAACTTTCTCAAGGCTCCTCCATTAACTAACCATCACATCCTTTTTGACTGCCTTAATCCATGTTTCTTGGGTCTACCCTAGTCTTCAATGTAACTGAAATCTATTCATACCTAATAAGTGAAGTTATTAGTCCCCATTGCAAATGCCCAAACCATCTCCTCTCACTTTATTCTCAATTGCTTCTAACTTCTTATGGATGCCCTCATTTCTTATCCTATCTTTCTGCAAATCATCCATCTCAACATTCTCATTTCAGTGACACTATTTCACAATGTGGAAACCGTGGTAAACCCATAACTAAGACAAGCTAGGCCTGGTGGGATTTTCCTTGAGTTGGACACAACCTATATATGGGACAATAAGAAACAATAAAACTCCAAGGTCCAAACTAAGCCTAAATGTATGTCTAGATTTATACACACAACCAAAATAAAATAAACTTATTTATTGCATTATAAGTATTTTGAATATTATTTCTGCTTAATCTGATTATGTTTGAAAACAAAAATGGTTAGAGAAAATCCCAAGCTATCCTAACACCCTAACACGGACCTTTTACCAAATCTGAAATTTCCCAATCTCTGTGTCACAATGTTATATTCCTCTCTGTTGAATATAAAAGCCCCCTCCAAACAAAGTGTTGTTGTCATCTGGTACCTCTACCCTCACCCCTTTCTTTGCCCCTCCTTCCTCAAACCCACACATCCCATCCCTTTAACCCCACAAAAATCCATCCAATATCACCAGACTTTTCCTCCCTCTCCCCCTCTAATCTGTATTGCAAGAGTCTTGCAGCTTCCCACCTCCTTTCTGAAATCTAACTTGCGGTCATCACCTTAATCTGATCCAAAGTAAACCATCCATAGTCACTTGCCTCCTCTCACCCTCTTTCCCTTCAATCTTCTATATCATGCAAAGATGCCAATGAAACTAGAGCCACTAACCAAACATATCCATTGTTAAAAGAGAATGAACAATATCAACAATAGAATCTACCAACCATGTCACTACAATAACATAAAGTTAGATTACTAGAGTCATTGGTATAAATAAAAGAACTCCTTTCTGAATTTTATACATGCTAAAATAACAACGAAACATCAAAATGAGCTTGCGGCAACCCACCTATTGAGGAAGTCCATAATTCTGCCCTAACTTGATTGGGTTGTTCCAAATGAAGATTTGGATAATGTCCAGCAGCCTCCACCACTCGATAAATCCTATTGATAAGTTCTACTCCACATCCATAATCCTTTAGCTTCCACAGGCATTGGAGTCTTGTTCCGCCATCGCCCTCGACTAGCCTCCAGCCTACAACCTACTAAGAAGAAAATAATTAAATCCATATGATAGAATTTCTTAATAAATAGTATCAAGTGATTACTTTGCAAAAGTCTTTGAAATTCAAATTTTTAAAAGAGATTAAAATAACACAAAAAAATCTGAATATAAATGTATTTACAATAAATCATGACTCGTAACAACAATAATACACCAAAGCCTTTATCCCAAAAATTTGGGTCAACTCTATGAATCCTTTTCTTCCATTCAACGTTGTTGCTTTGATATGCCAAGAGGGGTGAATGAGTTACTGATAAACTTGGTAGGAAATCCATTTAGCATGGCACTACTAAAGAGAAAAGAGGTTACTCTTTGTGAAATGGGTTGGTTTACAAGAGGAAAGAATAGAGGGGTTTGGGAATCACGAACCACAAAGACAAATATTTCCTGCAAGTGAACTGGTAAGCCCTTAACAATATGAAAGTGCCTTGGGCTACACTTGTTCGAGCAAATTATGTTATTTATTTAGGCAAACACACTTCTGGTAGGATAGAGGAAAGGATAGTCTTTCACCTCTACAAGCCTGTTACGCCTCCTCAACGTTAAACAGGTTATCCTCTTTGGAATTTCATTCATAATTTTCTGGTCTTTTCTCCCTTGCCAATGCACAAAAATGCTTTTATTTTGTCCTTCTAGTGTAGGATAAGGTGGGCACCCAATTTCCCAATGGAAGTCTCTTACCCTAGGAAGAGAGCCGAGGCTTTTATTCACGACTAGAAATCCTCCATTATTGAAGACCCTCCTAATTTGATTTAGAGATGCAGCAAAAATAGTAATTCTCCGTTCGGTCCATTTATTGATTCATTAATGATGGGGCACCTCGGTGGGGTCGTATGTTGTAGTTGGAATTTCAAACAAGGTCTTCAAATTGTCATTTTTACCAAAGATAAACCAGCTTAAACATAAGCGGTAAGGACTGTGGTTGCATTATGTCTTTTATAAAATGAGCCATAGTCAATCAACCACTTGCTCAGCCTTCGCCCTTTCACCAACAAGTTTGTGCTTATCTTTTAGGCTTTTCCGACCTTTCCACTCCTCCTGAGTCCATATTTTCCTTGTGGGACCTCATGGAGGAAAGATCACATTACAGGATTCCTAAACCTAAATTTTTTAGGGCAATGGAGTTGGTCTATCTAGTTGTAACTAGCTTAGTGGAAGTGCACTATAAGTTTTCAACTCCATGCGAGCAAATTTTTAACCAGTTTAATAGAAGTGCACTATAAGTTTACAACTCCATTCGAGCTAATTTTTATCATTGGATTAATTTTTCTCCTAGGACATCTCAAAGACAATTTGCCGAAAATCTTTTGGGGTGAGGCAGTGAATACAGCAGCAGACAACATCAATCTCTCTCCAGCATATGCATTGGAGATGGATGTTCCAGAGCACGTGTGGACAGAAAAAGATGTAAGTTACAAGCATGTGAAGGTTTTCAGATGTTGAGCATTCGCTCAAATACCAAAAAATGAAAGGACCAAGCTTGATGGTAAGGCTTGATCATGCATCTATATTGATTACATATTATGGAATCCGAAGAGAAAAAGATACACCAAAGCAGAGATGTGATTTTTCTGGAGGACCAGACTCTCGAAGATATTAAGAAAGACCAAGGGAAAAAAAAAAACCTTCTCATGACGATAGTGATGTGAGGAGTGACTCTCTTGAGCCCACTTCGGTGATCCATGGTGAAGAAGAAGGGGAAGTGCAAGCAGATACAGCTGGTGATGGAGCTCCCGGTGAGGATATCAATCACGGTCATGAAGGGGGAGTTGTATCTTGTCCAGGGGAGATGTAGAAGTGTGTTGCGCTCTCTACTATAGAATTTGAGTACATAGCTGTCATCAAAGACAACAAGGAGATGTTATGGATGAAACGGTTCTTGAAGGAACAAGGTCAGACTCAACAAGAGTATGTTGTCCAGTGTGACGGCCATACTGTCATACATAACAGCAAGAATCCAAGTTTTCACTTGAAATCAAATGTTATCATTGGTACGAGAAGTTCTCGACGAGAAAAAGTTTCAGCTTGAAAAAAATTCATACATATGAAAATGGTGTAGATATGATGACAAAGACATTGCCGAAGGAACAGCAAGGAATATGTCGGCAGCTAGCCGGCATGTTTAACACTCGATGAGCCACAAATGATGAAATCTCCCTTCTTTGACGATGAGTTGCAAGCATTACTTTATCGAGTTCCTAATAGTTGAAAAACGTTTGTGGTGTTATTGAGTAATTCAGATCGACGGGAAAGTCTCTATGAGTACAGTGACCAGCAATCTTCTCAATGAGGAGGTCAAGCGGCAGAGTTCGGGAATATCACAGACGAAAGTCTTGATTACTGAAAACCGTGAGAGATCGAAGAACAAGAGGAAAGTTCATAGACACAAATCCAGGAGCCAGTCATGATCGAAGAAAGATGAGTGTTTTAACTGCAGGAAGAAAGGACACTATGCGAAGCGGTATAAGATATCAAAGAAAAAGAAGTCTCATAAGAAAAAAGAGGAAGAGAAGAAAAATCATATGCTGAGGAGACAACAATAGTCATGAAAAAACTGATTGTTTTCTTTGCAGAGCAGATGATCAACTGTATATCTTTGTGATGCATCAGGACTTTGGCTCGTGGATTCAGAAGCAACTCACCATGCCACTCCGAGGAGAAATGTATTTGTGGAATATAACAGTACAGATTTTAATGCAGTGAAGATGAAAAACAAAGACATCACAAATAACAGGTATTGGAGATGTACATCTTAAGATCGAGACGGGTTGGCTGTTAGTGCTAAATAATGTCAGTCACTTCCCGCGTATTCGCCTAAATCTAGTTTCAATGTCAAAACTAGTGATGCAGACTACAATGTAAATCTCGATGGTACAAAATTGAAACTGAGTAGAGGTTTAATGATCATGGCTCGAGGGAGCTAATATTGTAGTCTCTACAAGTTGCAGGCGAACATAGAAAGACATGAGATGAATATGGATGATGACGATTCTTCTTCAAATTTGTGGCATAGGTGGCTTGAGCATATGAGTCAGAAAAGTTTAGAAGTTCTTGCCAAAGGGAAAGCATCTGCTAAACTTTAAAAACACCCAGCTTGATCTATACACGGATTATTTGGTAGAAAAGAAGCGCAGAGTCTCATTTGCAAAGAAGGTTGCACCATTAAAAAGGACTCATCCGTTGGAGTTGGTTCATACAAACGTGTGTAGTCCTTTGGAGATACAGACATTCAGTAGAGCTCGATATTTTGTAACCTTCATAGATGATTACTCTAGAAAGTTGTGGACATACATAATCAGGAGAAAAGACTCTGTTAGACTGTTTTTATAAGTTTCATGCGACAGTAGAGCGAGACAAGATTGTCACTCAAGACAGTTTGTTCCGACAATGGAGGCGAACACACATCTTCATTTAAGGACTACTGCAGAAAGCATGAGATCAAACATGAGAATATAGTTCTGAAGACACTGCAGTAGAATGGACAACCATGTTCAAAAAGGTACGGAGTATGCTTTCATATGCAAAATTGCTGAAATTTATTTGGGGTGAGGCAGTGCGTACAGCAACAAACATCATCAATCTCCAATATATGCATTGGAGATGGATGTTCCAGAGCACATGTTGACAGTAAAGAATGTTAGTTATAAGCATGTGAAGATTTTCAGATGTCGAGCATTCACTCGCAAAGCGAAAGATAAAAGGTCTAAGCTTGATGGTAAGGCTCGATCGTGCATCTAGCTTGGAGATTACAATACAAGTTTGGTTACAGTTTTGTGAGATCCAGAGAAGAAAAAGTTATTCTGAAGCATAGACGTGATTTTTGGTTCATAACCAAACCGTCAAAGATATTAAGAAAGATTAGGGAGAGAAAAAGCTTTCATATGATGCTAGTGAAATCAACTGTGACTCTTGAGCCCACTATGGCGATCCATGGTGAAGGAGAAGTGCAAGTACAGGAAGATCAGCTAGTGATGGAGCTCCCAGTAAGGATATAGATCACAGTGATGCAGGGGGAGCTATATCTTAACAGTCTTCAGAAGTGCTCTCTACTACAGAATTTGAGTACATAGCTGTCACGTGGATGTTATGAATGAAACAGTACTTGAACTAGGTCAGACTCAACAGGACTATGTTGTTTAGTGCAATAGCCCTACATCCCAAAAAAAAATCCAAGTTTTCACTCAAAACAAAGCATATTGATATTTGTTATCACTGGATATAAGAAGTTCTCAGCGAGAGAAAGTTGTAGATTGAAAAAGTCTGTATAGAATGGTGCAGACATGATTACAAAGATATTGCCGAAGGAGAAACAAGAGAGCATGTCGGCAGCTAGCCGACATGTATATCACTTGATGAGCCACATGTGATGAGATCTCTCTTTTTGGGCTGAAGGGGGAGATTGTTGGGGTTTGGGGTCTAACCCAAGCGGGCCCTACCCGTGAGGCTCACCCACTCCCAATTAGGAGTGGGAGTTCTTGCGCAACTCGAACTCGGGAAAGAGCCGAGTCTGATTGCAACTGGAGAAGGAAATCGAATCAAATTCAGTTAATTATTGCCGATATGAAATAGCCTCAATGAGGCTAGAAAAAGTCACAAAAAATAAAAGAAAATTCAGAGATAAAGAGAAAGCATCGTGCGAGTTTCTTCTTCGAGTCGGCAGCAAAAGCAAGGGGGTTTGAGAACTCATTAGGGCGTTTGAATTTTTGGATAGGATCGATACACCGTTGTAGTTGAGGGTTAAGTCTGTTATAGCGAAGGAATTCAGACCGACGAGAGTCCAGTAAAGTGTCATTGATCTCTTCTTCTTGTATTCTTGAATCTTTGAATATGAGATTCGAGAGGTGGTGGAGTTACTGAAAATTGTAATCTTTATTCTCATAGTGGATTTTGTTGTTGCTTCTTCAGTGGTTTTTCTCGTAAGGGTTTTCACGTAAATCTTGGTCTGTTTTGATATTTGTTCTTGGTTAATTATTCTCTATATTTTGCCTAGATTGGTGTTATGAATTTGGTCAATAATTTCACAAGAAATCTGTGATCAATTAGTGGTGTCAAATCCTATCAAGACTTCATCTGAAATATACCTAGTAATTTCATTCACAACCATGTAAAGAGAAAGGACCTACCATTGAAGCTTAATGTATGTCTATGAACCTGCATTTTACAAAATGGATCTATCCCCCATAATTAATATCAAACTAGTTATTAATATATTGTACACATTCTTGGTCACATTAATAAAACTAGAGGACACTTACTTCTTTTCTAAAACTTGGTCATATAATCTTCCTTCTAAAACAACGAAATCCATTTTAGATTTCTTTTCTCCTTTCACCAATTTTCCGTGTCTTAGTAAGCAAATAAATAGCTTTCATAATAAACCTCCTACATTGACCAAACTGATTTTAGCATCAAATCATTTCTTTTTGTAGCCTTGAAAAATTATTCTACCCCAAAATTTCATTCATCATGTAGGCTTATAAGTTAGATTCAGTAATAGTCATGTAACATCTCCTAACCAAAGTGTTTCCCACCCTTTTCTAGGCATTGTCTTCAGCTAATACTTTGTTGTATAACTTAGACACCAACTCCATATCTCACAAATACTCCAAACCTCAAGGGGCATATTGCAAGTCCCAAAACTCTCCAATGTTTTTTAAAGCACGCTTAATTTCACTAAGCATAGTTTTTTTATAGTACCTATAGCTCCTAGCAAGTATTGAATCATTTGGTTATACTTTAACTTGCCCTATGTGATTGTCATCAAACAACTAATTAAACTCCCCCATCCTTTTTTAAACTTTTCCTCATTTACTATGACTCTTTGATCTTCACTCTTGGAGTGATTAATATTACCTAGGTTTCTACCCTTTTATCACTCATATTAGCAAAGTTATTTATACCTAGCCTGATGCTTAAATATAAATATTTTCCTCATTAAAGAGGCACAAACACAAAGTTTCATAAAAATGAGTTGGCGTGCCAGAATTGTAGTGGTCAGTTTATTGCCTGCACCATGATCAAGATACGTGTCTCATCTCATTAGAAACTCGAAGACAGACAACGGGGTACGCCGAACAGAGCTTCTCTCAGAGAACATCGCCTAGCTGTTCCCGAGGACTCCTCCTTTCAAGGAATCTACTGCCCGATGCGCTCCTTCCGAGAGCGTCGCCACTCTGAGATCAATCCTTCTCGTTCTGACCAAAACAGTCGCATCAACTGACGTCATTGATATCTGCCTATATTCATGGAGTCTGTTACGCCGCCAGGTCATCTCACGTTTCAAACGTTGCAACAACTGTTACTTCAGCGCAGACTGTTACAGAAGATAACAGAAATCACTCTCGCAATCAAGGGCATAATTCAGGCCATTAGGAAAGAATCGCAATGTGCAGATCATGCGGTTATTGAAATCTGCATGACCCGCACTGTCAATGAAGACTCCCCTAGGAATTTACCCCAACAGAAACGACATTGAAATTTTGTATGACACAATCTCACTCGAGTTAAAACATTAAACTTATATAATGTAACTTATAAAATTAAGGAAATCAGTATCCACAATTTCTTAAAAAGTGAAGCACCGACAAGACAAGCACATGCTCATCTTAAACCAATATGAAGTCATTTGAAGTACCATTTGACTGTTAGGATTTGAGTCGAACAAATAGTCTAACATCGGCTAGACATGGAGATGGTTTTAGATATATAAGGATTTGGGCAACTCCACCTAGAAGCTAGTATTTTAGGATGGTGCCCCAAGTCCTTCAATTGGTATCAGAGTCATGCCCTGAACTTACTCATGTGTATTGGTGATGTTCGATATTGTTGATCCTCTCAATTTGGCGCAAGAAAGCACAATAGTGGACTTCTATAAAGCAATTTGGCTCACAAGATATTTAGCAGTGGTGCTCATTTGCAATGGGCGTGCCGGCACCACGTGATATAGAAGGGTGGCCAATTGCAGCATGTGCTTCACATAAGACGTGGCCTATGACACGCAGTGAAGAGTTAGATCTCGACCGAGCATTTGATCTTCATTGTGAAGAAAGTTGAGCTTGTAAGAAGACTCTTTGTTCGAAAGGGGAATGTTGGGATTTGAGTCGAATAAATAGTCTCACATCGACCAGACATGGTGATGGTCTTGAGTATACAAGGATTTGGGCAACTCTACCTAGAAGGCTAGTCTTTTGGGATGGTGCCCCAAGTCCTTTATTTTGTGGTATCAGAGCTTTTCTGATTCGATGGAGAGTTTCGTTCGGGTGGAGCAATCGCTTTGGAGACTGTCTACAGTTTCCTTTGGAGGTGAAGAACTGATATTTCCTATTTGAATTTATTTTCACTAATCATTTTCCACATTGCTTTGAGGAATCTTTTGAGGAGATGGTCAGAAATGTTCAATCATCAGAGAAATCCACGAGTCATCTTCCGACAAAGATTGATGTCGTGAAGTTTTACGACATGAACAATTTTGAGATGTGAAGATGTGAGTTGATGGATGCCCTTACGGCATCAAACGTCAAAGACTCTCTATGTCTGGAAGAAAAGCATGAGAAATCTGAAAAAGATTGGAACAAGATGAATCGGACAGTGTGTAGCATCATCAGGTCTTATTTGACACAAGACATCAAGTATCATATGCTCTATAAGACTTCCGCAAGAAAATATGTGGGAGATTCTCAAAAAGAAGTATCACAATTGCATCTGAAGAAGAGGCTTTACTGCTTCCAGTTGAAGAGAGGACTTTCCATTGATGATCACATGAATAACTACACAGCTTTTTGCAGACCTAGTTAATGTGAATGTGGCGATCGAAGAAGAGGTCAAAACGGTGATTCTTCTGAATTCTCTTCCTGATGAAGAGTATGAGACTTTCGTCCTAACCTTGATCAATGGTAAACAAACTCTTAACTATGTGATGTATCGGTTGCTCTTGTGAATTACGAAGTGAAGAAAAAGGACAAGCAGTCTTCTTTTAAAAGCACAACAGGCGGTGACTGCAAGAGGGATGGATTCCAGTCATAGGAAAAGCAAGAGAGAGTTTAGAAAGTACAAAACTGGTGCTCATGAAGAGTTGAAGAACCAATGTGCTTTCTACAGAGAATGACACTGGAAGATTGATCGTCCAAGATCAAGCCAAAAAAGTCTAAATCAGATGCCAACATCATACAGGCGCATGTTAATGACTCTGACTATCTGGTCATTCACTTTCTATCACCCCTATTTGTTGCTATTCAAAGGAATCTAAGTAAATTTTGGATACAGATGTTACCTATCACGTTTGTCCCAAATGAGAGTGGTTTGCTAGTTTTTAAAAACTAGATGGAGGCTTGGTGTCGTTCAGCAACGGACACACATGCCAGATTGAAGGGATAGGTATAGTTCGCATCAAGTTGTTTGATGAGATGATACGAGAGTTGAAAATGTGAGATATGTACCTCAGTTGCAGAAAAATTTGATTTCAATTAGAGCTTTGAAGGCGAAGAGCCTAAGAAGGACTCTTGAAAAAGGCGTTCTCAAGATGTTCGGTGGCTCATTGGTAGTTCTGAAGGGCATTCGATGCAACTTGTACCACTTGAAAGATAGTACAGTTACATGAAATTTGGCAGCTTCAGAACATGTGGAAGACGACTCTATCTAGCATATGAGGCTCGAATAAGTTGGTTTGAGCTCCTTGGGAGTGTTTGCAAATAAAAAATTATTGAAAGGTGCATCGACCTGGAAATTGAAAATTAGTTGACATGGTATTCTGGACAAGAAGACGAAGGTGTAATTTGGCACCTCAACTCATCGCTCAGAAGGTCTTCTTAATTATATTGACATTAATGTTTGGATTCCTACTAAGACCGCATCACTTGGAGGCCATCGGTACTTTGTCTCGCTTATTGATGATATATCTCGGCAATGTTGGGTATACCCTATGAAACAAAGATTTGAAGTCCTAAATATATTGGTGAAGTGGAGGAATATGATGGAGAAACAGACTGGTAGGAAGATCAGGGTGCTCCAAATTGATAATGTTGGAGAGTACAAGAATCAATTCCTACAATTTAGACAAAACAATGGGATTAGTATTCACTTCAAAATTGGTAAACATGGGATGACTAAGGAGATGAACCGTTTCTTACTAGAGAAAGTTCGGTGTTTGTTGTCTAATGCATAATTGGACAAGTCTTTCTAGGTGAGGCTTTGGAATTGCTAGCCATCTCGTAAATAGACTACTATCGACTGCAATAGGAGGTAAAACTCCGTTGGATATTTGGTCGAGTGGAGCTGCTCAGGACTATTGATTTGCTACGGATCTTTGGATGTCCGACCTATTTTAATGCCAAAGATGGCAAGATAAATCCGCGAGCAAAAAAGTTTGTGTTTTTAGGTATCAAGAAGAATATGAAAGGCTACAAGGTAGTAGATCCCGAAAACAAGAAGATTGTCTTGAGCAAGCATGTAACGTTTAATGAGACTTCATTGTTGAAATCTACCATCTCTCAGTACGTAAAGAGGTTGAAGACCAAAGATGTATCGTAATGGGTGGAGGTCGATGCTACTCCAACAACTCCAGTTGATTCGGTATCAGCTGGGATTTCACCGAATGTGACACCGGGTGGAGATCATGTAACCGTGATAGATACTGAACAGGTTGAATTAGTTGCAGCGAAAGAAACCAAGTTGAATCCATGAAAGTGGGTGAAGAAATGTGAATCTCAAATTGGTGAGCTAGACAAGCTCAAATTGATGGTCGTTGTTCTCCATGACGGTATTGATAAAGAAGTTCATATGACTCAACTAGTTGGGTTCGTTTTTACAGTTTCAGTTTCTATTGGTTGAGCTCGGTGGAGCTCGTTTGAATGAACTATGAATGGCTTGATCCCCTGGGCAGTGGGTACGTAGGCAACCACATTGGTGCAGTTCGATGAAGTCGTTGTGTTCGGTTCAGATTTTAAAAATCTTCACCAAGGTGGAGATTTGTGGGGAGAGAGTGTAAAATCTTATTAGCAGAGTTTTTTAACTCATTGAAAAAGATAGCGCAGAGATTGGAGTTCAACAGAATATGATAGAAGACCGAACGCAGTCGAAGACAGAGAGCCGGTCGATCGACCATGCACAAAACGTGCACAAGAAAGTTGCGAACGACCGCCCGGTCGACCGTCCAGAGGAAGCAGCAGCAGCAGATGGAGTCTGTCGACCGACTGAGATACCAAAGTTTAACAAAGAGTTGGCTCTCTGCGTATTTGCCCGGCGGTCGACCGCGCAAGGAGCCGGCCGACCACCCGGTCGACCGGGACGTGTGCTCTAGGTTTCCTTATATGATTCTAAGTTCATTTCTGATCTGAATTCAGATTCATTGGTTTTCTTTTCTTCAAGGATTCCCTAGCTATACAAAGAGAGATATTGTCCCCAACTATTGTATCGTGTAATTGATTGATTAATAAGATATCTCTCCCTTTCTGCCCTGAGGATGTGGGCAATTGCCGAACCTCATTAAATTTGTGTGTTCTCGCTTTCTTCCTTTTGTTTGCTTGTTCGTGCAATTGGCAACTAGTCTCTGGCGTTGTTGCAATTCTCTGTTGCTTGGATTCCAACATTGACCCACCATCCAACCCCCCCCCCCCCACACACACACACACGCGCGCACACACACAGTGTGATTAAGTTTGGTGTCTCTCACACCGATTACTTGATAACATAATTGAGTATCCAAGTCTTCGAAGCTTCTTCGTGTTGTAGAAATGCAATAGATGTTTCCAGTGAAATTAGTAAAGCTATATAATCTTACTGAGCCAAGAACTTAGAACCTCAAGCATTAGAAACTCCTTAATTATTAGGTACCGGGCCAAACCTTTACAAGCCATCTCAAACAGTCAAACACAAATCCCAGAACCAAAATTGGGTATCAATGAATCAGTTTAGGACCATTTTGTTGAACTGTAGCATGATCTTTGTTACTAATGGGTACTCTAGACTCTCCGCAACAGTTAAAACTAAAAAACTCGAAAAGGCAACCAAATGAGGCATTCTCCCAATTATACTCTAGACTCTCCGTAACTGTTAAACTAAAACATTCAAACAAGCAACCAAATGAGGCACTCTCCCAATCATGTCAAAAACCACCTGAGCTATTAGGAAATATTAACACCAATACCAGAATATGTATCCAACGACAATGAATCATCAGTTTAGTAGATAAAGTGGCACATGGATGCTTCAATTTTTACTTAAAATTAAAACTTACAAGCAAAAAACATAAGAATTCCTTAGAAATGAAAGGGGTATTCTAACAAACTATGAAAGCCATAGAAAAACCAAAATAAGACATCTAAAAAGTAAAAACAATCTAAATACCTTCTTTAGTAATTTCTCAGCGTCCTCGGTCGAAATGGGCGATTGAGAAAGAGAGACTGGCTCGCAACTCCTCTGCGCTAGAGAAATAGCAGATAAATTTGGGATCAAAATCTTGTGCTCAGTATCACCATAGCCAACGACTTTTTCACCGAAATTGCTCTCGAGTTCAGCAGGAAACGGATCTCTAGCGCCCAAATCACCCAAGAGATCACCGCCCACGGCTGAGACTTGGCGACTACGGCCTCTTGTTCGCGATTGATAGGGCAGCGAAGGGTTTGAGAGAGAGGTGGTGTGTTGGTGAAGGAGTTTGGATGAGGAGAGATGAGGGTTGAGAGTGGAGGAGAGAGAGAGGAGAGCAGAGGCCATGGCGGTTTTCGGCGAAGCTCGAGGCTTATCCAATCCCCCCAATGATTTATTTTTATACCCACTTTAAAACTTCATGTGTCTTAAACTATTCACTTTAAACCCAAAAATATTTCTCCGTGAGAAAAAAACTCAAAAAAGAAAAAAGAAAAAAAAACCCAAATACACACTAAAATAATATAGTGACTAGAATACCACCACTGTCAGTAAAAAAATTGGCTGATCGATCAGGAAAAAGAGAAGGGGCAGAGAAATACGAAGGAGGGGGAGCTAAGAGAGAAAGAATGACAGGGTAGACGCTGCTCTCTCTTGCGAATGACGACAGACAGTTTCAGAAGAAAATCTTCCTTCGATCGGTTTTGATAATATAATATACTAGTATACCAATATTGTCGGTGAAAATCCGGCTGATCGGTCAGGAGGAAGAGGGAGAAGAGGAAGAAGGAGAAAAGAAGAGGGGGGGAGCTAAGAGAGGAGGAAGAAATAGGGGGTCAACGTTGTTCTCTGAGGAAGACAGATAGACAGACGGACAAAGTTTCTAAATGCGTCATGAGAGAAAACCTCTATTCGGTCAGTTTTGAATATAATATGACACTTTAGTGTCAAATTTCCTATTTATTCTTGGGCATAAAATCAATTCTGGAAACTAAGTGGGTATAAAAATAGGACAAAATAAAAAAAAGGGAAAAAAACTTAGACTAGCATATAGATGGCAATGAAAACCGATCGAGGGGGAGGAGGAGGAGGCTGGAGGAGGGGAGAGATGCGGGCAGCGACGGCGAAAGGGTGGCGACGAGTTTGCACTGCTCATTCTCTCTCGCATGCGGAGATGAAAGGAGGGGGATGAGGAAGGAGGAGGAAGGAGTAGTGAGGGGAGAGATGCATGGGGCGGCAATGGTGCTCTCGCTCTCTCGCACGCACTGATGAAATAAGAGGAGGAGGAGGAGGGTGAGAGGAGAGATGCAGGCGTTGGCGGTGAAGGGGTGACGAAGCTCTCTTTCTCTCTCTCTCTCTCACGCAGATGAAGACGGACAGTTTTTGTGAGGACTCTGTAATATCCTTAGTTGATATTGTATTTTTATTTTTTTTAATATTTATTTTATCATACTTATTATTTTATTAGTATTATTTAACTTAATTTATGACTTCTTCTTTTTCTGATTATTATTGATATTAATATTCAAATTATTTTTAGATATTATATGATAAGTTAGCTTTATGTGTTATTACTATTTTATTTGATAATATTATTAATTACTGTTACATTATTACTCTTACTATTATTATTGTTATTGATAATTATTATAATAATTATTGTTAACTATTATTGTTATTAATATTATTATTCTTCTTCTTATTATGGTTATTACTATTATAATTATTATATTTCTATTTCTCTTTTTAGCCCATCTCTCTTTTCTTCTATTTTCTTTGTATTTTCCGTAGGCCCAAGCTCCAAACCATTAGCTCATTGAGAACCCATTACCCATTAACCCATATCCAATAGCTCACTATCCAAAATCAAACCATTAGCCTTGATCCAAACCCATTACCCATTACCCACTAACCCTGTATCTAATCTCCTATATAAACCCTAATACAAACCCTAATCCTATCTCCTTCCTCCAATCAACCGCCGCCAACATCATCACCAGCAACATGTCGTCATCAACCCACCACAACACTCAGCCTTCCTCCTCTATACGCACCCCATGTCCCGTCCTTTTCCTTCGCCGGTAAGCTCCATCGGCAGCCATCTAACTCACCATGTTTTCCCTATCCACCATGGCCAGTCACCTCCACCACGATCAGCCGGGTAGCCCCCACGCATCCGCCTCTCTGGTGAGATCACCCCTTCGTGGCTGCTCCTTGCAGAGAACCACAATCAGGCCATGCACCACCCCTTGCGGCATCCACCCCAGGGCCATCCTCTACTCGTCGCCTTGGCCTACACCCGATCTCCCCCTCCCTCTTGCCCTGCTGCCGATCTCCCCCTCTCTGGCGAGCTCCGCCATGGCAAGATCCCAAGCACCATCACAGTCACCCTCTTCTCCCCCTGTGTTGTTCCTACCCTTGCTACGTAACACCCAAACCGAGCTCCATCTCCCACCCCCACAGCCTTCCCCTCCATGGGGCCCCTCCCCTCATTGTCGCACCTCCGAGCATGGCCACCACCATCACATCACCTTACACAACCTCAGCTCCTCCTCCTGCACATCCTTTATCAATCGAGCATGTGCACCCGCCGGACTCGGCACACCACCCTTCGCCGGACCTGTCGCGGTCTCCATCGAGCCACCGCTGAGCCCGAGCTCACACTCTGTCGTGCCCTTCTCTCCTTGCCAAGCATCTTCTCCCCATGGCCGTGCCACCCTCCTCCTTCACCGCGACGCTTTCTTCCCCTCTCCGTAAGTCTCTCTCTCTCTGTAAATTATGTACTTGTGTGTGTGTGTGTGTATTTTGGGTGTGAGTATAGGTTAGTGTGTTCTGTGTGTGTGAGTTATATTATGTGCATGGATGAGTGCATGAGTGTGTGTTAGTATTTAAATGTATGTATGTATGTTATGTGTGCGCGTGCGCAGGAGTGTGAGTGTGTGGAAATGCGTATGCATGCGTAGGGGTGTATAAATAATGTGTATGTATGTGTATACTCATATATATGTAGGGATGTGGGTGTACATGTGTGTGTGTGTATGCAGTGTGGCGTGCGTGTGTGGGTACATGTGTGAGTGTGTTATGTGTGTGTGTGTTAATTCCCCTCCCTCTCTATGTATGATTGTATGTTACAGCGATTACAGACTCTCTCGTACGATCCGAACTCGGTAACGGAAGATTCGAATTTGTGCCTGTTACGGACCCGATACATTGGTGATTCGAAGACCGACATACGAGATGATTCGGAGATCCGTACCAGTTCATACAGTGAAGACCTGATGGTGATTCAGATATGAAACCGCGTCATTTCATGTGAGTATTTGTTCTTATGTTATTTGTTGACTGAGATTTCCTGCACACAAAATATAATATTTTAGTTTTAAGAATATGATGTGCAAGTCTCAATTCTAATCCGCGGTAGCAGGGCTATGCGGGTCGTGATCCTCAGGGAGGGACTGCAATGGAAGCGTTAAGCAAGTTTCTCTAAAGTTTTTATTTTTATTAGTTAAGTTAGAAAGGAAGTGGTATTTACAATGAATGGTATTTACAATGAAGTGAAGAAAAGAATTGTGGAAGATGTGGATCTAAACTAAAGGAAGAAAAGAAAGAAACACGTACGAACCTCTTCAGCCTGCTTACCTTTGATCCGTGCGATGATTTACCTTTTCTCGGAAGACTTGCAAGTATGGCGTATAAGATGTTCATCGCCATAAGCCATCAAGGGATCTTCGTTGGCTAGGCAGTCTCGAAGCAGTTGGGTCTCATTGTTCACAAGGCATTAGAGAACACATAGAAGAAAGAAAATAGGAACATAGAAGCACAAGAATAAACAAGAGATGAAAAACATAAAATAATAACAAAAACGAACCTTAAATGGATTTCATTAACAATGGAAGATAAGCGGGCTTATACCGCTGTCACCTCAGTACAAGCGAAGACTCCATCCTCCATGAAAGCTTCCTCCACTCTCAGTTACAAAATTTACAAAAGAAAAACGAAAATAAAATCTAACTAGAAAGAAAACCTAAAAACCCTAGCTTTTGGCCCTTGGCTCTTTGCTGGACGCTTTCTGTGTTGCATCTGCAGGGTATTTATAGGAGTTGGAAGATGTAGAGTGTAACGGTCCCAGTTTTCATAAATTCCAAATAACAAGAATATTCTTTTAAACTGATAGATCATCGTAATCATCTCCAAATTCTTAAAATTTTGACAGCACTTCCTTTGTAAATACCGACATGCCCAAATATACATTTCAATATATAATAATTTCGACCAACAACAGCCCACTTATTCTCAATTCAAACCTGTAGATCAAAGTCAACAATCGCCCATGCAATCATAAATATTATTTCGGCTCACCACGGCCTGCTAATTCTCCAAATAATAATTTCGGCTTGACATCGCCTACTTATATGAAACAAAAAAACATATGTCCGAGAGTACACCTCTCGGAATCCACAATATAAACAGATCTAACTATAACTCTAACACATCACCATAATTACAATCTAACTTACTTCATATATATCCATCTCCCAAAACTTACATAAGGTATCAGTATACATCAAGTAGGATTTCAACAGGAACTAAATTACAATCATTAATAATAAATTTCTCAACAAACGCCTACATCTGAAGCTGGTCTTCTGACACTGCGACCTGAAACATAAAACTGGGAGGGAGTGAGCTCGACAGCTCAGTGAGAGAGAATCAAGGTGAATCAAAGAAGGAAAATACAATTAAGGGGTGTGTTTCTTTCTTCAACAATTTTAGAAAGTACAGATGAACAAGTGAAACGAAGAGGGAGCAATATCTTATAATGAATGATTAACACAAAGATCCAAATAATCTATGTGACAGTCTGACTTCTCTTAGAATCGATTCTCTTTAACTTTCTTTAATTTTCTGCTGTAGATTACTTGGTCTAAAAATTTAATAAGATACTCTCTCAGTTATTATAACTTACGCATGATTCTATTTTAAGTACTTTTAACACATATCATCACATAACTCATATCTCATACATTAGGTACAACCAATCAAAATCGAAGTTTCATGGGGGGGTAAGTATATGTCTCGGTAATACAATATCACAATATCACCCCATATCATCTAAAATATAATTTATCCATATGAATAATGCGATCACACATAATCATACTACACTTCACGATATTCTCATATCATACTTAGAGATATGCACAACACACATGATACACATGCATATACAGCCACAGTGAAGTGTGAGAATCCCCGTCTTCTCCCTCCTACCGGCTCCCGCACGGCCCCTTCCTCCTATATATATGTATTTGTATGTATATACAACAATAACACCGTCTTCCCCCCTCCTACCGGTTCTCACACGGCCCCTTCTTCCAATATATATATATATATATATATATATATATATATATATATATATATATATATATATATATAACAATAACACCGTCTTCCCCTCTCCTACCGGCTCCTGCCCGGTCCCTTCCTCCAATGCAAAAGATGAAACAAACATATACACACACACATTCGAAAGCACAAAAAATGATTTCGTCACAATACGAACACCAACCCTTTATTGCAGTTTACCTTTTAGCTTGACACTAATGTCCATTAACATCCATATATGACACACCATATGTGTATATACATATATATGAGTTACCAGTTAATACTGTAGTGATCTATGCATCTCAATTTAATGAGTCAGCTTCTCATTTACTTTGTTAAGTATTAGCCTCTTGAGTTGTGCTACTAGCACATCAACATTCAAGTATGTAACATACAACCATGGTCGTAAAGTTTACAATGCATACACGTCATGGAGATCAATTCATCAACAAAACAAATACTAAAATTGTTGCTTGAGGGCAAAGATAATTGTCACGTAGGTATACAACTTTCTAGTTATGTTCATGTGACATCCCCATCAATTTCATATATATGCAACGTACATCATGTTTGTAAACAATCATCACTTAGATGTGGGTGCACAGTGTATCAATAACCATATGAAGAATAAGCAATATCAACAAGTTATCTATTATGAGAAACTCTTATAATAATTTACACCCGTGTATCAGTAATAATATTGGATTTCTATTCACATCAACGCGCCCGAGCTTTCATTCATACGTCTAACATCACTAGTTTCTTAACGCTCATATGTCTAGTATGGTTCCGTCGAAACTCCTAATACCATAATTATTCGGTCAGTTAGTTAATTAATGACTACCAATATGATTAGACAATTCATTACCAACCTTGATTCCCGACTTCGTAATTAACAGTTTCCGTTCTGATGATTTTTATAACTGTCACTTACGTAACTATTGATTTTCAATCTCACAATTTAAAGCGAAGTGTCCTCTATGGACACCAACATCGATGATATAATCTGCTTAAGCTTAAAAATTCACATATTTATGAGGCAATATGAGAAGATACAGTTTTCTTAGCTCACAGCCATGTGGTATCCACTCGATATTTCTTCGTAGTCTTCTATTGCATCAATTTATAGTTAACCATCAATATTAGATCTTTCTTCCTATTGAGAAAGTAATTAGCTATTGTTCATAGCCAGGGTAATCAACGAAGTGTTGTTTAAATAAACGCTTGGAAGGACTCCTGCAGCCTTATTACCTATATATGATGAGTTTATGAATCAAGACCTTCGCATATAATATTTAGAAAACTAAATCTCATAAACTTGAGAACTTATTGCCTAGAAGTTGATTTTGAAGAATATCTCACCACTATGGTATACTTCGATGATTTACGTGCACTGGGCTATAGAAATAAAGATATTGAGACACCCTATATAAACAATACATTGCTCTAACCGTATCAAAATTTGCCTCCCAGCAGCTCAAGTCTAAAACATAAATGCCTGGGGTGACGTGAGTATCATGTTAATTCTTATAGACAAGTAGTATGACAATTTATTTACAATCTCCCCCTTTATACCCTTCTATCGCAGTACTCCCAACTTGTGAATATTGTCAATAAGATTTCCAGCCTAATCTTATTCCAAAATCATAGAGTCAGAAACCACAGTCCTATTAGCTCGGGACTGTGAGTCGTAGACCGGCAACACTGGATAGTGTTATTAATTTATAACAACATGCGTTATTAAAACTTATTTCTTATTATTGAAAATTATAATACTTGCCATCTGCCATAATCCTTCGTTATCCTGAACCTCTTGAATCTCGCTTCTAAATCATGTGCGGAAGGAGAGATGGGTCGAGTAATTCTTCCAGTTGCCTTCCTTTTTCCCTTTGCCATTAGGATTTGTGTTAGTCCTACCAATTGATTGGATCTATAATTCATCACATCAGAATGTGCTCGACATACCCAAATGTATCAATACCTCTAAACATGTCAGATTTTCCAAGTGTCTGGGCGAATACAAACAGTAATTATTTAATGATGCAGATATGCCCAACAATATACCTACCTGAACTTGAAATAATATAATACAAGGATAAGAGCTCTTCAGGAGAATATTGTTTTATGCTGAGCTCAGAGAATTCTAATCTAGTGCTATTGGATCCAGAGCACCACTTGATCTAGCACCAAGACTCTGAAATTTATATAAAATCTGATAGGGGGTTCTATGTCATTTCACTAGCTATACTGAAAATTTAACAAAAATTATTACGTCAAGAATATATCGAGTCATAACCTACCAATTTTTTAGAATAAGTATCGTCGCCCCAAAACACAATACACTTTGCTGCCACTAGGCACAAGTAGTAAAATCTTTCAGGCCTTTTAACTTCTTTCTAATTATTTACGAGGACAGATCCTGAGGTTACCTCTTAAATAGAAACAAGCATATAAATTTATGAAACATCAACATTCATTATTAGGAGCGTAATCAGTTCTGAGCTTGGCGCAACATGCCTTTCTATTTATTCTAAAATTCTCATGGGCCTCCCCTTAAATGGTACTTCATAAGGAGGAAACTAATTTTCGACATGATTTATGTTTTCCTTTGTTTCCCAAAGGATTCCTAACATCCAACCAATGCAGGTTTAAGATTCATATACTTAGAGATACTATCACCTTTCTAATAGTCTATTAGATGATATTTATAATTGAGTTAACTAGTAAAAGAAAAATTCAGAAACTCCTCAATCATAAAGAAAATTCTGTAACTCAAGAATCTTGACTAGCCGGTCTTATTTTGACGATAACTTTCAGCACAGACCCTCAATTGGGACACCGCAAAAGCCGTTGGAAAGTAAATTCGATTATCTTTCCAACGATATATTATATGATCAGTTTTATCTAACTAAACTGTTCCAGATATACAGAAACTTCTCAGCTGTGAGTGAGTTCTGCAGCAGGACAGTTTCAACCAATGTAATGTTTTTAAAATAACTTGAGGTGCAGATATCCTATTAGGACATGGTATGAACCGTTAGAAAGTAGACTCGATTGTCTTTCCAACGGTATATAATATGATATAATAAACCCTAACATACAGATGAACTGAGCCCGAATTTACAGAGCAATTCTGTTTAACAGATTTCTGCACATATTAGAAAGGTTCTCTACTTTGCTCTAGATGATGATTTGTCCAGAAATTTTTACAAAAAATATAGGGGAAACGTAGATTAAATGTTGCTTTAAATGACAGGAATTAATCACTACATAACATGAGGATTTCTCTGAAAATTGAGAAAATGGAATGGTTTAGATCTAGATGAAATCTCCCTCACCTAGATTTTCTTCTCTTCGACATGGCCGTGCCTCCGCTCCTCCTCTTGTGTGCGTGCGCAGATCAGATCCAGAGAGGGAGAGAAAGAGTAGAGAGGAAAAAGAAAGGGAGAGAAATAGGGTGCTTGAAATGAAGATGGGTTTTTTTTTTTTTATTTGGGTTCCTAGGGTTTCTTTCTCCATGGAGAAACCTCTCTAGGATGAGGATGAAGACATAAAAGTTCTCTTGACTCTTTCAAGAGTCAAACCCCCAAAATATTACAAGTTTGCCACCCCTTTCATCCAAGTGTCCACTCCCCAAATCAAGAAGATCTAGGCCCTTGATCTCCCTCTCATGCATACCTACTCCCTCCACTAAAAATATAATATATAAAATTGCCATGAATGTATTTTTCTTGGTAAATACATGTATTTCAAGTATAACACTAGTATTTCATCTCATTGAAATACTAGTTACATAATAATCATGGTATAGGTATATTCATATATACCACTAGATATTCCCAAAATTAAATTAAAAATCATTACACACTCAATTAACATAATAATTCGAGATTTATATTTTTAATCAGGGTTTAAAAATTCGGGGTGTTACATAGAGTCCTAGTACAACTCTCCCAAAAAATCTTATCTCCAAACTTGTGGCACTTATCCATAGAAGTTCAAATCAAATCTGTCCTGCAATTTATTATCCTGTTGATCGCCGAAATTGGCTTATCTACGGACTGAATTGGAAAGTTTTATCAACATAAGAGTTTTAGGGCTTCACGTCTTCTTTCTGGAGCATTTTGAATCATCAGATTTGCATATCTGTAGCAAAAGTTATGATCTGAATACTAAACATGTACAGTCTGAATCCGAATTTATCTTTAAACTCTTTCCTGCAAGCATTTAGGATTGAATAGAAGTCTATCCTTCCCTCTTCTTTGTATTTGTAACTTTGGCCCTTATGTATTTGCACTTTTGATATTTGGTATTTGCACTTTTACACCTGGGCTTGGACTTGGGCTTGGATATGGGCTTTTGGGCTTCATTAAGCTTTATTTCTTATAAAAATAAGAACTCGAGGCCTGCACACAATAAATCACAAAATATTAATAAATGTGCAGAATTAAATGAATAAATATGAAAATGTGATGGTAAATGTTATGATAAAAATGCATTTTTCACTACCAATCACACCCCCACACTTATCTTTTTGCTCGTCCTCGAGTAAAAACAAAGAAAAAGAAAAAGTTAATCTAACCTAACTCACTTTCGTAGGAATCACGGTTGCACTTAGCATGTGCAACAAGCCGTTAAACCCTTAGGTTACCCTAAAGGACGAGTGTTGTCTCGTGAGGGTTTTCAGCGGATTGCACCCACAAAATCCATAAAAAGAAAATATTTGAATTATTATTGAAGAGACTAAGTAGTCTATAAGTTTTAGGATCCTCATTTTTATTCATTCTTAGACTTAGTCTTTATAAAGTAAATTGTTTTTATTTTAGGTAAGGGTCAAAATTGAACTTCTAATATAGTCTTTTTCGTTACCAAAAATCATATGCATCCTTGTAACTTGGCTAGGAATTCCTTAACTTGGACTCTCATGCCTCTTTAATTTTTTTCTCTTCCTTTTTTTTTTAATATGTATAACTCATCTAATTTTCTTTCGTGTAAGCATCAAGGCTTCTTGAGGCCCTCATACCTAACTAATTGACTCTTAGATGTGTTAATACATATCTCATATTCTTAGTTTTATTAGGCTTTCTAATCTACCCATGTAGCGAACTTAAAGTCGATGACTCCCAAACCGGTTGGCTTTAGGGTACCAGGTGAGAAAACGCCCCGCGGACTCAAATTCGAGTGAACTAGGCCCCAAAACTAAGGACTTTATTTTATTTACTCACCTTTACGCATGAATACTTATGCTTCTTGAGGCACATGTATCAGCTTAATTGGTGATTTTTTTTCTTTTTTTTTTTTTCTTTCTTTTTTTATGAGGCACAAGGTCTTTGTCTTAGAATCCTAGATATGCATTTGGTATGCACATTTCATTAAGGTAAAAATCAAGACTAATTATTTATTCAATTTCTCTCCTATACCTAAAAATTTAAACAATTTATTTATTTTGACCAAGTTTTTAAAAATCCTAATCGTGATTTTCCTAATCCTTAAAACTAACTTAGATTTCTTTCAAAAAAAATAAGTCAAAATATTTCCTTTTATAATAATTTTTTTAATTTTTTTTATTAGCAATTTTTTTTTGTTAGTTTTTACCTATGTTAGTATGTTAGTAAAACCCACCCCCACACTTATCTCATGCATTGTCCTCAATGTATGAATGAATGCATATATGCATGAAACAGAACAAGGGAAGGCGGAAGTTACCTTAGGGTGGTGGTTCCGGAGGTGGTCTAATTGGTCCACGAAATGCGGCCCAAACAAGATAACGTGATAGTTCACGGGACCTACCTTTATTGACCTCTTTTTTATTTACATATTTATAGTCCCCAGAATGAATAGGATCATGGAAGATCCTCTCGTGAAACTTACTCCCTTTACATGACCAGTCCTGGAAAATCATCACAGAGTCATGGTCTATACCTATGTCCAACAAAAGAATGTGACTTGGTAAAATGGTTGACTTGGACTCAAGAATGATAGGTTCAGGATCTAATACCGACTCAGGAAAGAAACTCAAATCAAGTAAAGGTTCAGGAGTCGGGCTAGGATCAAGAGGTGGGTCCAAGTCAAGAAATTGAAACTCAAGTCTACAATCATTTTTCCACAATGGAATGTGACTCAATGTTGGTGATTCAAGTTCAGGAATGATAGGTGTGGGAATCAAAACTGACTTTAAAATATTACCTAAGTCGGGTAACAAAATAGGAGTCAATAATGATTCGGGAATTTGAACTTGATCATAGATTTGGGAATCTAGGTCACATATCTCATTAGTTTCAATCTCATAAAAATGGGAACTTGCCAATTTTTCCATGGGACTTTCAAAATTGCACAATTGGTCAAGTTCAATATGATCATCAAAAATGGGTGATTCAATTTCATGATCTATGGGTATGGGAATAAATGTTGGCTCAGAAAATTGGTCCAAATTGGGTAAGGATACTGGAGTCAACATAGATTCGAAGATGGAAACTGAATCGCAAAGTTGGGGATCGGGTTCACATTCATAATCTAATTCAATCTCATTGAAATTAAAACTAGCCAATTTGTCCAAGGATGGGATTGAGCAAGTTCATATTGATGTGATGAAATAGAATTTTGATCAAGGTCTTCTAAACAGAATGATTCTTGGTTCCTATCAAGATGCTCAAGAATGTTTGAAAGTCTAGAAATTTGATCATTCATCGTATCTTGCAACCGATCCACTTTTTCTTCTAACCCATCGAATAGATCAATGGAGGACTGAAACCTTGGTGATGTGGGAAAAGACGTATATGAAGATAATGGTTGAACAGGTGGTTGACCATATGGCTCAGGGGTGTTGAATCCCCATTGACTCTGTGAAGAGTAGTGATGATTATTCCAATCTTGTTCATAGTATTGGGACTGGGGCATGTAATGATTCGGATAAGACCAATCTGGCACACTAGGTTGGTTAGAGTTATGATATGCCGGGTTGGTAATATCCGAAAAAGAGGTTGGTGTATAATATGGATCCTCATTAAAATTGAAAAAATTATTGTTATAGGCCATATCACACAAAGCAAACAAAAGAAAAAAAAACAAACAAAAAAGAAAAATTTCTAACCTAAGTTAGGGTAGACCTAGACCTAGACGACTCCTAACTGGTTAGACTGTCCACGGGAGGTAGGGTGTAGACTTTGACCACAAGTTAATCAGCCAGGTCGGGGCAAGAGTGGTGGGAGGTTTTCCGTCAAAGACGTTCCTTAATTAAATAACCACCACACTTCGGGCTTTCGGCCCTCAATCCCCTTCCTAGACACTGATTTGGTAGGAGTCAACTTCCAACACCGTTCCCCCTTAGGATAATCTCCTAATTGAGTCCGAGTGTCCCTAGGGCCAACGTCTACTAATTTTTAAGTTAGGCTTGGGTTAGTGAGTGCTCGGGATATGATTTTTGGGCTAAGGAAGGGTGATGAAATCCCCACCTTATCTTGTTAATGGGTTATGCCCTTAAGATGAATTAGTGCAAGTGTACAAGATAAGTAGATAAGATTCACTCAAAGCAGAAAATCAACCAAGAGATGAGTCCTATTCTACATGCAATGCGTACGTACCTTGCTTCTCCAGCACTCTTCAACAGTAAAAATAAAGGAATTGAAAAGACACGTGCCTAATATGCAAACGTCTAATCAATTTTATCTTTAACAACAAATAATTTACTGTTGAATTAATTAGCAGTATACAGGTTTATCACAGAACAAACCCAACAGAGCAGAAAACAGTATTTGCAATTTGCAGAATCCTGCAAAAATTTCAGTGAGTAATCCTCTACTGTTGCCGTGTTTCCGCGGCTATGGCCGCGGATCCGCGGCAATATAGTAGTCTCTGATGCTCTGCCTTCGAGGGCAGAGGCACAGAGGAGCTATATGTCCACTGCTGCTGCTGTATTTCTGTTTCCTGTTCTCCAAACCTGCAAACAGAAAAGAATAAAGAATTAGTTAAAAATTAAAATTTTGTTTTAGAGATAAACTTACCGTCCCTCCCCGGCAACGGCGCCAATTTGTTGACTGAGATTTCCTGCACACAAAATATAATATTTTAGTTTTAAGAATATGATGTGCAAGTCTCAATTCTAATCCGCGGTAGCAGGGCTATGCGGGTCGTGATCCTCAGGGAGGGACTGCGATGGAAGCGTTAAGCAAGTTTCTCTAAAGTTTTTATTTTTATTAGTTAAGTTAGAAAGGAAGTGGTATTTACAATGAATGGTATTTACAATGAAGTGAAGAAAAGAATTGTGGAAGATGTGGATCTAAACTAAAGGAAGAAAAGAAAGAAAACACGTACGAACCTCTTCAGCCTGCTTACCTTTAATCCGTGCGATGATTTACCTTTTCTCGGAAGACTTGCAAGTATGGCGTATAGGATGTTCATCGCCATAAGCCATCAAGGGATCTTTGTTGGCTGGCAGTCTCGAAGCAGTTGGGTCTCATTGTTCACAAGGCATTAGAGAACACATAGAAGAAAGAAAATAGGAACATAGAAGCACAAGAATAAACAAGAGATGAAAAATATAAAATAATAACAAAAACGAACCTTAAATGGATTTCATTAACAATGGAAGATAAGCGGGCTTATACCGCTGTCACCTCAGTACAAGCGAAGACTCCATCCTCCATGAAAGCTTCCTCCACTCTCAGTTACAAAATTTACAAAAGAAAAACGAAAATAAAATCTAACCTAGAAAGAAAACCTAAAAACCCTAGCTTTTGGCCCTTGGCTCTTTACTGGACGCTTTCTGTGTTGCATCTGCAGGGGTATTTATAGGAGTTGGAAGATGTAGAGTCCTAGTACAACTCTCCCAAAAAATCTTATCTCCAGACTTGTGGCACTTATCCATAGAAGTTCAAATCAAATCTGTCCTGCAATTTATTATCCTGTTGATCGCCGAAATTGGCTTATCTACGGACTGAATTGGAAAGTTTGATCAACATAAGAGTTGTAGGGCTTCACGTCTTCTTTCTGGAGCATTTTGAATCATCGGATTTGCATATCTGTAGCAAAAATTATGATCTGAATACTAAACATGTACAGTCTGAATCCGAATTTATCTTTAAACTCTTTCCTGCAAGCAGGGTTGAATAGAAGTCTATCCTTCCCTCTTCTTTGTATTTGCAACTTTGGCCCTTATGTATTTGCACTTTTGATATTTGGTATTTGTACTTTTACACCTGGGCTTGGACTTGGGCTTGGATATGGGCTTTTGGGCTTCATTAAGCTTTATTTCTTATAAAAATAAGAACTCGAGGCCTGCACACAATAAATCACAAAATATTAATAAATGTGCAGAATTAAATGAATAAATATGAAAATGTGATGGTAAATGTTATGATAAAAATGCATTTTTCACTACCAATCATTATTTCTTTATTTACTGTTACCAGTAGGTGTTCATGTATCTATTCATATTATTTCATGTGATCGTCTGATATAATTTACCAGTATGATTATGCGTATCATTTCCTGAGATATCAGTGAGCGTTCACTTTAATTATTGTAACCCTCAGTTTCCTATGTACGTATGTCAATACTAGTATCCGATACAGTGTAGATACCCAATTTAATCATCCTGGTAGCTGGATTGAGGCCGTTTTCGCTCAAGATATTATTTCGCAGTATTTTGAATTTTTCTAAATTTTTTAAAATAATTTGAGAATTATTAGAGAAGAATCTCAATTCGGGATCGATCAGTGTCATGGACCGACTCTGAAATTTTTAATTAACAATCGGGAATGAATTTTGAGGATTCGACTTCACAACAATATTCAGGATGACATCTTCTATTTTTGAGAATTTTTGAAGATTTTTCTGAATTAATAGGAGTTTAATCTAATAAACTAATAATTAAATAAAAATACAATTCATATAAAAATAAATAAATATAAAAAGAACTCTTCTTTTTTTTGAGTCCACAATTTCGAACATGTGACTCCACTGTTTGGTTGTCGTAATTGGCGGTAATTCGTAAGTCGTAATTGATAAAGTCTTTTACAGTTGTAAATGAGTTACATGCATGTAAGTATTACGGTATTTGGTTGGTAATATAAAGTTGTAAGTGGGAAAGTGTATTGTATTTTACAATATTTGGTTGTCGTAATGTGTAAGTCGTAAGTGAAAAAGTTGACCAAAAAAATTAACTACTTGGTGATTTAAAAAGTTTTAATATTGCAAATAAATATTAAAAAAATTAATATTAAAATAAAAAATAATACAAATTTGCATGACCACAAAATTAACTGTAACCGGGCTGCAAGTGAGTGGTAATTAGGCTGCAAGTGAGTGGTAGTTGAGTTGCGTGCGTCTTTTACGAATTACGGTCCAAACAAACGCCGTAGTTGTAATTGGGTTGTAAGTCATTTATGAATTACGGACTTTTACGCCTTTTACGGCGAAACAAACAACCCCTTAATCCAAAAACCATGAAGCATCCGTGGGTTGCAGCATGAGGAGTATCCATTTATATTTAACCATCATGAGACTTCACCTTTTATTCTTGCAAAATAAAACCAAATCCCATTTTTATGTGATCACAGGTTTCGAACCAAAGACCACATGACCCCCACTCCCCATTCCTAAGCCTCCGCCACTAGGCCACACTAGCGTGTGATTGAGAAGCCTAACACAGTCTACTTAACTCCTAAAACATTTCCCTTCACCTCCCTACTTTCTTCCCCCCGTCTCCGCCTGCTGCACCCACTTCACATACATTTCTCTGTCTCCCCACTCACCCTCTCTGTCTCCCCCACTCTCTCTTTCTCTCATAAATTTCTCTCCTTGTATATCTCGCTTCTTTTCCCAACCCAAGCACGAGCGCCATCTCAGCCCATGGCCGAGCCTTGTCTCCACCTTGGCTGGCCTTAGCAGCACACCACCGCAGCCCTGCATGCCGTGCCATCCAACACTTATTGGCCGATTGCTCCTCCGCGGCCCCGGGCTTCCTTCTTCTCCCGAGCTCCTCCCCACCTTCTCCGGTGAGCTGTGACCAAACAGCACACGGCAACACACCCCTGCATCTCATGTCCATGCTGTGGCTATCCACCCCATCTGATCGACGACGCATACCTTTGGCCAAGAGCCACCGCGGGCACATGGCCCCCACCATGGATATCCTCCCAGGCCTGGCCGATTCCCCTTAGCCGGCAGCCCCTGCCGAGCTCCCCTCCCTCTGGCAACATTCCGAACGGCTTCTCCTCCTTGTCGCAAGCACCCCCTCCTCCTCTCCGGTGCCAAGCATGAGCCATGGCAGCCCCGCAACCCACCAGGCCGTGCCCAGCTGGCCTCCCTTGGTGGGCTTGTGCCTCTTTAGTTTATATATGTTATCTGTTTTATGTGTTTTTGTGTAATTGATACAGATAATGTGGTACTTTAATGTTCTTTGGGCTGGCCTGATTGTTTTGTTAACATATTTTATTGTCGCGTTGCTGTTTTCAAGTATGTTGCTCCCCATTTTTGTATAGAGGTGTATAAAAAGGGAAAACAATTTCACAAGGTGTTCTATCAGATTATAAGGCCATTGAAACTAGTTTAATGACTCTAATCTCAAGCCGAGGTATTTTCTATGCTGAGCCTTGCAGCATGGCCTTCTCCATCCCCTATCCTTTGTTGTCGCACCCCCAAGGCCAAGTCAACACCATGACCATTGTCCTCTCTTCCCTCTTGTCGTCGGGGCCCGCCGGAGCCTGATTTCCTCCGCTGGCGAGTGCGAGCACACTCACATCCTTCCCGGCAAGATCTTCGAGCCATAGATACTCTCTGCAAACTCCGCCATGCCCTCTGGTCTCCGTCGTCGAGGCCGCGAACCAATCGCCCGGCAAGATTTTCCACCTAGCAGTGCGTGAGACTCTTTAACTTTCTCTTTCTGTCTGTGTTTGTGTGTATGATTGTGTGTTATGTGTGTAAGTTTGTGTGCGTGTGTTTATGGTTGCATGTTTTAGCGATTTCAGACTCGCTCAAACGATCCGAACTCGGTAACGAGAGTTTTAGATTGTGCTCGTTGTGGACTCGATACACTGACGATTCGAAAACTGATCCATAAAATGATCTAAAGATCCGTACTTATTAGTACAGTGCAGACCTGACGGAGATTCGGACACGAAACCGCGTCATTTCATGCAAGTGTACACGATTCTCTCCTCGTTGACCTTTATATTGATTTTGCCTCTTAATTATAATTTCTGAATATCATATCTCATGATCTACCATTCTGTGATCACGTTTACATTCAGCTTTTTTTCTTCACCAATCATATGGCTAATTATTGTATTCTTGATATTATTACCGGTATCATCTCGTGATCATGTTTCATTGCCTTACATATCATGTTTGCATCTCGTTCCTGTGCATGCATGCATCCAATTAGAATTGACATAATTTTTGCTTGTATATGATAGATTCTGACATGAGAACCTATATTGATTGATGGATAAAGACTATATATCGAGTGATTTTATGATCCTGATATTATAAGAAATTAATCGAGGAAGTTGACCATTAAATTCTGAGGAATTATTCTAGAATATTTTATTGGCTTATGTTATATATGATCATGACCGATTTACTATGATCATTGGATTACATACTGGATGACACTGACGTCACCTGCACTACTTTGCATTTGTCAGACATCACTTGCACTATTTTGTATTTGTCACTTGATATTGCCACCGTTTACATTGTCCCATGTCATGACAAACATTGTATTCACTATCTGACACTGATGTTCTTGATACCGATTCCTGATCATGCTATACTGAGTCACACACCATCTTGCATTTGCATTGATTAATAAAATTAACCAAGCCGGGGTTACTGAGACTGGTAGCAGGAGAAATCAGGGAAGTATGCTTGGAAGGACGGTCCCTTGTGGGTTTGGATGACACATGTGATCTTATATTCTTGAGATTTATGCGGGCACCGGTTTTTATATATTACATGATACGTGAGTACAGTGAACTGTTTCTCCCTATTATTAGGATCCACTAACGCGTCACTTGTTTGATATGCAGTTGTCCTATGGGATGGGGCATGGGATGGTTGCATTTGTATAAGATTAATAAAATACTAGACATATGCACTTGCATCATATCCTGCATTATCTTGATTACATGATATTCTTGGACTGATTATTTTATTTTAACTTGTGATCTCGTGTTCTTATGATCTTGTGATTATGTTACACGACAGTTACTCATTCAGGACATCTCATATTCATTATATACATATTGCACTATGCATGCACGGTCTTCTTGTACATGATCAATCATCCTGATTATTCTTGTTATTGTTATTACTTTCTGTTCTCGATACTGCCAATCATATTGTTCTTATTATTTCAATGCCCTACTTGAGCTGTTATTGCATTTTCATATTCTCTCTTTTACTGTTCTTTTTCCTTCGTGTACTCTTGCTGGTTCGGTTCTGACGAACCTTTATTATTTTTCATATCTAGATCAGAAAGCCTATATAAAAGGTTGACATAGAACACATTCTGGTTCAGTTGTTCTCGGTGAGTTTAGTTTCTTTTCTTGACTTGTTTTATTCAGATATGGTGGATGATATTGCTTATATTTCAGTATTTCATATATGTGCTTTTATCCCTGCACTTGGTTGCATATGCATAATGTGTGCTATCCTGCTCGTTATTGACAGCCTAAGGTACTGATGAAAGAGATTTCACTGTTCGTGAGTATATGGTGGCCATTGTCACGTGCCCGTATTCCGTATTTTGAAAAGCGGGGCATGATAATTATATAGCTTATCTGAGCGCTTATCAGCGTCATTTCATGTGTTAGTTGTTCGACGCTATTGATTTAGGCCTAGTATTAATATATCTTAGACTGTTATTTGTTTCGATCTACTGATTGGCTGGTCTAGCCCATATTTAATGATAGATGGCCTATTTTATGTGAAGTATTTGGCAGAGAAATTGTTTGGTGAATATTCCGATCAGAACTTATTTGGATATTGAGGACGTGTTAGATATGACATTGCTTTATCTATAGACTGATTACTGATACACGATTGATATAGATTTAGTTAGAGTTAGAGTTGACCTGAGATTTATATTCTTTTCATTGGAACTTGATCAGTATATAGATGGGAATAATTTTTGTTGGATTATTATTAGATATTGTGCGAATAATTTACCTTTGATACCAATGTGTAATATGATATTGGTTTTGGATTATTGAAACAAGGATTTTCAGATTTACCTTGATTAAATTAATTGAGTAATGATGATATTATTGACGTTGGATATTAGATGTAGAGATGATCTAGATCCCATATTGATCGAAGATGTTACACTCTTTACTTATGATCTTGATTATGGTTGGATAAGTCTGATTTTTAGGATGTTCCATTCTTTATTTGTGATCTCGGTATTCGTTGTTCGAGTTGGTCTCAAGGATATATCATGTGATTCATGTTTGGTTATTGATTACTTCAGTTATTTAACTATAGAGATAAAGTTATTGTGAGAGTAATTTCACTGATATTGATAGCCTTATTATATATTCAGAGTTTGATAGCAGTTATTGTTTGATCTCAGTTATTGGTGACCTAAAGGATTAGAGTAGATCGGTAGCAATAAGAGAGTTGATTAATTATTTATTAGACTGGTGGTTTACACTATCAGATGTTCTGACACGGACTTAGTGTTTGATGTTCATGATGACTTTTGAGATTATGAGCTGATGGATTAGTTACAAATATATTCTTAGTATCTGTAGATGAGATTTTGATTGATTCTATATGGGACTGCATGGTAAGAAGTCAGTGTTCTGACATGTTAATATATCATTTCATGTTATCAAAATCACTGAGAAAGTATTGTTAGATAGTAACACCCTGTACAGTTCTATTGTCTATTGTATACACGGGTACTATCACTGTTTACTGTCATTGTTATTGTTTACCGTGTATATGATTATTATTTACCAATATATTGTATTGTTACTGTCATTATATCGTTCCAGTATTCTAGGTAATATGAATATTGATTGAATTAAATAAAAAATATAAGTGGACAACTTACACCGGGATTGAAAAAATTGGCGGAGGAGACAACATCTGTTTTTTGAGTAGACTTAAGATACAGGTTGCATAGCCGAGATAGGGTTCCACTGCAGCGTTCTCGGGGATGACTGACGTCCCATACTGTTACTGTTATACTGCTACTGTAGTACCGGTAGTACGACCTGGTTCAACGCCAGGAGTCTGGGCCGCGGTCCGGGGTATGTACGGGACCCACCTAAAGCATGGATAATATCTCTTCTATCAGTTTCAATAACATAAAACTTCGATTGACATATGTGATAGGCGTAGTATGGGATGCGTCTATTACATGTGGCAATTGGTGTTCGCTGACATAATTAATAATAATGAACTGTTCATAATGCATTGTGACTGATTTCATTCACCTGATACATACATATTATGATAGACATTTGACTGTGCTCATGATCCGACATATGATTGTAAAACAAACTAGTTCTATTACTCTGTAAATTATGTACTGCATATTATGCTAATACTGGAGGTATGCTGCTTGATAGAACGTTGTATTATACTCTTTTTTATTATAGTTATATTCTTGTTATTTCTCGTTCAGTATATTTCATATTAGTAACTTAGTATGCTCACATTATATGCATGTGAACTTTTTCCTTTATTTTTTCACACTCATTGAGAGTTTTGACTCCCTGGATTTGCACATTCAGGTCTATGTATGTTATCTCACTAATCAGCTATTTGAAGAGGATCACACGCTTTACGAGGAGCCTGGAATTCTCTATTTGATTACCGGTATTCTTACTTTCTTTTATTCATGTCATTCCCTTTGATTCCCTATATTGAACTCAATGCTTGCAATTCCTCTATTCATTTGTTATCATGTGTGGACATCTATATGTGGTATTGTAGTGATATTGATTTATCATAGTGATTGTATAACTTGCTCGGGTTATGTAAAAGAAAAATATGTTATGTCGCCTCCTTGAATATAACTAAACTATGTTACATTTATGTAAAACTAACTATGACTAGTCAAAATATGTTTTACCTAATCAAAAAATGTTATGCTCAATCAAAATTGGTTATAACTAGTCACAGAATGTCATTATATGAGCAGCCTTTTTCTGCATGTAAACTGTTTTCCCTTATATTCTGGCTCAGGCATATGTGCACTTAGCACAGATGAGACCTTTCCCCCCTAAAATATGAGACATAAAAAAGAATAGGGTTGAGATTATCTCGATTATTTTGGGGTATATTTAAAAAAATAAATTTTAGGGGTTATATAAAATATTAAAGATCTGAGGTTTAAAATATTCTTTTATTATGATGCTAGAAAGCCAATCTCTTGATTGGCGAATACATCCCCAAAAAGAACCCAAAAGAATAATAATAATAATAACAACAACAACATAAAAAAAACAAAACATAAAAAGAAACAAAAGATTCAAGATGCGACAACAAAAAATTGTTGCTACAGTTCTATGTTAGACCAAAAACACCAAAAACTCGCGGGTCACCCAAGGAAATTTTGTTATACCGCTTCTATAAAGGAAAATTTCACTACAGTCACCTATTTCATAATTAGAAAAGAACTCAACTTCATAATTTTATTCACCTCAGCCTCATTCACTTCAGCATAAATTGATTCCTCCTATCACTTCTTTATATTTTTCTCATTTTCTCTTTTATCCTTCTCCATCGCTTCCAATGTTGCTCTCCTTTCAACCATGACCCTAACGCAGAGTAATTCGTTGGTCAACCTGCGCAGTCAGCGCTGTTGGCCCAATGACCCATCTCTCCAGTTTTGATGATGATTAACTCATGTAATTATAGTACTAATAATCTTGTGTTTATATAGCTTCAGATATTTGATCAAGATCTTAATCGGTGTTTAGCTTCAACAAAAGATTCGAAGTCAAATTTTGAAGTTAGCACGTATTGATTCAAGAGCTCGCACTTCAAAGATTGCATTAAATACTTAAGAGGAGTCTAGTTCTTTGGATCAAGGCTTGGACCAAGTCAAGAAGGAGAAAAAGATTTTTCAAGAGAAAATTTTCAAGAAGACTTGTGTCATGTTCGTAAGTGTTAAGATTTTGTGTTTTAGATAAAATGTAAAGGATAGATTAGTTGTGGATTGCTCAATCTCATATGCACGCACACACAAAATTTATATGTGTTTTCATAAAATAGTTTCAGTTTTAGAAAATACCGTTTTGATTTTGAGCTTCAAAATATACATCTTTATATTACATGATTAGAGTTCATCAAGACAAGTTTATATGGTTTATATGTGTTTTGAATTTTATCCATGCACATTATTGGTTCAAATATTTTAGAAAAACTTATTTGATGTTTCTATATCATGTGTTTGAGTTTTGTATTTATTAAAACTTATTTTAGAGCTTATTATCAAAATATAGATATTTCATCTTATATGTGTATTGGACCATATCCATACACACTAAGCTTCAAAAGTGTTTAAAGTATCTTATTTTTGTATTTGAAGAAGTTTTGAAAAAATCGTTTTTCAAATTGAAGATTGATTTTGAAAAATATGGGTTTTTGTTTAAGGCTAAATTTCTATATCAAAAAATGGTTCAAAAAGTTTGTAATATGTGTTGATTTTTGGTCACACATATTTGTACTTCAAAATATTTTAATGAACTTATTTTTATAGATTTTATGTGATTTTATGAGATTTTATAAGAGTTTATAAGACTAAGATTTAATCCCCAAAATTCCTGACCTGGCCTTCTGGCGGTCGACCAACTGGTCGACCGAGCTAGAAGCCGGTCGATCGGGCGGTCGATCGATGTGCACAGAAATGTGCACAAGCCTTGGCTTGAGGGCTGGTCGACCAATCCAGAGAGTTCACTCTCTGGATCTGGCCCTGGTCGACCAAGTGGTCGACCAGCCAGAGAGCTTTGGTCTCTGGATCTTACCTCAGTCGACTGATAGGTCAAAACTAGAATGCGGTCGACCGGGTAGTCGATCGACAACCCCAAAGGTCATAAATATGACCGTTGGCCGGTCGACCGGCAGGTCATCTGACCTGCAGTTTGACCCCAACGACTATATTTCTGAACTCTATTTAAGGGGGCTGTTTTGGCTAGTTTTACACAAGATTTTGGAGAAGTTTTAGAGCCAGTTTTCCCCATCTCTCTTAGGGTTTTTCTCCACATATTTTTGGGCTAAAACTTTCATACCAAAAGGAGAGTTTTCAAGAACGTTTTCAAAAGAGATTTCTTGAGTTTTTCACCACAACTCTATCTTGTTTTTTCTCACGCAAACTTGAGCTTTTCATTGCTGTATCAATTCTCTAGGGATCTTTATTGTGAGAGTTATTTTTGTGATCAAGAGAAGTGAGCACAAGTTTTTATTCTTGTATTGTGAGGAGTTGTAGAGACTATGGCCTTGGTGAAGAGAGTTTTATGGTGATCAACTGAAGTGATCATCAAATGTTCCAACTTGTGGTTGGAGGAGTTGTAAGAGGTGCGGCCTCGACAAGCTAGTATGCTTGTGCGTGTTGTTCTTACGGGAACAAGTGAGGGACTTGCCGGTCCAAGAGTTCTAGTTTGAACTCGTTGTAGGTGTTACGGTACCGAGTAATCTTGCAGGATCATTATAGCAGAAATCCTTCATAGTATTAAAGGCGGGGACGTTGAGCAAGGGTGCTCGAACCTCGAAACAATTCTCCTGTGTTTGCTATTGCTCTTTCTCGCTCTCACTTGTGTTTATATATCTTGCATGCTTATATTGTTTATCTCTTAATATACTTGATATACTTGTGCTTAATTGATATATACCTGAGATTGTGTGCTCACACTTGCATTCAATTAAGGGAGCCATAATGGCACCTCAAATCTTAATTTAGAGGAATCTTAAAGAGATCGTCCAGAGCTCTTCACCGGGAATTCGGTTATACTCTTGTGTTATACCTTATGTGTTAGCTTAATAGCTTTAGTTTGCAAAAATAGTTTTTAATTCTGTATCATTTGCATAAGATTAACTAGTACACCTATTCACCCCCTCTAGGTGTATTTCAATTGGTATCAGGATTTGGTGCTCTTGATTTGGGTCTAACAATCTTGAGTTAAAGATCTTTATTTTAGCTAATCACAATATTTGTTTACACACAGATATGGATTTCATAACACCTCCCATGTTTGATATTCTTAACATCCAAACTTGGAAAGTTAAAATGTCAATGTACCTCAAAACTCTAGGAATTCATGTTTATTTTTGTCACTATTAAAGATTCTTATTGGTTAAATGGCAAACATATTGAGGCTAAGACAAAAGCCATCCATGCTATAAAATCTACCCTAAATGATGAATATTTATTTAGGGTTTCTAACTTTGATTCGGCTTTTGTAATATGGAACACACTTGTCTCCCTTTGTGAACAAAAGCAATACTATATGAGGAGTGATTCAGATGATGGAAGTAATGCTTCTAACATGTGCTATATGGTCCAAGAGGATGACCCCCTTGAGGTAAACTCCGAATCCGAGATAGAAGAAGATATTGACATGCCTTATGATGAGATTGCATCTCTTCTCAAAAACTTCTTGAAAAATATGATTTATTAAAAATTGAAAATGATAAGTTGAAAAAGAAAAACATTTCTTTGTTAAAAGAAATTAATTCTTTTAAAATAAATTTGAATGTGCTTCAAAAGAAAATGAATTTTTATAAAATGAGAATATTTTCTTATCTTCAAAATTAAATTACATTTGTGAAGGAAACAATTCATTGAAAAATAAAATTATTTTGGTGGAAAAAGTAAAAGAGATTGTTTTGAAAGAAATAACTCTTTGAAAAGGAGATTGTAAAATAAAAAAACATTCCTAAAAAGAAAAAGATTGTTGATTCTCATGATTATGTCTCTTCTTCAAAAATTAATAATGATATTTGCATTATGAAGAAGAACATTAATTGTTTTGGCTCCACTTTGAACAAATTTGCGTTTAAACATAATAAATTGGAATCTATATTTCGCAAGAAACAAATTTCACATGTTCATGCACAAACCCTACAGCATACATATGCACACCATGCTCACACTCACACCACTCATATTCATGCTAGAGTATACACATGTACACATTATGGCCGCAAAGGCCATCTTGCAAGATTTTGCTTTGATAGATCAAATTCTATAAATTTTGCAAATTATAATGTTTGGGTTCCATTCGTTTCTAACCCTCGTGGACCAAAAAAGAAATAGGTACCAAAATCCTCACCTTTTGTGTTTAATGAAGGTGTGGGCTCTCACATGATGTGAGAGGCATGGTGCCTTGGTGGTGAATGCGTGAGCTAGATGGACATACCAAATTGATGCATCACTATCAAGGATGATTGGTGGGAGGACCACCATGGCTTGGAGACTTAGAGAATAGGTCGTATGGTTTAGTAGCTATCTCTAAACTCCTATTTTAGTTTACATGCTTTTATATTTGATAATTTTTAGCATGTTTTTAGTTTTAATGCTCATTATATTAAATGCAATATTATTAGACATGTGATATACATAAATAGCCCTTGATATACACCCATATTCATATGGATTTATATTTTGTGTTCTCACTATTATTTAACTACTATGTATACGCTAGTTCTAAAGTACGTGCATTTACCCTAATGATCATGTTTGTTTATGATTTTGCACTTCATGTTTTTGATTACTTATTCAGATGAAATTTTTATTAAAACTTGTATTTATACTTGTACAAGTAGTAAGCTACACTTGGTTAGTGTTTGTACTTCATTGCTCATTTGTACTCATTACATGTACATGTATAAGCTAGTTTTGATTATTCTTTCATTTATACTTGTTTTCCCTATTTTTGTACATGTTTTCATAAAAATATGTTTAGCTTTATGTATATGTCAATTTTGTCTAAAACTTTAGATATACATGTCTATCTTAGAGCCACTTGGCTTCATGCAATATACTTTTGTGGACTAGTCTATATTTGGATATGTATGTATATCTTTAATTTCAACAAAACATACATATACCTTGGTACTTGTTTAGTTTTTGATGAAAATTTTAGTTTTGATGATTTTCATATGTTTCATGTTTGTTTTGAAGCTTATTGATTATTTTCCTGAATATTCTATTCACATGATTCTTGTGCACTCACATTATTTTTATTTACTCATGAATTATTTTCATGAGCTTTATAAATTTTGAGTGACAATTTTTGCGTACTTAGCAATATTTCATGACATATATATGATTTCCTTTCATTTTTGAAGGATATTTAACTAGTTTTTTTTTAAAAAATTACTTTAAACTAGTTATTTATTCTTCACTTGGTAGTATTTTCAATCTATAATTATATTCAAACTCTTATTTTTAAAAACCCTACCAATCAAAGGGCGGTTGGATAGGCGACCATGCCTTGTATACCCTTATTAAATATCTTTTAACCTTGTGCATGAATAGATTGGTAGGTATGAGTTATACGCATGATCTTCATGTTATTTCATTTTTATATACTCGTATTTGTTTTTTTATATATGTATGCTTCAAATTTCAAGTAGTATTTTCATTCTCATACATACATATATATGATTTAATTGTGCTTGTTTTACAATGTCTTTACATTTTTAAAGCGCAAATTATATTTATGTTAAGCTTGCTTTTATCCTAAATATTAATTGGTATCTTTAAAATCTTATGCATTGATTTCAATTGGTATTGGTATTTCAATTGCCCATCATTTCAATTGGTATTTATTTGGTATCAAAATGTACTTCAATTTCACTTTTAATTGATATCAAAATCTACTATTGGTATCTTAAAATCTTTTTCAAGTATTACCAACATTTGTTTTTGTTAACTACTATTTGATTTCATAATTCATTTTGTTGACTTTAAGAAATTTCAAAATTTTATTTTAAAAATGATTTCAAAATTTTCTTAAAATTTTGTTTTAAGTACTATCAAAAATTTTCTTTTAAAATTTGTTGATATATATTGCCTATATGCAAGGGGAGTTTAACATCTTCTCTATATATAGATTCATATTGAGTGTATCTCACATTGAGGAGCTTGACCTCTCTTCTTTACGTGGTACACGTGTGTAGGGGAGCTTTAACATCTCAACTTATACATTGTATATTATGCTTTATGTGGGTTAGGGTCTAGTCATCCCTTCTCCATGTAATGCATGTATGCAGGGAGAGTTAATTTAACATCTCTCATCTTCATGAATGTATATCGCATATACATCTTTATTGTTTGATTATCCTCACCTCTTTATTGATGAATTGACTAAAAGGGGGAGAAGAATTTAGTGAGTTTATATATGCATGTTTAATATTGGTGTTTATGCATATATGTTTTACATATATGTTTTATTTAATTTGTGTACTTTCATTGAATATCTACTTGTTTATTGCTATGCATGAGTTAAGTGGAAGCTTCTTTGAAGCTTATCTTTAATCCATGCATATATAACTCTATGAGTTTTGTCATCATAAAAAAGGGAAGATTATTGGTCCAAAGGCCCATTACTCTAGTTTTGATGATGATTAACTCATATAGTTATAATACTAATGATCTTGTGCTATATAGTTTTAGATATTTGATCAAGATCTTAGTCAGTGTTTAGCTTCAACAAAAGTTTCAAAGTCAAGTTTTGAAGCTAGGACATGTTGATTCATGAGCTCGCACTTCAAAGATCGCATCAAGTACTCAAGAGGAGTCTGGCTCTTTGGATTAAGGTTTGGACTAAGTCAAGAAGGAGAAGAAGATTTTTCAAGAGAAGATTTTCAAGAAAACTTGTGTCATGTTTGTAAGTGTTAAGATTTTATGTTTTAAATAAAATGTAAAGAATAGATTAGTTGTAAATTGCTCAAGTTCATAAACACACACACACACACAAAATTTATACGTATTTTCATAAAATAGTTTCAGTTTTAGAAAATATCGTTTTGGTTTTGAGGTTCAAAGTATACATCCTTATGTTTCATAATTAGAGTTCATCAAAACAAGTTTATATAGTTTATATGTGTTTTGGATTTGATTCATGCACATTATTGGTTCAAATGTTTTAGAAAAACTTATTTGATGTTTCTATATCATGTGTTTGAGTTTTGTATTTATTAAAATTATTTTAGAGCTTATTATTAAAAACATAGATATTTTATCTTATATGTGTATTGGATCATATCCATACACACTAAGCTTCAAAAGTGTTTAAAATATCTTGTTTTTGTATTTGAAGAAGTTTTGAAAAAATCGTTTTGCAAATTGAAGATAAAAATACGGGTTTTTATTTAAGGCTAAATTTTTATATCACAAAAATGGTTCAAACGTTTGTAATATGTGTTGATTTTTTATCACACATATTTGTACTTCAAAGTATTTTATGAACTTATTTTTATAGATTTTATGTGATTTTATGGGATTTTATAAGAGTTCATAAGATCAAGATCTAATCCCCCAAATTCCTGACCTAGCCTTCTGGCAGTCGACGGGGCGGTCGATCGATGTGCACAGAAACATGCACGAGCCTTGGCATGAGGGCTGATCGACCGGGCGGTCTACCGGCTAAAGAGATTTGCTCTCTGGATCTTACCTCGGTCGACCGGTCGGTCGACCGACAGGTCAAGACCAGGGTGCAGTCGACCGGGCGGTCGACCTGCAACCTCAACGGTCATAAATATGACCGTTGGCCGGTCGACTGGCCGGTCGACCGACAGGTCATCTGGCCTGCAGTTTGACCCCAACGGCTATATTTCTAAACTCTATTTAAGGGGGCTATTTTAGTTAGTTTTACACAAGATTTTGGAGAAGTTTTAGAGCCAATTTTTTTCATCTCTCTTAGGGTCTTTCTTCACATGTTTTTGGGCTAAAACTTCCATATCAAAAGGAGAGTTTTCAAGAGTGTTTTCAAAAGAGATTTCTTGAGTTTTTCACCACAACTCTATCTTGTTTTTCTCACACAAACTTGAGCTTTCCATTACTATATAAATCCTCTAGGGATTTTTGTTGTGAGAGTTATTTTTGTGATCAAGAGAAGTGATCACAAGGTTCATTCTTATATTGTGAGGAGTTGTAGAGGTTGTGGCCTTGGTGAATAGAGTTTTGTGGTGATCAAGTGAAGTGGTCATCAAGTGTTCCAACTTGTGGTTGGAGGAGTTGTAAGAGGTGCGGCCTCGGCGAGCTAGTGTGCTTGCGTGTGTTGTTCTTGCGGGAATAAGTGAGGAACTTGCGGGTCCAAGAGTTCTAGTGTGAACTCGTTGTAGGTGTTGCGGCACCGAGTGATCTTGCACGATCGTTATAGTGGAAATCCTTCATAGTGTTGAAGGCGGGAACGTATAGCAAGGGTGCTCGAACCTCGAGACAATTCTCCCGTGTTTGCGATTGCTCTTTTCTCTCTAACTTGTGTTTATATATCTTGCATGCTTATATTGTTTATCTCTTTATATGCTTGATATACTTGTGCTTGCTTGATATATGCTTGAGAATGTGTGCTCACACTTGTATTCAACCAAGAGAGCCATAGTGGCACCTCAACTCTTAATTTAGAGGAATCTTGAGAAGATAGTTCAGAGCCTTTCACTAGGAATTTGACTTCACTTTTATGTTATACCTTGTGTGTTAGCTTAATAGTTTTAGTTTGCATAAAAAGTTTTTAATTCTGCATTATTTGCATTAAATTAGCTAATACACCTATTCACCCTCCTCCAGATGTATTTCAAGCGCGTCGTGGGGGTTGGAAGAGGGGCGGGGAGCCCTCTCCCGGGGTTCTCAAGGGGTGGAGCCCCCAGATCATTTTTTTTTTTTTTTGAGATCAATATTTGTGTAGATTTATTGTCACCTACAGACTGGGAAATGCAGAAGATCATGTCAAATAAGAATTAGTTAATGTCATGACATCTCATGTGTTCATGGTAATTGTGATTATAATGCTAAATGATAGTAGAGCTAACTACCAAGAGACATCAGTGTTGGGTTAAATATTTATATGATGTATGTACTAGATTAATGCTCTTAATATTTAGCTACCTGACTTGTTTTGGGGAAAAGCATTTGAAAAGATTTGGTTGGTCATTGGATAGAAAAAAGTTCGTTCGGTGAATTGGAGTGAAAGCCTAGAGAAATAATTTACTTTGATCAGGCATTCTCTTGGCTCCAGAGTAAAACCTTGATTAATTAAGGGAGATTAAATGTTATTAGTTTGGGATCTTGAATCAGACCAGGACAATTTATCCTAATAAGGTTCGACACTTAGACTAGGACTTGAACTAAGATTTAGATTTTTTGGTTGGATTCACTAGAATTTTTGGACAGTTTAGATTTAGATTAAGAGTAGGACATTCTTTTAGGTTGTTTGATGGTGTGACACTGTTCATTATTTTATCCTGCTAAATGCTAATTAGTATTAATTAATTTTATTTCATAATAAACAGTAAAATAATTAATACTAGTGATATTTAGTTAGTTAATTATAATAGTAATTAAATATAATTGGTTAATCATTACTAATTTACATAGTTACATTACATTATATAAATAAAATAAGAAATAATAGAATAATTAACAATAGAAAGCATATTCAACACATGAAGTTTAGTCATTACAATAATCCTTAGCTTTGGCTTTTGTATTGATGAAGCGTTGTTTACATAAGTGATTTCTAGCTCCCCTAACAAAAGAGAAGGTAACATTTCATAGTTCCTTCTCCCTTGCATATTATATTCTGACTGACACAATTATCTTGTGAGCATCATCATTGTTGGTTCCAGTAGTAGTCAAATTTGACCCACAACATGATCACGACACATGTCCTGGTGATAAGAACATGAACCAACGCTCAGAAACTCATCCGAGATCTCCGTCACCTTCTATCTGAAGGTATTCTTCATCCACGCTCCGAGGCCATACCGCCTCCCGAAGGCACTCTGGCTCCAATCCAAGAGTCTGCTACGTGGCAACAATTCGCTTCATCCCAGTGACAGATCGAGATGGATCCCACAGATCACAAAGACAGTTAAGCATTTTTATCTCACCACTCATCCAAGACTCTGTAAGGCCAACGACCTTACAGCTCGTCAAGCAGCTGGGGATAACAATGGAAAACCCTATAGTATGTCAATCCCAACTATAAAGACTTAACCCAGGCGATTACAAGGATCAGTAGATTCAAACCGATTAGTTGAGATCTGCATTTATCTACATCCACCCCACCGCCTCGATCAAGTACTAATATGCCTCATTCTCCAAGGAGAAGGGGATTGCTTCCCTAATCCTCAGAGCACATATTACACCATGCTGACAGTTCCCCTCTGCCGGTCCACTACCATTACGCTGACTGTTCTTCTCTGTCGGTCTTCCGCATTTTACAACCTACTGATTGTCACGCCCTAGGGTCTTAGGCCGATACCACACTAGTGCTCCTAACTTGAAAGGCGTCATCCTTATATGTGTGCTATGACAGGATCGATCAGGAGCGTCTAGTTACTTGTGGCAAAGTTTTATCCATCACAAACTGGTGGTTTTGTTGAAAGTTTGAGTTTACACTCGAGATTTTCCTCCCATCCAACTTGAACCTTCTCTAAAAAGCTTATCCCCTGCGTTGATGGCCCTGAAGAAATAAACGATCACCCACAACGGCGCCATGTCCAAAGGCAAGACCAATATTGCCCTCGAGGCGCGAATCCCCCACACGCCATCGACCGTGAATGTCTCACAGAAATAATGGCTCCTCCTCATCTCAGAGGGCAGCCACCAGCGGTCAAGCGCCGTCAGTATACGAAGACTAGATCCTCCAAATGCTCGCCGACATGAGGGAGCAGATGGAGGATCAATAAGTCCAGTCAGATAGAGACTGAAAGCGAGCGACTCTTGACCATAATAATGCTGCTTGAAAGCAGGAGGCGTTGAAACAACCAACTCCAGCACAGATTATCGCCCTCCAAAGAACCTGGGTCTAGAGCAGCCAGAGGACAAACCTGGGACCAGGGAGACTAGAGTTGGCAGGCCCATCAAGAACTTGAGACGGTCCAGACCGACTCCCCACCCCCACAAAGACCGCTTCGACAATGAGGATGATTCACCTTATTTCCAAACATGAGTTCAACATAGCCATACTAGAAAAGGATCGAGGAGTTCCTTGACATCTAAACCATCGATGAGCTAGTCCAAAGGCGGATTGAGGAGGTGATGCTACAACTCTATAGTGAATCAAAGCAGGCCACTGACAAGGTCTCTAATTCCTCTCTCTCTCTGAAGCAATTCTGGAGTGTGAATTCCCGAAAAAGCTCATGACTCCGACCTTCGACTGCTACTCTATAGCCAGCGACCCAATCTAGCATATCGGCATTTTGGTCTACTCTTGCAACGACCAGCTCTTATGCCTGACCTTTCCCTCTAGTCTGAAAGTTGTGACCTCAGATTGATTTTACTATCTACTATCGCACTTGCTTCATAATTTTGAGGAGGTAACCGAGGAATTTCTTACCCAATATGCCTCTCATCAGAAAGTTAAGAAGAATAGCCACTACCTCTTCATCTTTAAAATGAGACAAGGTGATAACCTCAAGTTATACATCGGCTATTTTCAGAACCAGCTCGTCAAGATTCTCAACTGCGGTGAAGATGTCTCTGCACTTGCGTTCATCAGTGGACTACAGGTTTCTCATCCCCTGTACAAACACCTACTAAAGCACGATCTCACTTGAATGAGTAAGGTTCTGTCCAGAGCGAGGCCTTACATCAATAGAGGAATCGACGAAGAGCTCTTCCAATGAATCTCTCAAATGCGACAATGATGACGAGAAATCAAAGTCACAGCGCGAGACTCTGACCAATACTGGTCATCTGAATCAGGGGCAACCCGCCTATAAAAGACATGCATTTCCTGTCATCTCATTGAATCCATTCCAAGCCTTCAAGAGGCATGAGCACTTCACTCCATTGAGGCTCTCCATCAATGAAGTCTTCAACACCGTTAAGGACCATGGGTTAAATGCCTGAGGCTAATCCAATATGACCCCACACTCCCCAGAGCGAAAGAATAATATTCTTATTATGACAGTAAGGTACCCAGACCATCCACTATAGAAGCCTCTAAAAGTACTTGAAAGAACTTGTCCACCAAGACTTCCTCAAAGAGTACGTCCTTACTTTCGGGACAGCGTCCAATACAAGACAGCCGAGCACTCCACCTCCTACCCAACCACAACACATGGTCACCCAGTACAGGGCAATTGAGTGATCTGATCCCTCCAATGGAGACAAGGTAGTACCTCTACCGATAACACCTGCTATATTTCAGTTAGTTTCATGTATTTTCAACCATCAAATAAAGTTAATTTTGCTTCTAACCGTTTCAACTCACACCGCTAGTGAGATTACCCCCCCTCTCATAATCCCACCAAGTTCGCTACTCTGCTGATGGGTCTCACCCCCACTCGAAGAAGACCGCGAACCCAGCTCCACTGATGGGTTTCACCCCTACTCGGAGCCCAGTCTTGCGTGCTACAGTGATGGGTCTCACACCCACTCAAAGGCGGTAACACGAGCACCTGCCTACGAGTCTCCTCTTGATTAGCCTATGGGCAGTAGAAACCCTCTGTTGTGGGATTATCTCTTGCTCGAAGTCCCTACTCTGTTGCAGGAACTTGTCCCTCTTAGAGCCTCTATTGTTTGCACGTTTTGCTGATAGGATTACCCCCACTCGAGTCGACAATGATCAGCTTACGGGCTCCCCTTATCTAACTGATTAGTCTATAAAACTGTATATCTCATACCACATCTTCACATTTATTTAATATTAATTCTGTTAATAATATCTCTCTTGTATATTTCTAGGTCCATGGTATGAAATGAAGAAGAAGACTCAAAATCACCATTTAATTGGTAATTAAAGGCTTATAAAGATAGCCATTGATCTAGGAGGGTGATTTTGTCAAAACTAAGGGCCCAAAACTAGAAACTAGGACACGCAGCTGATAGGGACCGACGCGACAGCGCACTGCAAGCGGCGCTGAGCGCGCCGCGCCAGCATCGTGGGCCAGGGGTTGCCCCTGGCCCCCTTTCTGCTGGTGCCTCTAAATACCCCCTTGGGGGTTCTTCAGGAAAAATTCAGAGAGTAGGGTAGTTTCTTTCCATATTGTAGTTTATGATAGTTTAGTTTAGTTCTTCTTCCTCTTTGTATTTTTTATTTCTTTTAGATCTTATAATAGGAGAGAGAGTGATGCATGGTTGGAAAGTAAGAGTGCTTGTAATAGAAGGTGACAAGTTATGAAAAGTTCTCTTTTTATTTCTCTTTGTTTTTTTTCCTAGCTCCTTTTACACGTTTAGTTAATTTTCTCTCATGGCAACTAACTACTAGCCACTAACTAGATAAGTTCATACTTGATAATCCACATGAATCTAATAGCCTCTTCTTAGTCTTGCTCTTGTAAGAGCCATTAATGGCTCATGATGATGGATATAATACTCTAACATCCAAACTCTCTAACAAACTAACATTACTTTACTCTATGCCTACTCTTATTTAGTTTTGATGGTTTAAGTGTAGCTTGCACTTGTTATGTTGAGTTTTGATGTGAAAGTGATCATATGGGTCATGCTTTGGAACGCTCTTAAACCAAGGACTAGTGATAGCTAAGGATACATGTGAGGTAACTATCACTAAGAGATTAGCAGGATTAGTGGAGCCATTAGTAGTTAATAATCATGAGTTTTCTTTCTTTTCACTTTGTTTTAGAAATACTATCAAAAACCACAAATATATTCTTTTTTATGTTTCTCACTTCTTTGTGTTTCACTGTGCTTCTCTTTTCATTCTTTATTTTATTTTCTTTTCATTCTTTCAAATATTGAAGAATACTAAACACACGTGGACATTCTGGTAAAACTTCTATCGCTTTCTGTCCCTGTGGATTCAACCCGTTTAGCCTCTATACGATAACAGAAGTATGGAGAAAGCCAAAGCACGCACTTTTAACTCTTGATTTCAAAACATACACTTTTTGTGCGTGATTTCCCCCGATCAAATTTTAGCGTTGTTGTCGGGGATGGGAACGGTTTGAGTTCACATTTTTGTTAACTTTTCTTCTTTATTTTTGGTGTGCAGGTTAAAGTTTTAGCATTACAGAAGTCTACACTTGCTTTTGTATGGTGGGTAAATTCTTGTATATTCTTATATTCTGCTGCTAGTTTTTATTTATATTTCTCGTGCACTGTGTAGCACCCCGTTCCCGGGATACGTACCCAGATATGAGTCCCAAAATTTTCGACCATATTGCTCAATTTTCTTCCTATATGTGTTTTTGAATTGTGATTACTCATATTTTTGAGTATCGGATCTGGATTCTCAGACTAGTGTAAGCCCTGACCCGGACCGGGAACCCGATACCAGCCAGTAGCCCGATTTGACTTTCTGGTAGTCCGATTTGACCGATTTCAGTTTCAGAGATTGTTTTCTAATATTTTAGATTTTTTTTGATTTTTTGAAATTTTTCGAAATTTTTCTGTAAAACCGATTCCTGGATTTTTAGTTTTCAAATGGGTTTGAATTTTTAGAAACAGCTTTCACAATACTTCTTAGAATTTCATTTTCTATCTAAATACATTTTTTGGGATTTTTCTAAATTATCAAAATTTGACCGATTCTGGTGTCGGCAGGTATCGCCGGAAGATTTCAGGATTTTTATTTGAAAAATATATTGAATTTCTTAAATCCAATTTCACCATGTATCTTAGAATAATATTTACTATTTTTGAGAATTTTTCGGTACATTTCTGAAACAGTCAAATTTTCGCCTTATTTAAATAATAATATTTTACTGGCGATTTCTTTTCTGGCTTTCCCCTCCTCTACTCTCCTAAATAAAATAAATAATAATAAAATTTTTAAACATTTTATTTCCTTTTTCCTTATTTTTTCAATTTTCTTTCTTTTCTTTCTTTTTCTTTCACCTTGATATTCCCCCCCTAATCAGCGGCTTAATCCTCGCTAGCCGCCCGCTGCCGCCCGACAGCCATGGGCGCGCAGCCCTATCATCTCCCCCTAAACCATCAATCCATTCCTCTCATCCTCTATTAAAACACCACACTTCCATTCCATTTCATTCTTCATCTCCAACACAAATCCAAAAATCAACTTCATCTCCTCCAACCAAATAACCCACTCACGCACTCACCATAGCCGCCGCCTCCACCTTCACCACCACCGCCTCCGGCCACTCCTAGGCCACCCAATCAACTCCCCAACACCTCCTCTTCACACCACCATCTCCTTCAACCTCCAACAACCTCCCACCACCACCAATTTCACCAAAACCCACCTCCATCACCATTCTTTCTTCTCCAAAATTCACCATCCCCTCCACCAAATTCTCCACTCCAACCAACCCAACATCATCTCCTCCTCTTCCTCTAACTCCCCATCACCTCAAATCATCACCACAACCACCACAACCACCACCACCACCATCTTCCAACACCACCAAAAACAACCACAACAACAAAAGAAATCCAACTCCACCTTCCACTCCTCCCTTTGGGATTGCGCGCGCGGCCAGCTTCTCCCCGGCGGCGGCGGCGCCGCCGCCAGGCCGCCGTCGGCGGTGGCCGCCGGCCGACCACCCCCCTCCTTCTCTTTCTTTCTTTCTTCTTTTCTTTCTTTCTTTCTTTCATTTCAAACTTTCCTTCATTCCCTAAATAAATACATATTTCCCTCATTTCAAAAATACCCCTCCCCTCATCCCCTTATTACTTCCCTTTAATTACAACTCTACCCCCTTCCATTTTAATTTCTATTTCCCCTTCTAAAAACACCATATTTTCTCTCTCTTTCTTTCTCTCTCTTCTTCCTATAACTTTCTCTCTCCTCTCTCATTTTCTCTCTAATATTTATATAAATATTTATAATTATATATTTTAATATATACTACGGGCTAGCGGATTTCTCGTGCGGATCACCGATTTTTCAGATTTTTAACCGGTATTTCACCCCGGTTTCAGGCGAGTGCTTGCTATTAATTTAAAAATAATTATCCTGGTATTTATAACATGATATTGACATGTGGATATTTTAAAATGCCTAATACTTGGTATAGTAATTTTTAGTACATAGTTGTCATGCTATATTTAATTCCGATAATTGCCATTGCCATGCTATATTTGACACCGGTATTTGCTATGCTATATTCGACCCAGGTATTTGCCATGCTATATTTGACACCAATATTTGCCATGCTGTACTTTACCCGTGACATCTGACACCGGTACTCAGTATTCACACCGGTACTCAGTATTTACACCGGCACTTGGCATGTTACACTTGATATATGATTTATGACACCGGTGTTGGCCCAAAGGCCATTTGTCCTTTATCTCCATGATTATTTTGATGATAACAAACCATATTTAGTTATGTATTTAACATGTTTATTTCAGAATATTTCAGGTTATTTAACAGGTTGTTTTTGACGGCTCCGCTAAAAGACTCACAAGTTTGGACGCCGCAAAAATGAAGATTCCCAAGCTATGCACAACTAGGATGCTTCGGGATCAAGATGATGATGTGAAGATCAAGACAAGATCAAGACGACAAAGAAAAACAAGATTTGTATTTTTGTTTTTAGAAATTGTGTCAAAACCTAGATGATAGAAGTAGAGGATTGGGATTACACACACACACACCTATTCAGTTTTTATAAGGGCTTCAAAAATGATTTCAAAATCCATTTCCTAACATGTTTTGGAAATTAAGTTAGAAATATTTAAGTTTTTGGAAAAACAATTTTGAGAAAAACAAGCTTTTATCAAAAGGATTTATATCAAAATATTTTAAACATGATAGAGTATTGACACAGGCTCATACTCTAAGTTTTTACAAGTTTAAAATATAAAACTTAAAAGATAAAACCATTTCCCAAATTTTCTGGTTCTGGCAGTTCTGATTTTTCAGAACTGACAGTGGCCGGTCGACCGGGGTCGGTCGACCGGACGTGCACAGATTGTGCACGAGTATCAGTCGACCGCAACGGTCGACCGATTTCTTTGTTTTGCTCTCGGGAAAATTCGGTCGACCGTAGGTCCCCAACGGTCGGATTTTTGACCGTTGGCGGTCGACCGTCCCGGTCGACCGGACTCTGTCAGATTTTCTGACAGATTCCAACAGCTAGTTTTCTGTCAGGTTTTTGTTTTGGGATTTGATTCCAACAGCTATGAGAGGCTGTTTTGAGTTGTTTTTGACCCCTATAAATAGGAGGTCATTTCTATTTGATTAGACAACTATCAAGAACAATTTTACAAAAGATTTTCAAGTGTTTTCCAAGTTTTCAATAGCTTTCTCTTGCAAAAGATTTTCAAAGCCAAAAATTGCCAACACCCCAACTTGTAGCCTTTACCTCTAACTTCTCTCTAGCTTTTGCACTACACAATTCCATCAATCTACATCTACATACTTGGTTCTAGGATTGTGCTAAGTGAGCTTTTGTAAAGTGATCAAGTGTTGATCACTCATTTTTCTTCTTGGAGTGAAGTTGTAGAGGCATCGGCCTCAAGGCGAGCGAGTGTGCTCAAGGTGGTGTTGCGGCATCACGAGAGACGGACAAGTGTGTCCTTGTATTGTTGATCCGGTGGGATCCTCAATAGTGGAAATCCTTCAAGTGTGAAGGCGGGGACGTAGAGCGTGGCTCGAACCTCGGAAACATATCAGCGTGTTTGCGTTTGCTCGAATTTTCTCTAACTCAACTCTCTTACTTTATTGCACTTATATTGTTCTATTTATTGCAAATTTATATTTGTGCGAATTGTTGTGTTAGAAATTTTTAATTCCGCATAATTGTCATTTCATATAGCCATCACCTATTCACCCCCCTCTAGATGATCTCAATTAGTATCATAGCGATTTCAATTGGTATCAGAACCTAACCCTACAACTTAGGTCTAACCACCTTAGGGAGATCCATATTTGGCTATATACATTTTTGTGGCATTTATATTTGCTTGTGCATTCATGGCATCCATGGACTTCTCTAGCATTAAATCCTCACCCAAATTTGATGGCTTGAACTTTCCCATTTGGAAAGTCAAGATGAACTTATTTTTGAAATCCTTAGGTGTTAGGGTAGCTAGGGCCATAACCAAAGATTTCATAGAACCTACAACCGATGAGAGCACATGGTCCGAGGATACTTCCAAAGACTATGAGGCTAATGCCAGGGCACAATATGCATTGACCCAAGCATTAAATGAGGATGACCTTGCACGCATAATTAATTGTAAATCTGCATTTGAGGTTTGGAACATTCTTATTGTGACTCATGAGGGAACGTCACAAGTCAAAAGAGCTAAGGTTGACTTGCTACGTTCTCAATATGAGAACTTTTATATGTTTGATAATGAGAGCATTGATGACATGCTCACTCGTTTTACTAAGATCACTAACGCTTTATCTTCTCTAGGAGACAAGATTGACAATGACCAAAAGATTCGAAAGGTCATTCGGGCTCTGCCCAAAGCTTGGGAAGTCAAGGCAACAACACTCAAGGAGCTTAATGACAAAGAGGAGATGGACTTCTCCAGCTTCATCGGAAATCTCAAGACACATGAGATGGAGATGAAGGTTCGAGAAGAAAGGGAGGCACCCAAGAAGAAGACAATCGCCTTCAAAGCCACTCCTACCATACACGAGGAGGACGACTCATCCGAAGATTGTGATGAGGACTTCGCCATGCTCATCCGGAAGGTGGGCAAGATGTTTTACAAGAAGGGACGGCAAAGTAACTTCCGAAGGGGGAAGCCTCAAGGAAGGTACGAGAAGAAAAGAGAAGAACCCGGTCCTTGCTTCCATTGCAAGAAGATCGGTCACCTAATTGCCGATTGCCCCGCTCCCAAGCAACCACCTCCAAGCATGGGAAGAAGAAGAAAGCTTTGGCCGCTACATGGGATGATACGGAGTCCGAATCCGAGAAGGAGATCGACACCGCCAACATGTGCTTTATGGCACAAGGTGAGGATTCATCTAAGGTATGTCTAGAAACTTCTATTGATGATGATGATCTTACAATGGATGAACTTGCTCAATTTTTTGAAGAATTACAACATAGGTATGAGATTTCACAATCTCATAATAAGAAATTGAAAAAGGAAAATGATGTTTTGAAGAACAAACTTGAAATTTGTTTAAAAGAGAAAAATGAGTTATCTAGTTCTTTTGAAAAATTGAAAAGTAATTTTGATAAGTATAAGGTAGCTAATAAAGGAAAAACCCCCATGATTTTTAGTAATAAAAATGTTTTTGTTGAAATTCAAAAACGTGTTGATTCTTTAGATAACACTTTAAAGAAATGTGCATTTGATTTTAACAAGCTTGCATCTAAATTTCCTAAGGGAGTAGCCCAAGGGAAACATGTTCATCATAAACACTCTACACATAAACATGCACACACACATAACCATGCATTTATGTATAGTAGTGGTAGAATTTTTATTTGCACGCATTGTGGCCGCAAAGGCCATTTAGAAAAGTTTTGCTATGCTAAAAATAATGTAAAGAATAAATTTGTTTGGGTTCGCCCCGAATCTAACCCCAAAGGACCCACTAAGATTTGGGTACCAAAGGAGCCACCGAATTTAAATGATATAGGTATAGGTGGATCTACACCCTCCAAGACTTAGGAGGAGGTGGTGCCCGGGTGGTTGATGCATCGGAGCTTAAAGAACAAATCGTGCATGCATCGCTATCGTGGAGGCACCTATTTGTGGAGATTGCCCGTATTTTGGTAACATCTCCATTTAAGAGTTTTAATTTTTGTGTATATACAATTGTTATAGGATTGCTAGTTTAATTTTATGCCTCATTGATACATGATTAGTATAAACTTGCAACTCTATCATGATTGTATATGCCATGTCCAGTTCTTGATATCTAGTTGTTTATGCAATGTTTAAATGTCCACATGTATAGTTTATAATTTGTGATTATATACTTGTATACATATACACATTATTTTCATAAATAAAAATAAACATTTGTAAAATTTCATATATAAAGCAAATACCTTAGAGATGGCAATTGCGCGCCTCAACTCATTTCACGAGGAATCAAGAGGAAGAAGTTCAGAACCCGTCACTGGGTATTCGGCTTTAACATCTCTAAAACTTTGTTTTAATATGGAAATTAAAAATTAAAATACCTTGTTTGTAACTTTGGTTGTCATAACAATTTATGAAGATTACAACATGTTGATTGTAATTTTATATTTATAATATATCATATTTTTGATTTAATAAAATTATATTTTTAAAATTTTTTTTAGGCTGTATTTGCAGACAGGTTTCAGGCGAAACCGGTCGACCGACCATAGTCCCGGTCGACCGCTGCAGACCAGCAGAGTTCTCGGGATAATTCGGTCGACCGTTCTGAAAATTCAGAACTCTCGGGTTGTCCTCGGTCGACCGAAAGTCAACCCCGGTCGACCGTTCGACGGATTCTGCCCTTTATCTGTCTTTTATTTTCACTTTTTCTCTCTCTCTCTCACTCAAACTCGACGAACCCGACTCCCTCCTCTCTCTAAAATTTTCCATCTCTCCAATCTCTCATCCGATTTCAAATCAATTAAAAACCCACCTCTAATTCCTTCTACTTCCAGATCTTCAATTTCAGGATCATCCATCCGCTGGATTCGGAGAAATTCGGCTTTCACTGATCTAGGGTTTCAGTCCTTCAAGTTAAGGTAAAACTCCGATTTTTGATTATGTTTTTCATATCTTTCTTTGGAATCAACTATCTATTGTCATCAATTCTAGGTCTCTAAGCATCTAGATCAAGCCCTAACTTGTTTCAACCTAAAAATCTCATTTTTTTTATTCCAAAATGTCAAAACGTTCAAGGCAAGAAAAAGGCAAAGCCATTGCACAACCTTCAACTCCCAAACCTAAACGTCTTTTTGTCAGTGAACTTGCCGGTAATCATCACATCAATCTTTCCACTAGAAAAATCAACTCGGGGAGATATGTTGTCATTCAAGATTTTGAGCATTTGGATATCCCCCAAATCTTTAGGAACAATGAACTAGACGAGTTCTTAACTATCAAGGAACAAGTCTATTCCTCTCTAGTTCCCTATTTTTATGCAAACTTTTCATTTGATGGGAACCGGATCAAATCTAGAGTGTTAGGTAGGGACATCGACCTTAGCATCGGTCGATTTGCTGATATCCTACATCTCACCCCTGGTGGTGTTGATGTGTATTCCTATGACCTACACACTTTTGAGTCCTATCCTGACGGTGAGTCTGCGCTCACCGCCTCTACCTTGATCCACGGGGATGACAACCCCGGTCTAGTAAGGAACGAAGTTGTGAGTAGGTTCACTCTCACTGCTCAGGTCCTTGCTAAGATTATTTTCTACAACCTAGTGCCTAAGCATGGTGAGTATAGTAATGCTAGGGGTCCTACATCTCTGATTATCTATTGCCTTCTGCGAGGCATTAAGATAAATATCCCCCGACTCATTGCATCTCATATGGCTTCTGACCAAATTCGTATGTCCGGTCGAAGTCTTCCTTTTGGCATGCTGATTACTCACATTCTTAGAGCCCTCAACTTCGATCTTTCTGCTGAGATTTCAGAAGATCCCAATATAAACATTGATGGAGTTTTGTTGAAGAGGATGGAAGCACAGTTGCGTAGACACGCTCCTGAGCAACCTCCAATTCCACTTCCAGTTATTCCTGGATCTTCTTCTGCCCCAGGGTCATCTTCGGCCCCAGGGACTTCATCTGCGTCAGCCCCAGCTTTTCCTCCTGATCTTCAGTCTCTCATCTCTTCTGAGGTCCGCTCTCAGTTCGAGGCACATCAGGCCTGGATTGAGCAGCGCGATACTGCTTTTCGTGCGGAGCTGGATGCACGTTTTCAGCGTGAGGCCGCTGCTCGAGCGGAGATGGACTCTCGCATCCAGGGTCTTAGGAATGATATGTCATATATTGCTGACTCCATGAGATTTGTGGATGTTCAGTTTGATGCTCTTTTCACCAAATTTGACATGATTCCTCCTGATCCTACTTCCATCGCTCGTCCACTTCCCTCTTCTGGTCCTCCATTTCCTACCAGAGCTCCATCATCTGCTCCTCCACCTCGACCTCGGGTTGACAGCATTGATCCAGAGGAGGCGGCAGCTTCTTCAGAGGAAGATGGTGATGGTGACAAGACTATGGCCGAAGGCATGGAGCACTCGTCAGAGGACGGAGACAATGACGACGATGACGGTGATGCTGGTGCTGAGGAGTGACCTCCCCTTTTGATGATGTCAAAAAGGGGGAGAGTTATTTGGGGAGAGTTATCTTGAGAGAGATATTTTGTGATGTAGTACGTAGTACTTTTTGTGTTTGGATATTTGTGTGTTTTGGACATGTGATATTTGTGTGTTTTGGACATGTAGTATTTGTGTGTTTTGGACATGTAGTATTTATTTTGTCTTGGACATGTATTTGCACATATTTCTACATGTATTTTCTATTATGCTTTGTGGACGTGTTTCTTGATATGTATCCTTTTTTATGAACCCATGTTCTATCTTTATCTATGACATGAATATTTGCTCTATGATATGAGTACTTTTTGGAATGGAAATATGGTGTTTTTTCATTTATCATTCTCTATACTATGCCTGAGTATGATTTGTATCATTTATGATATGCATGTGTTGAGGGGGAGCTTCATTTGAAGTCTCTACCCAAAATATTTTGTGATAACTACATATGTTTTGTCATCATCAAAAGGGGGAGATTGTTGGCCCAAAGGCCATTTGTCCTTTATCTCCATGATTATTTTGATGATAACAAACCATATTTAGTTATGTATTTAACATGTTTATTTCAGAATATTTCAGGTTATTTAACAGGTTGTTTTTGACGGCTCCGCTAAAAGACTCACAAGTTTGGACGCCGCAAAAATGAAGATTCCCAAGCTATGCACAAATAGGATGCTTCGGGATCAAGATGATGATGTGAAGATCAAGACAAGATCAAGACGACAAAGAAAAACAAGATTTGTATTTTTGTTTTTAGAAATTGTGTCAAAACCTAGATGATAGAAGTAGAGGATTGGGATTACACACACACACCTATTCAGTTTTTATAAGGGCTTCAAAAATGATTTCAAAATCCATTTCCTAACATGTTTTGGAAATTAAGTTAGAAATATTTAAGTTTTTGGAAAAACAATTTTTGAGAAAAACAAGCTTTTATCAAAAGGATTTATATCAAAATATTTTAAACATGATAGAGTATTGACACAGGCTCATACTCTAAGTTTTTACAAGTTTAAAATATAAAACTTAAAAGATAAAACCATTTCCCAAATTTTCTGGTTCTGGCAGTTCTGATTTTTCAGAACTGACAGTGGCCGGTCGACCGGGTCGGTCGACCGGACGTGCACAGATTGTGCACGAGTATCAGTCGACCGCAACGGTCGACCGATTTCTTTGTTTTGCTCTCGGGAAAATTCGGTCGACCGGGGCGGTCGACCGTAGGTCCCCAACGGTCGGATTTTTGACCGTTGGCGGTCGACCGTCCCGGTCGACCGGACTCTGTCAGATTTTCTGACAGATTCCAACAGCTAGTTTTCTGTCAGGTTTTTGTTTTGGGATTTGATTCCAACAGCTATGAGAGGCTGTTTTGAGTTGTTTTTGACCCCTATAAATAGGAGGTCATTTCTATTTGATTAGACAACTATCAAGAACAATTTTACAAAAGATTTTCAAGTGTTTTCCAAGTTTTCAATAGCTTTCTCTTGCAAAAGATTTTCAAAGCCAAAAATTGCCAACACCCCAACTTGTAGCCTTTACCTCTAACTTCTCTCTAGCTTTTGCACTACACAATCCCATCAATCTACATCTACATACTTGGTTCTAGGATTGTGCTAAGTGAGCTTTTGTAAAGTGATCAAGTGTTGATCACTCATTTTTCTTCTTGGAGTGAAGTTGTAGAGGCATCGGCCTCAAGGCGAGCGAGTGTGCTCAAGGTGGTGTTGCGGCATCACGAGAGACGGACAAGTGTGTCCTTGTATTGTTGATCCGGTGGGATCCTCAATAGTGAAAATCCTTCAAGTGTGAAGGCGGGGACGTAGAGCGTGGCTCGAACCTCGGAAACATATCGGCGTGTTTGCGTTTGCTCGAATTTTCTCTAACTCAACTCTCTTACTTTATTGCACTTATATTGTTCTATTTATTGCAAATTTATATTTGTGCGAATTGTTGTGTCAGAAATTTTTAATTCCGCATAATTGTCATTTCATATAGCCATCACCTATTCACCCCCCCTCTAGGTGATCTCAATTAGTATCATAGCGATTTCAACCGGTAATCGGTATTTACACCGGTACTCAGTATTTACACCGGCACTTGGCATGTTACACTTGATATATGATTTATGACACCGGTACTCGGTATTTACACCGGTACTCAGTATTTACACTGGCACTTGGCATGTTACATTTGATACATGATATATGACACTGGCACTCGGTATTTACACCGGTATTCAATATTTACACCGGCACTTGGCATGCTATATTTGACACCGATACTTTCCTTGCTATATTTACCACCTGATATATATAACACCTGATACCTGACACCTGGCACCTGTATTACCTGGCATATTCATGATTATTATGTGACCAGACATCTGGCACTCCTGTATCTCCTGTATCTCCTGTACTCCTGTACTCCTGTATCTCCTGAACTCCTGTACTCCTGTATTCCTGAACCCCCTGAAAAAAGGGTGACTCCTGATATTATACTCCTGTTAATTCCCGTAGTTGAAGATCATGGTTATACTGTATACACTTGTGAACATTATCTTTGGGCAATATATATAATAAAATACTCAACTTACACTGGGTGGGGAAAACTGATGGAAACCAGTATGATGTCATATTTATAATGGTGATATATCTGAAGTGTCGTGTGGGGCGCGTAATGATAAGTCCCTGGAAGCAGTAGCCTGAATCTGAAGTGTTGTGTGGGGCGCGTAATGATAAGTCCCCGGAAGCAGTAGCCTGTATTCCTGAGCTAGTCCCGGGCAGAGACGGGACCCACTATAAATATGAGCCATCAGATTTATCAGTTTTCAAATAATAACTCGTCTTATTCAAAAGTGGATGTATGTGTGCCGGTAGCACATACAAAAGCATATGAATCGGATGAATACATAAAACAACCAAACAGTAATAATGTTAGGAACGTGTGATATTGGTCTCTCCTTTGTTCGGGTCCTGGTACTCACATATCAGACCCGGGTAAGTCCTACAGAGTGTGAACTCTAGTACGGACTATCGGCGATGTGAGACGCTGGTAGGGAGGCGATTGAAATATCAAACGGTACTGACTATTATTATTGGATTAATTAAAATACAACACCTTTATATTCTCCAGTTATAGAATTATGTTCTGAGTTGACACCTTACCTTATAACATGTGATTTATGTGGCATATGATGATTACTTCAGACACACTCTAATTCTGTTACCCTGAGAGCAACTTAAGTTGTATGAATTCGGATGATGGTGACATCGGATATGTGGTATATAGATGAGGGTTTCTTGTTTGGATTATCCCCTCGACGTATCAACCCCATGAATCCATAATCTGAGCTTATACAACTAGTTTTGTCCATACTTATATTTATCGCGTATTTAGTGTAATCATCACGTGTTTAATATATTGGTCGCATGATTATGTAAACCTATGCTCGCTATACCGTTTTTCATGCATGTTTTTCCGATTTAGATTTACTGATATACATGTATTTACTTGATCTCAGATTTACTGTCATTTTCCTTATATTACTTGTCATTTTCTGTATCTGCATGCCTGAACCACATCACTTGATCATGTACACGTGTGCTTGTTATGCATGCCATTTGGCTTTATAATATGTACTCGCTGGGGTTGCTAACAACCCTGGATTCTCATGTCCCGATTCTGGAGTCTAGACCGTGTTGATCTTGCTGTAGCTGATCAGAGTCCGCAGCGGAACCTCCCATGGTGATTGGAGTGCAGCAGTAGCTCGGACACCGCAGTAGTTCTTCCTACCAGATTTTTCCTGTTTAGCTCCCGAGGTCCCTCTTGCCGTATCGTGAGCATCTCTCACTTTTATTATGTATGCCCCTTCATGTATTGTACTCTTGTATTTTCTAGTGATGTAATATTCCTGTAATATTGTATCACTTTCTGTGATAACCATGTACTTGTATTATTCTGTTGGAATGTATATTGCCATTATGCTTCCGCCTCTAATTCTTGCATGTACTGAAGCTTAGCGTATATACGTGAGGGTATTTCCGACCTGCGTATATACGTCGCAGTGGCGTCTCCGTACCCGCCAGATCGGGGCGTCACACACTGTAATAAATTTAAGAACTAAAATACGGTTATTGGATATTTTAAAATGGTTTAGACATATGTATCTAGGCACGTGTCGATTTTAATTCCAAAATATTGTATTTTATTCTTGTGATGTTGTGATCTTGATGGAGGTGTACATATTGCATAGCATATAGTTAGGACAGACACGCGGGTGATTTACTCTCTTTGCGTGTTCATTCTTATCTATATTGTACACTTGCACGAATTGAACTTAAGGGCAAAACCTAATACAACATAAGGTGGGGAAGTCATTCCCTTTCTTAGCCCAAAAATCACCTCCCCACTCACACAAATCAAACCTTAATAAAACTTGCTAGACGTTGGTCTCTAGGGGCATCTCGGACTCATTTAGAAGATTGACCTAAGGAAAAAGTTGTTAGAATTTGACTCTTGTCAAATCGGTGTCTATGGTTGGGGATTGAGAGGCGAAACCTCGAAGAACAGTGGTTTGGCATAATTAGGCCCGTTGCTCTAGTACGGATACCTCCCACTGATCTTTCTCCTACCTGGCCGATTAACTTATGGTCAGATTCCGACAGTGTACCCCCGTGGACAGTCTAACCAGTTAGGAGTCATCTAGGTCTAAGTCAACCCTAGCATAGGCTTGTTTGCTTTTTCTTTATCTTTCTTTGTTTGTTTATTTGTTTGTTTGTTTTCTTTTTTGTATATTGTGAAATAGATTTTAATAACAATAATTCTTTCAATCATAATATGAATCTATATTTCAGCCCGACTCATTTGACTCGGATAACTCTATCCCGGGTATGTATAACATGAACCAACCATATATGCCGAGTTGGGATTATCTGACTCAATATGACCCATATTTCCAATCCTATGATTATAATTTTCAAAATAACTTTCACTCTTCACAGAGTTCATGGGGATTCACCTCCCCCGAGTTAAAATTTCAACCACCTTGTCCACAATTTTCACAATATTCATTCCTCAATTTTGATTCATATACTCATTTTTCTATTCCACCAACCGAAGAAAAATCTAATTTGAAAAAGAGTATAGAAGCCATACTTGAGTCCCAACAACAAATTCAAAATTTGCTCAATTCATATTCCTTCCCAAATCAAACTCCATATACTTCTTTTCTAGAAAATCCAATTGAAGAAGAATCTGAGATAGAAAAGTGTTTGGAAGTCTTTTGTGAAAAAGTGCAACGATTTCAAAATATGTTGGACTCATCATCTCAACCAAAATTTCAAGAGTCCTACTCATCTCTTCTAGCTCACCAATTAAAAATGAACACCCATCAATACTGGACTTGAGTATGAAACCCTTGCGCGAGTCCGAACAGCAACCGCAAAATCCGATGAACTCACAATTTCACCACAATTTTCAAAATCAACTTCCATACCCACCTTTTCAAGAAGAACCAATTGCAAAGATATGAAAGATATGATTCAGACTCAAAATTCTATTACCCGCCGAGCAGTAGGTTAGACTCGATAATGAGCGATTTGATCAATGAGAGCGAGGAAAGTCTTTCTTGTCAACCTTTGACCAATCCTTATATCCCTAACTCTACCGATTGGACTCAAGAATCATGCTATTTTGGAAACCAAGATTTAATTTCAGCAAACCCATTGAAACTTGACTAAACTCTAAGGTTTGAAAATCACATTGACATTTTGACAAGTTATCCTTTTTTCAAAATTGAATTTGAACTTGAAAGTGATCCTGAACCTCAAGCTGGTAATTCCACTTCACTTTTTGATTCAATAATGACTCCGATTTCTTTACCAGATTTTTTCTTTATTCTGGAGTCAACAATGAATCCTGTACCAGTTCATCGTAAAATTGAATCACGAATATCTTATGATCACACTTCATTGATGGGAAAAGTGTGTGAACATCAATTCTTTGGTTTAGACCCCATTTTTGAACCAATTTCGACTCCCCCTTTTGAATCTCGACTTGATCCGAGTCAAATTCTCGAGTCGGTATCAGTTTTTGTTACTATTTCATTTGAGTCCAAATCAATCATCTTCCAAAATCACACATCATTGTTGGATAAGAATGTTGAAGAAAATGACTCAGTAATTATTTTTGAAAATTGAAAATTGAATAGGGGTAATTTTTCAATAAGATCATACAGTTCTCCGACATTTTACTGGGTCGTATTAGAGAGATCACTGGTGGATTTCTACAAGATCCATAATTTTTTGATTGGGTAGCAACGCTTGACCCAATCAGACCACCACCGGAGCCGCCACCATGAGGTAATTTTTCTTCCCTTCTCATTTATTTCATGTATATACACATTCACGATGCATTGAGAATATTGCATGAGATAAGTGTAGGAGGAGAGTTTACTAACGTATGTTAGTTTTAAATTTTCTTTCTTTTACACTTCTTTTTAGGTACTTTTTAAAATTTTCTTTTGTATAAAAACTCTTTTCTTTTCTTTTTACAAAACTTTTTTACATAAGGGAAATATTTTTGATTTATTTTTAAGAAAATTAAGATTATCTTAGAAATTAGGAAGACTTAAAATTATGAAATTTTAAACCGAGTCAAAATAATAGATATTGTTTAAATTTTAGGATAAGAAAGTAAGATTGGAAAGATAATTTGATCTTGAATTTTTTGCCTTAGATTTATGCACTTCACATTTACACAATTTTTGGGATTGAAACAATGACTGAAAATGTCATAAAAAATATATAAAAAATAAAATGATGATAAAATTACTTTTTGAAGTTGAGTAATTATGCCTTAGGAAGCATGATTATTCAAACATAAAATGGTGCACAAAAAAATAAAATAATCCCCTTTAGTTTTGTGGCCTTGTTTACTCGAGTCCTTAAGTTCGAGGGATGTTTTCTCATCTGGCGCCCCTAAAACTATCTGGTTTGGGAGTCACCGGTTAAAAGCTCACTACCCGGGTAAGTAAGAAAGCCTAAGAAAACTAAGAGAAGAAAAAAATAATAATATAAATAAATGACATGAAAATTAGAATCGATATCTCAAAATCTTCACTGTTCACAAAGTGCATATTTTTCTAGAATCAATTCAATTTTAAATTCTTACATTTAATTTATAATAAGATTTTGCATTTCGACTTAGTTTAAGGAAAAATAATTTCTAGTTAACCTATGACCTTGAATCACTTATATTTTCGCAAAAATATTTTAACACTTTTCGCTATTTCAAAAATGCGTTTTCAAAATACTAACATTTGATTTCTTTCTTTATGAATTTTGTGGGTATAATCCGCTGAAAAACCTCAGGAGACAAAACTCCTCCTCTTGGGGAAATCTAGAGGTTTAACGGCTTGTTTTACATGCTCAGTGCAATCGCGTCATTTGCGAAAGTGGTGTACTAATTTTTTTTTGTTTTGCTCGGAACAAGCAAAAGATAAGTGTGAGGGTGCGATTAGTCTCTAAAACTGCATATTTCATACCACATCTTCACTTTTATTTAATATTAAATTCTACTAATAATACCTCTCTTGTATATTTCTAGGTTCATGGTATGAAATGAAGAAGAAAACCCAAAATCACCATTTAATTAGTGAATAAAGGCCTATAAAGATAGTCATTGACCTAGGAGAATGATTCTGTTAAAACCAGGGGCTCAAAACTAAAAACCAGGATATGCAGCCGATAGAGAACCGACGCGATAGCGCACTGCAGGCGGCGCCGCGCCAGGATCTTGAGCCAGGGGTTGCCCCTTGTCCCCCTTTCCCCAGGTGCCTATAAATACCCCCTTAGGGGTTCTTCAGGGAAAATTCAGAGAGTATGGTAGTTTCTTTCCATATTGTAGTTTAGGGTAGTTTATTTTAGTTCTTCTTCTTTTTTCTCTTTATTTTTCATTTCTTTTAGATCTTATAATAGGAGAGAGAGTGATACATGGTTGGAAAGTAAGAGTGTTTGTAATAGAAGGTAACAAGTTATGAAAGGTTCTCTCTTTACCTCTCTTTATTTTCTCTCTGACTCCTTTTACATGTTTAGCTAATTTTCTTCATGGCAACTAACTACTAACCATTAACTTACTAACTTCTTACTTGATAATCCACACGAATCTAATAGCCTTTACTTGACCTTGCTCTTACAAGAGCCATTGATGGCTCATGATGATGGATCTAACACTCTAACATCCTAACTCTCTAACAAGCTAACATACTTTATTTCATGCTTACTCTTGTTTAGTTTTGATGGTTTAAGTGTAGCTTGCACGTGTTATGTTGAGTTTTGATGTGAAAGTGATCATATGGGTCATGCTTTGAAATGCTCTTGAACTAAGGATTAGTGATGACCAAGGATACATGTGAGGCAACTATCACTAAGAGGTTAGCATGGTTAGTGGAGCCATTAGTAGTTAGTAGCCATGAATTTTCTTTCTTTTTCACTTTGTTTTAGAAATATTATCAAAAATCACAAATATATTCTTTTCTATGTTTTTCACTTTTTTGTGTTTCACTGTACTTCTCTTCATTCTTTATTTTCTTTTCTTTTCATTCTTTTAAACATTGAAGAACACTTAACACATACGTGAACATTCCGGTAAAGTTTCTATCGCTTCCCATCCCTGTGGATTCGACCTGTTTAGCCTCTATACTATAACTAAAGTATCGAGAAAGCCAAAGCACGCACTTTTAACTCTTGATTTTCAAAACATACATTTTTTGTGCGCGATTTTTCCCCAATCACTAACCCACGGCAGACAAATCACTATCATTTTTCTCTGCCAGTGTCACTTCATTGATGGGATTATCCCCCACTCAGAGTCCAAAGTCCATCGCTCCCCTCACTTGAAAATGAGTGTGGACCCACTCTGCTGATGGGTCTTACCCCACTCAGAGTCCTACAGAGTTCATTGTCTCGCTAATGGGTCTTACTCCCACTTAAAGACGATTGCAGACCCACCCTGCTGATGGGTCTCACCCTTACTTAGAGTCTTGCAGAGTTCATCGCTCTGCTGATAGGTCTCACCCCACTCAGAGATGACTGCAAACCCACTTCGCTGATGGGTTTCACCCTACTCGAAGATGACTGTGAACCCACTATGTTGATGACACTCACCCCCACTCAGAGTCCGCTATCCCGCTAATGGGTCTTATCTTCACTCAAAGATGACTGCGTACCCACTCTACTGATGAGCCTCCCCCACTCAGAGTCCTACAAAGTTTGCCGCTTCGCTGATGGGTCTCACCCCCACTCAGAGATGACTGTGAATCCATTCCGCTAATGGGTCTCACCCCCACTCAGAGTCTACCACTCTTAAGGGGCTGACCCTCACTCACAGATGACTGCGAACCCACTCCGTTGATGGATCTTACCCCCACGCGGAGTCTAGAGTCCATTGCTCTACTGATGGTCTCACCCTCACTCGGAGATGATTGCGGACCCACTTCCCTGATGGGTCTCAACCCCACTCGGAGTCCAAAGTTCGCCGCTCCGCTGATGGGTCATACCCCCTCTTGGAGATGACCGTGGACCCACTTTCCTGATGGGTCTCACCCTCACTCAGAGTCCTACACAGTTTGTTGCTCTGCTAATGGGTCTCACCCTCACCTGGAAACGACTACGGACCCACTCCTCCTGATGGGTCTCACCCTATTGGAGTCTATAGTCAGCCGCTCCACTGATAGGCCTCACCCCCTCAGAGACACTGCAGACCCACCCTACTGATGAGTCTTACCCCCACTTAGAGTCTACAGAGTTTGCTGCTTCGCTGATGAGTCTTATCCCCACTCGAAGTCCAGAGTTTGCTGCTCCGCTGATGAGTCTCACCCCCAATAGGAGACGACTGTGGACCCACTCTGTTGATGGGTCCCACCCCACTCAAAGTCCTCAAAAGATCGTCGCTCCGCTGATGGAAATTCCCCGACTCGGAGACAACTGTGGGTTAAAATCCGCTGCTGGATCTTCCCCCTCGGAGTCCAAAGTTTGTAAGTACCACTGGTGGGATCACCCCCACTCGAAAACAACAACGTGAACTCACCAAGACACTCCATTCCCAACTGACCCTACTGATGATAGAGATCAATGCTCATGAGAGGCATGATTGTATCATGTCCAAAAGATATGAAATATAGAAGATCTGAATTCAGACGCACCGATCCCTCTATTCCACCATTCCTGCCCACCTCCTAACTCCCGGGATACATCTATAGGGAACATCTACCAGAAGAAGTTATACCCTTTATGTTAACACTTATAAAAGGCAAAATTCCAGATAGCTCTACAACTGGTCTATATGTTGTCTAACTTGTCGACACTCCCAAAAGACAAGTCACAAATAAGCTGACAATCGGTTCATTCTTTGCCCAGCTCATGCCCATCCCTGATGGATGGAGTACACATTTAGACTCCACTGATCCAACCAATTAATCAGTAGGCCTAGCATTGCCTTTGAACAGGCCCAGGTATGCCCAAGGGAGCTAACTTCTAACTTAGCCTGAAGCTTGACACAGCTCCGCTGAGAGCTGACTTCTAACTTCGCTTGAAGCTTGGCACAGTTCTAATGAGAGCTAACTTCTAGCTTCGCCTGAAGCTTGGCATAGTTCCGTTGAGAGCTAACTTCTAACTTCGCCTGAAGCTTGACACAGCTCCATTGAGAGCTTAAATCTAACTTCGCCTGAAGCTAGCCTCACCATAAGTGAGGCTCCATGTCAATAATTAACCATTTCAAATTTTTATTGGATTTAAGGTAACCGCCCCACTAAGTCAGTGGGGGTTAATGGATAGATACACTAATGATCTCTCATTAGAAGGAGACAATTAAGGGGTTAATAACTCTCCTAAACCAACTGACTGGCTAACCTCGCAAGTTGTTGAGTTAGCCTCGCCAATGGCTGATTTAGTCTCACCAAAGGCTATTTAGCCTCACCAAATAAGCATTATTTGCTAATTTTTAGGGCACCACTACCCCTCACTGAACCTATAAATAGCCTATTAATAGGCTAGGCTCATAAGAGAAAATTTGGAGAGAACAAATGATGCCACTTTCAAGAGAGAAAGAGAGATCTTTTTCTTCTTTAAGAACTTACATTCTTCTTCAAGCGAAAGCTTCTTATAGCAACTCGCTAATCATAGTTCACTAAAATAAACACAGGGTTACGATACCTTAATTTTTCAGATTAATCAAGAACCTCTCCTCGGCATCAAGAAAATTCTCGAGCCAGGAGAGAAGGAATTCCTAGGCAATAGCGCTAAAAAATGATTGCTCGTGTGGTCAAAGGGATAAAGTGGTCACATGGTGACCAGATTCCTATCGGCACACTTTCCTAGAAAATCTAGAAGAGAACATTTATAATTTTTTAATTACTTGTAATTTTTCTTCAATTTTTTTTAAGTTTTCCCTTTACAAAACAATGAAAAACAAGATGGAGACTCAGCTGGGGACCAATAAGGAAGTAGTGTCACAATGGCCCTCAGGTCTACTGCTGAAGAACTGGTCATCGAATATGACCAAGTGAAGTTCGTGAAACTCCTCTCTCAGGGCAGTAAAAGCTCTTTTTCCACACGCAAGCATATTAGAGTCTCAATAGCTAAAGCCCCTTTGGCTAACTTTCTCAAGACAGCCTCCGACGAGGCTAAACAGGCTCAGTGCAAGCCTAAGAAAGCCTCTGGAGAGGCTAAGTAGGCCCAATGCGAGCCAACCTTAGCCTTTGGCAAAGCTAAATTGCCAGTAGCACCTCTAGCGAGGCTAACAAGACTGTTCAATAGTCTGCTTCAACCTCAAGTGAGGCTAATAATGTGCCCAGCAACCCTATTTCAGCTTCCTGAGAAGCTAAGAGAGCCTCGCTTTTTCTCAATGCTCTCCAAGCCTCTGGTAAGGCTAAAACGTTGTTCAACGCTAAGTTTAAAGCCTCTGGTGAGGCTACAATATTGTTCAGTGCTAAGTATCAAGCCTATAAGGCTAAAGCACTATCTAACGGTGCTAAGATAGCTTCAGCCGAAGCTAGTGCTTTTGGCAGCACTAAAACTCGCCTATAGGGCTAAAGCACCACTTGACAGTGCTAAGAAAGCTTCTTGCGAAGTTAAAATATCCCTAACCATGCGAAAGCTTCATGCGAAGCTAAGATAGCTTCTGGCGAAGCTAGTGTACCTTTATCAAAAGCTAAGGCAATAGCCTTTTCAAAGACAAAAAGGCAAATATTTTCTAAAGGGGCTAAGCCAAAAGCCTCTCTCCAAACTCCACGGCCGTCAATGCTAGACTGGTTGGGTCTAACTCGTCCAGACTCTGATATGAACAAATCTAATAATCCCGATTTGAGGGATTACCTAGGTAACAAGCGAAAGCTTCGCTCAGAGGAACCAATTAACATTTTTCTGTCTCAGTGCAAACAAACAAGATGCTAACTAGTGATAGTACACTATGTCCAATGTTGCTTAGGGTTAATCCCTACAACACATTTCCACTGCGCCAATGATGGCCTCCACAGTCGGCAGTCAATTTTTGATCGATTGTCCGCCAAGACACCTAAGAGGTTTGTACCACCCCGATCCCGCATATACTGGGATGCTACAACGATGTATATATGCAAAGCGAAAATACCCTAACATACGTACGCTAAGCCTCAGTACAGAAAAATACATAAAATATATACAATTATTCCAGCATTAAATAAGTACGAGAACACCTGCAATGAGTCAGTGATTATAATAGATATGAAAATAGGGGTAAATAAGGAAATAAAAACAAAATAATAAAGATACCTATGATTAATATTGGTGACGAGTCTCTTATTTGTATCTCGTGTTATATCAGCTACTAGATATCCCGAATCTCTAATCTGGGCATGTAAATCCAGAGTCATTAGAAAGCGATCTAGTTAGTGATAAAATGAAGAAAGAGTAATAATATATTATAATAGTAGTACAATCAAAATAATATATAATATATGTTTAACTACCGGTGATACAATATAATTATACTAACGATTGGTATAACCGATACAAATGTTATATTCACACAATAACGACAGTAATACCTAGATGCATGTTACAATGGTAATACTACTACAATCTTATATAATTTTATAATAGGAATAACCATAATTATTATCGGAAAGAGTCTAATATATATCATCTACTTTTATACTATTAGGTTATTATAATCAACAGGAGTTATACCATTTATATATTATTGCCAATATGTGAAATATGATACAACATTTAGTAACATATCAATATAGTCAACTTATGTAAGTAACATATACCATCTTTTATTATTTTTCATTTAAAGTTTAAACTCTAGTAAAAATGATATGATAGTATCGTGAATAATATGAATAATATGAACATGTATACGTAAAGCACACAGGATAACCATTTTAATACAAAAAAATATATGCAACATGGAATACATGGAATGTAGAGTATATGTGTATATGAATAATGTGTCTGTGAAGAATACACGAAGTGCAAAGCATACATGTGACATGATGGTAGATAAGATAGCAAAAGTGTAACGAGTATAAATGGACAATAATATACATGTATCGAGCATGTCATGTGATTTATACAATAATAACAATAAGTACTGCGTGGTATTTTAATTAATCTTTTTCAGTATCTCACACCACTGGCAGTTCATACCAGAGTCTGACTCCAGCCGAACCCATCCGAACATGGTATACGGGTACCATTGTCCGAACGAGAGAGTGACCAAATAACAAGCGTTCTCGATGTCACTATTGTTTATACTATTTTATTATGTTAATTAGAAACTCAATGGTCAAGAAGCTCTAGTCAGGTGGGTGTACCTCATACATACTCGAAATTACGACCTTAAATAGATCCTTGGCTGCTGAGATCAGGGCCATCCCGCTAAGGCTGAACAAGTAACGAGAAATGGGAGCTCAATGAGTTATAACAGATGGTAGCCAGCACTACCCCATCCCTTACAGTGGGACCATAATAGATCCATGACATCCACCCAACAAGACCTAGTCAACCGTTAAGTCTCCCTTATCTCATGTTATATTTATTATATTTAAACTACACAGTGTATCAGGAATAAAAATAGTGCATGGTATATGTAATACGATAATAGGACATAAACTTTATTGATACCATGAAACAAGATAACGGGAAACGTGAAACAAGAGATGTGGGATTTTAGAGGTGGCCCCAGTGGCTTAGATCCATATGGCACTTAGTTTCACACATCGCATATCAACAACACTCTTATCCAGTAACAGGAGCATCATATCGATATCAGTAATAGGAAATAGTGATCCATGCAACAGAAATACAGAAATAATCAACGCATGTATACATGTGAATCTATGTAACAATGTTATAAGAACATGAAATAACTGTATACAGAGTATACGTGTAGCAGTGATACAAATATATGAAATAACAGTATCTAGTGAAATAGCGTATCCGTGTACCAGTGATACATGAACATGAAATAATAGTGTCCAGTGTAATAATATTTGTGTAATGGTGATAGATGTAAATGAAATAACAGTGTCCGATGTGATAACATATCCATGTCACGGTGCTATAAGTATATGAAATAATAGTGTCTAGTGTAACAAGTGTCTTTATGAAATAACAGTGTTCAGAGTACTAGAATGTTCGTGTAACGATGATACTAGCACATAGGGCCTATTTGTTTTGCTACAAGTGACTGCAAGTCATAAGTCGTAAATTGAGAATGAAAAAAGTGAACTGTAGTAGGAAAAATATATTGTATTTTATGGTAGTTGGTTGGTAAAGTGAAAGTATAAGTGAGAAAGTATATTATATTTTACGGTATTTGGTTGGTAATGTAAAAGTGTAAGTGAAAAAGTTGATCACAAAATTAACTGTAGCAGTGATTTAAATATTATAAATACTATTAAATTAAATCTACTATTGAAAATTAAATTGTATTAATAAATTTGAGATAAAATATTATTAATTTTAATATTTTATTTATAACAATAATATTAATAAAATATTAGTATAATTAGTAAAATATTACTAAAATATTAACTAAATACATAATTATAAAATTTTAAGAAAATCTAAAGAACATTAATAAAATTTTAAGAATTCTAATAAACATAAATATTAAAAAAATCTTAAGAAAAATAATAAAATATAGTTATAATATTAAAATATTATAAAATACTTAAAAATATTATAATATTATTGTAATATTATAAAAATATAAATATAATTTTATTAATAAATTATTATAATATATTATTATTATTAAGTGAATTGTTATTACAATATTAACATAATAAAATATTAAAATAATAATAAAGTACATTATAAAGTAATTATTTATAGTAAAAAAATAAATAAATTAAATATATAGTAATTTTATATTAGAGTATAATATTTTTATATTATTAAAGTATTAAATTTAAATAAAATATTAAAAAATTGGTATAAATATTAATAAAATAATAAAGTATTAAATAAGAATATTAAATAAAAATATAAAATAAAATGTAAAAATGTTAAATATTAAAGCAATATTAAAATAATAAAAAACTAAAGATTAAAAATATAAAATAAATAAATAAATAAATAAGAAATTAAACACTATTTAAAATATTAAAAATTAAATATTTAATAATATTAAATTATATATTAATTATCAAGTAATTGCTTTGGACTGCAAGTGTACTACAAATGTGAAATGAAATTTACATGACCACAAAATTAACTGTAGCAGCTGCAAATGAGAAAATGTGGGTATAAAAGTGAGATTCACATGATTGTAAAATTAACTGTAGCAATTACAAGTGAGAAAATGAGAGTTGTATTTTGTAAGTTGTTTTGCAGCGAAACAAACAGCAAAAAATAGAAAGAGGTTTTACGACTTACGACTTAGGGCCATTTGCGGCGAAACAAATAGGCCCATAGAATAACAGTTTTTGTGTAAAGTAATACAAGCACATGACATAATAATGTCCTCAAACATGACATGATAGTGTCTAGTATATCAATGGTTATTCAGGTAACAGTGACAGTATCATGGACAAGAATATATGTCAATGTATCTATAAATATATATATAATTCTTGGTTGCGACCACACTAGTTACATCATTCAAAGAAATTTAAGGAATAACTGATTATTAGGTCTTATTAAATTGTATGTTAAATCAAGAAAGTTACATTTCAGTTAACAAGTATGTAAGAAATTTTCTCTTCTCCTTACAGTCTCAACTTACCATACATCTAGCCAGACTCTTTGAACAAGTAATACTTTTGCATACCGATAAATATGTGATATCTATTGTAGAATGCTATTATAGTAAGGATCTTCACCAATAGTCAAACGACATCAAGTGATAGAATATGAGTAAATGTAAAGTTAAAATCTAAACTCCAAATTATCCCCTTGACAGATAGTGTATGTTCTATAAAGTTACTAAATTTAATTCATACCTGAAATTATGATTTCCATTTATATGCGTTGCATCTTATCAATTCTTATTAAGTCTCTTTCTTTTATTGTGTGTAATGCCTTGCAATACGCCATGAGTTAGACAGTAACTGTGACGATTCAGATTACTCTAGTTTTTATGGATAAATTCAAATCCATTTAGAGCATCATATAGAAAATATACATATCATATATACACATATATATCTCTATAAGGTAAAAGGGAAGTTTACCACCTTGATTGTTAAGAGAGTATCTATTGCGGTCAATTGGTATTTACACTAAACATGAGTAGTCTTGGGTGTATTAGACTCTTATTTAATATTAGATTCATAGTCACCATGAAAGGTATAGTAAGACAGATTTAGAATTGAACATATCTTTCTAATAAGTATTGCAATAAATATGAATCTATTCTGAATCTTTTAACCATTCTCTCTCTTTTAAATTCCAATTTAGAGAGTGGTTATAGACAATTTGACTGAAATAATATAAGTTTTCAAATTAGTTTTACAATGAATTTTAGAGATATAATGTTGGGAATCAAATTGATAAATTAAGAGAACAGAAAACTATGAAAAGTTGCTTTCTTTTGACATAACGAATGATATATAAAAATAGCGTTACATATAGATTAATGGCAATACATGTCTAGTATAATAATTCATGTGACTATATAGTGTTGTAAGTGTTCCCTCAAGAATTACCTTAATAATATATGAATTTGAATGATTAACAGATTGTTACTGTTAGTGATTGGTATAATTATTGATGTATGATTGCATGTAGTTTGTTGCATAATCAGAGAAAGTTTGATAGTTGATTCTATGTGTTTTGCCTGTGCGCATGATATCGTATGTACATGTTGAGTCTGTTTGTTATTTGTGTTATTGATCATATTCCGGATAAAGTTAATGGTATATGTGTGGTACATATTTGAGAATTAGAGTAAAAGACTGGATAAACTGAACTTGTTATAAATAAACTCAAAAATATATGAACAGGATGGTGTGTAACATTTTGGCTTATACGTGATAGTGTACGTACATGTTGTGTGTTTATATATGTGTGTGTGTGTGCGCGCGTGTAAATAAATAAATAAATAAATAAACATATATATATATATATATATATATATATATATGTTAAGAAGGAAGGGGCCAGCAGAAAAGAGAAGCTGGTGTTGTTGTTATATATATAGTTATATATATATTTAGAAGGAAGGGGCCAGCGGGAGCCGGTGGGAGGGGAAAGACGGTGTTGTTATTTTTTGTGTGTGTATTTCAAAGAAAATGGCCAGCGAGAGCTGGTAGGTATGAAGACAGGATATGACATTGTGTTGTTATTTGAAGAAAGGAGTCGGCGGGAGCCGATGGGTACGAAGACGGGATATAAGATGGGCCGTGTGTCATGAAGTAAAGATGTGCTTATTTAAAATGAATAGAGTTGTATACTTGTCCTTGATGTAGGACTGTGGAACTTTACTTTTTTATAAGAGATAATTAAATATTATATGATGTGTGAAAGTGTACATGTTAATCCATGCAGTATTTGAAGTGTGATGTGATATTGTAATATGAGAAGTATGTATGATTATATGTTATACAAGTATGCCTTGTGAAATGTGTGTTATCTGAATGCAAAAACTATATTTATGACTTAACTATAGTGATTGGTGTATTATAGTGTGGAATACAAGACACGTGAGTAACACATGTTATGTATACATAAGATGAGTTTAAATAACTAAATAAGAATTTATTTTATATAACTCATAAATCTTATCACACAGAAAGATGAAAATCCAAGAAAGAAAATGAGAATTTATGATCATAAGAGTCTGATCTTCCAAAGATTTTAGAGACCATTATCTTGATTATTAAACTATGGGATGTCATTGATTCTTTCTGCCTTCTTACTCTTTTAGATTTACCTTTATTATTTGAATATTCATACTTTTCATTGATATGTTATCATTTTCTGATTTTTTTCTACTCTACTCACTAAGCTGTCGAGCTCACTCTCCCTCAGACTCGTATATTGCAAGTTACTTTGAGGCAGGAGTTCGGTTTACACTACACAGAGTTCGTTCTGAATCAATTTAATTTTTTTATAATCTAATCTTGTTACATTTCTAAAATAATTATGCTTGTGGATGATACATGTTGGTTGTGAGATAGATGGTTAATCTTGTATATATGTAAAAAACTGTTGTAGTAGCTTCATTTCAAGTTGGCATTTGAGATACTTTTATGTGTTGTGATATCAAGGTGTGTATTATCAATATGATTATCATGACAAGTTGGAATTTATCATTTCTAAATTTCTATGGATGGCAAGAGGGGTACTCTCGAGCTTATGTTATTATATTTCTCCATAAGTCAGAGATGTCAAGCCGAAATATTTTTATGACTGTCTGAATGATTTTTGAGTTCATTTATGTGATTAGATTGAGAATAAGTAGGCTGATATTAGCCAAAAGTATCGTATTGTATTGGATATCACATCCGACCAGTATTTACAAAAGAAGTGCTGCCGAAATTTTTAAGGATTTGAAAATGATTAATAATCGATTGGTTTAAATGAATGTTATGTTAATTGAGGACTTTAGTAAACTGGACCATTACTAAGAGGTGTGTCACAGAGAGAGAGAGAGAGGGATATTCAAAGAGAGAGTTAAGATAACAGCGAGTTGAAGAGAGAGAGGGAGAGCTGAGAGAGAGAGAGAGGGAGTAGGGAGAGATAGAAAAATAGAAAGAGGGAGAGGCGGTGGCAATAAGGTTGGTGTCTTGGGGAAGAAGGAAAAGAAAGGATTGAAGGAGAAGAAGAAAAGAAAGAAAGAAAAGAAAAGAATTTAATATCATTTAACTAATATTATTTTAGTGGGTCAAAATTTAACTAGTTCCGAACGGTTTTTCAAACATTCTGTAAAATAGCAAATATTACCTAGAGGAATAATACGAAATTAGACTCAAAAAATTCAATTTGATTTGCAAATTAAAAAAATCCTAGAATTGATCGATGTTACCGTTCGACACCGAATTGGTCAGATTTTTGACTAATTCAGAAAAATCTCTAAAAATACGATAAAGTAGAACATATGATCTTGAAGAACAACTTGAAAACAAATTCTTGAAATTTAATTCATTTGTGAATTAAAAATCATAAAGTCAATTATCGATATCGGTCGATACCGAATTCGGAGTTTTTTCAAAATAATCTAGAAATTTTTGAAAATTCTAGAAATTTTAAAATATTAAGAAATAATATCTAAACTGAAATTGAGTCAGTCCGACTACCATGATAGTTAAATCAAATTTGTATGCCGTATCGAGAACTGATACTGTGACACGTATATCTAGAGTTGGGCGTTACAAGGTCCCGACCTCTAAAAAAGAAAACTCTGAAGATGTCTGAAGATCTTCTCATGACCTCTGTCAACATGATTGCAATATCCTTCAACTATGAGCAACCTTCTTCATCAAGGGGAGCTATATCACTGGAACCGTTGAGACAACTCTTTCATTGGTTCAATGACAAAAAGAAAGCTAGTGGTAACGCTTCTTCTGCTACTATCAGCTCTATACAAACAAGGTTAGTATCAGCCAACATGGCCAACAATGATGATGATGGTCTCCGTCATCACATGGAAGCTCAAGAGTAGGCTTCCGAGGCTCAGTAAGAAGCCTTAGATAACATCTAACGCATATCATTTCAGATCATGATAGATCATAACAATGAGGAGAATTCTGATAACAATGAGCGAGAAGAAAAAAACTTGACTTTAGAGAATAAGAACACAAAGGTATCTTCCTCTTTCTCAATTGATGTCGAGGTTATCAAAGGCATCTAAACTCTGATAGCATCCCTAACTCAACGAGATGAGCTAAAGAAGGTGGGGATGACCCTTCTTATGCGCTGGAGTAGGATTCAGTCCCATATCTGTTGAAGTTCCAAGCCACTAATGCTGCAATCGTATGATGGTAAAAGCTCACGAAACCAGTATGTCTATTGCTTCTGGTCACAAATCGGTAATGTAGTAGATAATGATACTATCATGGCCAGATTATTCATCAGCACCCTCAAGAGGGTAGCTTTTGATTGGTTCAGGAGTTTTTCTAACGGCTCCATTAACTTTTGGATTGACTTGAAAATCATGTTCCTCTCCCGATTCTACGAGGATGACAACGAAGTAACCATAGACAAACTCCTCTCGACTGTTCAAAAAGGAGGAGAGTCCGTAAAGGGCTACATAGAGAGATTCCGCAATTTCTCTTTTATGCCCTGCGAACATGCTTTTTACTATATTAATTCAAATATATATGCATAACTTTCTCGACAAAGCGAAAGTTCGCATGGGAGCCGTCAAGGCTCACACATGAAAGGATCTTGTTGAACAAGCTGAAATAGCTCAGAAATCAGCTAAAAAGTTTAAGTCTCCTAAAAGTAGGTGGGTAATCAACAACAAAGGCCATGACACGACTGAATCTTCTGATACAGAAGTATCTGGGAAAACACAATCAAAGAATGGTAACTCTAACAGAACTTCAGAGTATCAGAGCTAATACTCCTTCAAAGATGAGCATATGGTGGCAATCTTTCACTTGATTAACAAAGACAATAAGCTGAAGTTGCCAGAGGCTAGATACCCAAACAAAGTGGGACGAATGAACGATCCCAACTATTATCTTTTCCATAGGATGGTTCATCATCCTACTTGCAGGTGCAATGTCCTTAAGGATAAAATTCAAATGTTGAATGAAGCGAGTGTTTTGATTCTGAAGTCAGAACATAAGAAGGCCATTGCCTAACATCTACCCGAAAGGAAAAATGAAAGTAATTCACTCTACTTTTAAAAAGCCATGGGTCTTATCCCATCAATGACTAAAGCAATGGCACTCAAGCCAGTCCAAAGCTAAAGACAAGTCTGGAAATGTCTATGAAACTGCATCAGTAACTCTTCTCAGTAGCTCTGAAAAGGAGACAACCGTCTCAGCCGCTATTTTACAGCCAGCAGACACTTGGTCTGTCAAATAGTACTTAAGACAGTAGACCAGACACCCGATGAGATAAAATAGCGAACGCTATTGAAAAACACGCAGGAGGTTGGAATATGTCACTCCCCCAATCAAGTGGAAATGACCTTTTATAGTAGAAACAATCTACTCAAATGAAGCTTACCGCCTCACAAATCCAAATGGTGATACGCTCATGATACCAATCAAACGATATGCTATCCATGATCAAATTTGCACTATACCTCTGATCATCAAATCAAATTCTTTGACTATTTTATTCCCTCATGGGACTTCCTCTCATTCCCAATGAGGTCTTTTAGTTGTCACATTAATGATTACCTCTGATAACTCTCTAAGAATACCACGAGAAACAATGATTTCTCTATGAAATCTTTTGATAAATTCTCATGGAGTTTGTACTCACCTCTTTAATACTCAGCGAGATCTTAGAAGTCATCTGCGGAGTGAAAACTCAGAAAGTACACTATGTTACTTAAAGTAACATAGCAATCCAATGCCTCCGACGGCTAAGAATAGAGGAAAAAGTAAGCTTTTAAGCGCAATAAAAATTCCTCGATAACTCATCATGTTGAGGGGAATAGCATGACTAACCCAACTCAAACAGTAGTTGGTATAGGCAAATCAAATCCATTGATAACTGAGAGTTTGCTAAAAATCTTAAGGGACTTGATTCCGCCAATCCCATCTAAATCCTTTACCAATTCCCTTTCATGAAATGGTAGGACTACATGAAGCCGTATTCATTTTCCCAATGAAATGAATTACAGGTCGAGTCTGTCAGTTAACATTAAACCTCTGAAAGTAAAACTTTAATATATTCCCAGCGGATCAAATTCTACTTGTCATTCTCTACAATAGAATGACAGGTCCACTTAAATTGCACAAATTGCAAAGCCAATTACTATTATGTTCAAAATCACACATCTAATAGTAGACATATCCTTGTTAAATTAATAGCACATATCTGACAATTCATTCCTATCTCTAGCAGAACACTAGTCACGTTAATGATTACCTCTGACAAAATCTCCTTTTATTTCCTAGCAAGATATTTAATTGTCATGATAATGATTACTTCCGATAACTTTCTCAAATACCACAGGGTACAATAATTTTCTTATCAAATCCTTACAGTAGTCACTAATGTCACGTTAATGATTACCTCTGACAACTCCTTATAAATTTCCCATAAAGTTTATAATTAGATTTCATTCCCTCAGAGGAATATTTTTTTTGCTGTTATGTCCCGTTCGCCACCTCTGAAAACTGGGTTACGAGTCTAGTAATTCCCACTCAATTATGTCCAGTTTATCACCTCTGAACCGACAGGTATCTAGGTCTTGCCCCTTTAGTCGAGTATGTCTCCCTTTTATTGTCATGTCCAGTTTGTCACATTTGAATAGCAGAGTTACGAGTTTGGTGACTCCTAGTCGGTCATGTTTAAATTATCACCTTTGAACCAACAGGTGTCCATATCTTGCCTCTTTAGTCCAAAAAGGACTCCCTTTAGCAGTCAAGTTAATACGACTACCTTTGAGCAGCGGATTGTGAGCCTGGTGTCGCTCAGTTATGTCCAAATTATCTCTGAATCGATGGGTGCTCGATTCAATTCACTCTTGCAGTCCCCAGTGGGCTAGCTGTCAAGTTAATACGACTAACTCTGAACAGCGGATTACGAGCTTGATGTCTCTTAGTCAGTTATGTCTATATTACCTCTGAATTGATGGGTGCCTAGATCCAATTCACTCTTGCAGTCTCCAGTGAGCTAGCTGTTAAGTTAACACGACTATCTTTGAATAACGAATTCTGAATTTAGTGTGTCTTAGTCCATCATGTTCACAACACCTCTGAATAAACGGGTCCCTAGATCGAGTTCACCAATTCTAATTCTTGCTATGTTATGTCCATATTATCTCTGAATAGACCAAGATCCTAGACTAAATTTCTTTAGTAGTTCTTTATTTGTCATATCCATATTACTTTTGAACAGACAAACCTCTAATAGCCTACCCTTAATTGGTCCTATCATCCATATTACTTCTGAATAGGTTCAGTTAAGTTTACTTTCATGGAGTGCTATCTCCACCCTCAGCTCTTTCGTAAGCTTATTTTCATGGAGTGCTACCTCCACCTCTAGCTCTGTTGAGAGCAAGTACACAAACCCTCCTTCGTATGAGGTTTAAACTGCAACATCATCACATTCGAGTGATATACAAGCGATAACTAACAAAATGCAGTTGCATCTAGTCTAATATGACTTTTTTATCCATTAATGGATATATATAAACATCAGAATGACTTATCAAATAGTCAAACGACCTATACAATGTCAAAATTTAGGTCATGAACTATGAATTTAAAGTATTTTAAAATCTGAACAAGCTCATTACTGACTTCTAAAAGCTAAAATTTTAGATAGCTCTACAATTGGTCTATATGATGTCTAACTTGTCAAAACTCCTAAAAGACAAGTCGCAGACAAGCTGATAACTAGTTCGTTCTTTGCCCACCTCGTGCCCATCCCTGATAGATAGAGTAGTCATTTAGACTCTATTGACCTAGCCAAGTAATTGGTAGGCCTAGTATTGTCTTTGAACAGGCCTAGGTATGCCCGAGAGAGCTAATGAAGCTTGGCATATCTCTGCCTGAAGCTTGGCATAGCTCCGCTGAGAGTTAACTTTTACCTTCACCTGAAGCTTGGCACAACTTTATTGAGAGATAACTTCTAACTTCGTCTGAAGCTTGACATAGCTCCGCTGAGAGCTAACTTCTAGTTTCGCCTGAAACTTGTTTGATCTCTGCTGAGAGCTAACTTCTATCTTCGCTTGAAACTTATCAGAGCTTAACTGAAAGCTAACTTCTAATTTCACCTGAAGCTTGACACAGCTCCGCTGAGAGCTAACTTCTAACTTTGCCTGAAGCTTGGCACTGCTCTGCTGAGAGCTAACTTTTAGCATCGCCATAAGCGAGGCTCCAGGTCATTAATTAGCCATTTCATATCCTTGCTGGATTTAAGCTAACCACCCACTTAGTTAGTGGTGGGGGGTTAATGGGTAGTTACACTCAAAATCCCTCATTAAGAGGAGACAATTAAAGGGTTGATAACTCCCCTCAGCCAACTGACTGGCTAGCCTCACATGATGTTGAGTTAGCCTCGTCAAAGGCTGTTTTAGCCTCACCAATGGCTGATTTAGCCTCGCCAGAGGCTATTTAGCCTAACCAAATAAGCGTAATAGTTGTATTAACATCTATTTGCTAATTTTTAGGGGACCATTACCCCTCATTGAGCTTCTAAATAGCCCATTAGCAGACTGGGCTCAGGAGAGAAAATTTGAAAAGCATAAAGGATGTCACTTTTAAGAGAGAAAGAGAGATCTTCTTCTTCTTCAAGAACTTATGTTCTTCTTCAAGCGAAAGCTTCTTATAACAACTCACTAATCATAGTTCTTGAACTAAATACAGGGTTATGACACCTTAGATCTTTGGATTAATAAAGATATTCTCCTCATTATCAAGAGAATTCTTAAACCAGGCGAGAAGAAATTTTCAGGTAGTAGCACTCAAGACTAATTGCTCGTGTGGTAAAGGGACAAAGTGAACGCGACTTCTATCAGCATACGTTGAGAATATTTGTAATTTTTTTTAATTACTTGTAACTTCTCTTCAAAATTTTATTAAGTTTTCTCTTTTTCAAGTCAACAAAAAACACCTTTGAAGATCCCGGTATCAGTGAAGAGAAGACCAAGAGGCTATGAAAGACAATGCAAGGTTCGGAGAGTATGTTTCAACCTTGAACATCTTCTCCTTTCCGCTCCCTATGACTCCAAGGCAGCCAAACCGGCACCACCATCGTCCTCGCATTTGCAAGAAGGATGAGATGAACTCCTAGGAAGTCCTCTGAGAGCGAGGCAGTGGCATCGGACCAGATTAAAGCCTGCAAGGAATGTAAGAAGTTAATGGTATAATATCTCTTCTAAGGTGTTCTGAGGGAGGGCTCCGAACTCTGGGAAGAGGAGTGATTCATTGACGTGCCCAACCAATGAGCTCTTTCTCCTTCTTCCCCATACACTCCATCATGAAAGAGGCTCCAAGCCTCAAGATCGAAGCTTGCCTGTCCGAGATGAAGTGAAACTAGAAATCAGATCACCTGATCAAGTTGAAGCAAGAATCCTACATGTCACCCTCGATGGTGGCACCTGTCATGATTACTAATGCACCATAACAGGTACTTCACAACTAATAATGCGATGCAACCAGCAGAACAAGAGTCTGCTCTTTGTTCTTCTCCTATCTCCTCTCCTTTTCTCACTTTCATCTGATGAAAAGGAAGAAAGAAAGCATAGCAGACTGCCTAAGAAAGAAGCCTCAACGAAGCCAGGATTTTATAGACAGATGAATGAGTTCGCCACCATCAATGCAAGTTTTGAAAATACGCAAGTTCCTAAAAAGTCAGTCCATGACTTGAGAAGATAGACCAATCGAAGAGGCGAGAAACAAACTTAGCCACTAAGCCATTATGGCATTGGGAGTCAAACTTTCGGTCATAATGGTGCGAGGATTCGAATCGATTATTGACATGACAAGATGATAACTGATTGCCAGAGGTGCTACCTCCCATTAAACTCAAGGATACACAGTGATGCAAAGAGATACATTGGACGATCTCCTGACTGCAAGTACCAAAGAAAAAGACAAAGGAGCCTGTCAGTAGATTTTGCTCCCTCACTTCTCTCTGTGAAGTCTCTATGAAGTCTGTCAAGTATGGAAGCAGAAGGACATCTGTAGTGGTCAAAATTTGACCCACATCAGGATCACGGCACGTGTTCAGGTGACAAAAATATGAATCGACTCTCAGGAACTCATTCTGAAGTCACCGCTACCTCTTATCCGAAGGCATCCTTCATCCATAGCTTGGAGGCCATACCGCCTCTCGAAGGCACACATGCTGGATCCAATCCAAGAGTCCTGCCACATGGTAGCAATTCGCTTCATACCATCTGTTTGGTCGAAAAAATGCCTTGGTTGGTGTAAGATTTCTTTGAGTGGCTGAAAGGTCACAACAGAACGATTTTGATTAAAAAAGAGGGGAGAAGACTCGGTTCTCTCCTTTGTTTAAAGCTGGGTTCTTTGAGTGACGGTGGATAGTGATTCTTGTTCTCTGTTGATCGGCTGACTGTCTTTCGATGCTCTCGAAAAATAATCAGAGAGGAACTCTGTTTTTAACGCGCGAAGTGTTTAGAATCCACTGACTACTCCCTTTTTCCTCTTCTTCAAAAATCCTCTCTCTGCTTCCAAAGGCCTCTCTTCCTTCATAACTACTTAGACTATTTATAGGGAGTCATAGGGGTATGATCGTCCCATAAAATCTTTCCATAATGGGGATTAACTCCCTATTATGTGGGAAGTTAATTGACCCAGTAATGAGGGTCTATTACAACAGAAATTCGGGTCTCGCACTGGATGCGGATCTCGCGTTGCTTGTTGTAGACGCAGTCGTCTTAGAACGCAAATTTGTTCAGACTCGCATTTGATGTGACACGCGAAGTTTCTCAGACCTGCGTCTAAAATAGAGTGCCAAGTTGCTTAGACCCGCGCTTGAAGTAAGGCGCAAGGTTTCTTAGACCCGCGTCTGAAGTGGAGTGCCAAGTTGCTCAGACTCGTATTGGTCGGGATGCGAAATTACTCAGACCCGCGTTGAACACGAGTTTACTCATGTCTGTGTCTGAAGTCTTTATACTTTTCTAGACGTGAGGTCCACGTTTTAGCTTAAAACACGACCTTCATATTGAAGCAAGGTTCGCGTCAGATAACTTATCCTTGGTGATTTTTGACAGCCTACCCCCTCCAAAATTTTTGATACTCCGCGGTTGACTGGGACGAATTTTGAAATACTTTGGATTTCGGTTGAATTTGGGCTCCCATTATTAGACTGGCAATCTTTTGAGATGCCTTGAGCTTGATCCTGTATGGATTGTGGTCTTCGTGAGTGTATTGTTGAACTTCTTGAAGCCTTTAGGAAAGATCATCACAAGTGTTTTGATACTCACTCTAGCACTTGTCATGAGCTCTGATTTACTTGTCAGTGTACCATTGAACCAGTATAGTTATCGATCGCTCTTTCCGTTGAACTGATTGCAGAAGTAGAGACATACTCCTTATATGTGAGAGAATGCAGCCATCACAAACGCGATCATCACACTGATCAAATGGAGATGCGAACTTCAGTGGACGTGGAGACACGACTCTCAATTATTGTAGAGACGGGGATCTCAATTGCCGTTGAGACGCGACCCTCAATTATCGTTGAGACGCGACTTTCGTTGAGATGCGGCTCTTGGAACGAGGAGATTGTATTAGATGCTTCGAGATGCGAATGTAGGCGCCGCTTGGGATGCGTGTATGGCTTGGGAACCCAAAGGTCATTGAGAATTTCGGGCGTGAATGTCCACGTGTCTTGCTCAGATTGGATTAAGATTTGCGCCATGAATTAAGACCATTAAAGGGCTTTTAAGAATGGCTTTGAGTTTTACACTGTTAATTAAGGCCATTGGAGAGCCTATAAATAGGCTAAGAGTCTCTTAACATTCATTCATTTTGAGTGTCCTCCTCCTCGAGCGTGTATCTTGAAGAACTTTCAGAGTTCTTAGAAGAACCCAAAGTTTTAATGCTTTTTCACAATATTCTTCAAAGATTATCATTGTCAAGTGATCTCAAATCCGAAAAACATCATTTCTTCCTCTGGCATTCTTATTGCCGCACCCTAATGGATGACACTTTCCTTCAAAAGATCCTTTCTTCAGGTAGAAAATGGCTTTTGTCATTGTCACGCCTGGCGAGACACTGTCTTCTTGAAGCTTTGCTATCACCGATCATGACGAGACACTATCTCTTAACTTCTTCCGAAGTTTCCAAAGCTTCTTTTGAAGTTAGACAGTTAATTTAAGATCCACGAGTCCATGCTTGATTTGCAAACGTGAATTCTCGCGTCAATGGGTAAAACACGGATCTGAGTCTCGATCTTCTTGATGTGATTTTCACGTCCTAACAAGTTTCGCGTCTTGAGATATTATACGTGAGCATATCGAACTTCACGTTCTAAGATCTTAAATGCAGTTTTCATTTATAAAATTCACGTTTGAGCTTTAAGACTTAGAAAATTTTTAAGTTTGGAGTTCAGACGTGGGCTTCTAAGAGTCTCGCATTTCAACCATTGGACACGGGTCTCATGTTGAGCCTCGCACTCAAGCATCTTGAATGTTTTCTGTCTTTGTGAAATTAACCCCCTGATTTTCTCTTTTATAGGATTCGTTTATATCGACGGTGCTGACCCCACTGTCTCTTCTAGCCTATGGAAGACAGTTATATTTATTGAAGCTAACAAGAACATCAAGTTCATCCAATCAGCAGCCATTCAGCAAGTCAAAGCTTCTCTTCGGAGATGGCATCAAAATGGGAGAGGGAGATCAGTATGGTCTCGGATCCTCTCTTCACCAATCTTGTTCAAGAAAGCAACCACAATGAGCATGATACATTTAAAGGTCACGGAAAAGGGGACATCACCAGTAAGGTCTCGGTTCCTCCCTTCACCAATCTAGCTCAAAGAAGTTACATCAATGAAGAGCCCATGCTTATTGGATGACTTTCTGGAGACGAGATTTTCCATTAAGCGAAGGATTACAGTCTTGTAAGGGAGGAAGACTTTTACACTAGTTGGTCGGGTGGAATCAGAATGTTCCACTGCATTTTGATTTTGAGGAACACCATTGTTCTCAAGAGGAGAGGAGTGGACCTACTGTTTCGAGCTACCATCAACAAAGCATGTTTAAGGGATTTCCAATGTTTTAAAGAGTGAGTACAATCTCTCATTAAGCAAAAGTTACTCTTTCTACTCCTTTTTATAACACTTCTATTTTATTGAATAAGAGAGTGTTTGTATTACTTTTAAATTTTGATAAAAATAAAAGTGACAATTTTGCCTTCTTTTTGTCTTGACTTTCTTCTTTGTATTTTGAAAATTAGACAAATGAAAGTGATTGCTTTTGACTTGTTAGAGGTGACAATTAACATAACAGCTCAAAGTTTAGAAATTCCATTTTAGGAATTTGAAAAGATTACTGTCAGAGGTGTGATGTTAACTTGATAGAAGTTGATTTCATGATTTGAACGAATTTTGTGGACTTGCTATCCTATTGATGATACTAACAAGCGAAAATTAAATCCATTAAGGATTTATGAAAATTTTACCATCAAAGATAGGATGTTAACGTGACGGGTTAGGATTTGCAATTGAAAGCAAATTGAATTGTCAGAGGTGTGATATTAATTTGATAAGGATGTGAATGCTAGAGGTGTGATATTAACTTAGCATAAAAAGATCTCATTTTTATTGAAAAAATAGTGAAGATTGTTGTCATAGATTTAATGTTAACTTAACAGCGAGGTGAATGCTAGAGGTATGATATTAACTTAGCATCAAAGAGATCTCGTTTTCATTGAGAAAACTGAGAAGATTGCTATCATAGATTTAATGTTAACTTAACAGCGAGGTGAATGAGAGAGGTGTGATATTAACTTAGAATCAATGATATCTCACTTTCATTGAGAAAACTGATATCATAGGTTTAATGTTAACTTAACAGCGAGGTGAATGCTAGAGGTGTGATATTAATTTAGCATCAAAGAGATCTCGTTCACATTGAGAAAACTGAGAAGATTGTTGTCATAGGTTTAATGTTAACTTAACGGCGAGGTGAATGCTAGAGGTGTGATATTAAATTAGCATTTGAGATCTCTACTTCGATAAGAAAGCTCGAGAGAGGATCATTGTCATAGGTGTAATATTAACTTAACAATGAAATGGATGCTAGAGGTGTGATGTTAACTTAGCATGGATGTCTCATTTTCAGTGGGAAAACTGAGAGAATCACTGTCATAGGTGTAGTATTAACTTAACATGGATTTATATTGCGATATGAGCAATTTTTGTCAGAGGTGTAGTATTAACTTGACCGAGAGATTCTGCGATTTGAACAATTTTGTAGACTTGCAATTCTATTGAAGAGGATTGGCAAGTTGAAATTTTATCCGCTGGAGATATTAAAAAAAATCATTGTTAGAGGTATAATGTTAACTTAGCAGTGGGATATGCCATAGGTATAATATTAACTTGACACATTTGATTTGTAATTATTTAACTGGGAAACAATTATAACTTTTTGAGGCCTCACCATTCCATGAACGAGAATTAGTAAGGGATTTTGGAGGAAAATTTGAGAGCAGGTCCCTTAAATTTTTTAGCAAACCCTAAGCTATCAATGGATTTGGTATGCCTTGACCAGCTATCATTTGAGTTAGCCTAACTATACTATTTCTCTCAGTATGATGAGTTATCGAGAATTTTCTGTTGAACTTAAATGCCAACTACTTTCTCTATCCTTTAGCTGTCGGAGGCGTTGGATGTAATGTGAATGTACTAGAGGAAAGGGACAAGGTTAAAATCAAAATTTCACACTTTATCTCTTCAATATGAACATTGTCCATGGTGATGTTAATAATGTTCGGTCGGCTCACGTCGATCGACCATGATGCGATCTGTTGAAGGAAGAAGCTCTTCTTTGGCTCTCTTCCAGACATCTTATAGATCTGGATGCATTGATTAGAGGTGTGATGCTAACCTAATCATGAGAAGAGTACCTATTAAGGGTAGTACATCTTCAAGAATCTGCCGCTGATCAGCATCATGAGCGTATCGCCGTCTGGAGTTATAAGGCGGTATGCTCCATTTGAGTAGACTGACTCTACTATAAATGATCCTTCCTATTTGAGTTGGAACTTTCCTTTTGTCTTATAAGTTATGACCATGGGTCTTCTTGCTGCAAAGACAAGGTCGCCTTTCTTAAAAATCCGTTCTCTGACTTTTTATTGAAGGCTCTGGAGATTCGAGCTTGATAGAGCTTGATTTGCTATTAGGCTTGCAGAGGTTTGTCATCTAAAGCTTCCAACTCCTAGAGGCGTAGTCAGTGCTTCTCTTCATCTACCATCCTGGTTGTCTAAGCAACTCGCAGAGATGAGATCTGGATCTCCAGTGGGAGTACAACTTCACATCCGTACACCAAGAAAAATGGCGTGGCTTTTATCGCTGTTCTCACCGTTGTTCGATAAGCCCATAAGCATTTGCCTAATTTATCGTCCCAGTCACGTTGACTCTTCGATATAAATTTTTTGAGAAGCTTCCCAATATTCTTGTTGAAGGCTTCTACAAGGCCATTAGCAGTTGAATAGTATGCCGTTGATGACACACTTTGAATTCTAAATTTGTTACAGAATCTCTGGAATGCTTGGCTGATGAATTGGAGCCCGTCATCATGGACGATTCATCTGGGCACACCAAAACGGTAGAGCATGTGATATTTGATGAACTTGATCATATTCGGTGTCTTCACTTCTTTCAGGGAACAGCTCCGTCCATTTAGAGAAGTAATCTGTTATGGCCAAGATAAATTGATGTCCTCTGGATGTTAGAGGAGTGATTGGTCTGATAACATCTATTTCCCACATCTCAAAAAGCCATGAGGAGGATGTTAGATGAAGACGCTTCAGCGCTTGATGAACAAAGTCACCGTTGATCTGACACGCATGACATCCTTGGCATAGACGATGGCGTCAGGGATCATCTTCAGCCAATAATAGCCAACTATTCTGACCCGGTCTCTGAGCTTGAGTCCGGGTTGGTGAGCTCAACACATACTATCATGAGCTTTTTTGGGTGCTTCCCGTGCCTTTTTGTGTGAAAGGCATCGGAGTAGAATTTCATCATACGATCGGTGGTATAATGTCTACATGATCGAATTGTAATAGAATCGAGGAGCTTTTCTTCTGATGGCAGCTGCCTCCTTGGGGTCATCAGGCAATATTCCATATAAGACGAAGTCAATGTAAGGGAATAGCAAATCCCTAGGTTCGAGACTTGTTGAAGTCTTAAAAACCTCTTTGACTTGAAAGTCTCCTCTTGGAACTTTACTGTCTTCAAGGGCGAATTTACAGCAGTACACGTCGCGATTGTAGATGAGTACTTTCTCCGTGGCTCCGGCTGGAAGGGCCAACGAAGCGGCAAATGACGTTAGTGCATCTGCATGTGCATTTTGCCACCATGGTACATGGTCTATGTAGAAGTTTCAAACTTCTCTGCCATGATAATGGTCGCTTTGTGATAGGGCACTAAGTCTTCATGTCAGACTTTATACTCCTCGCGAACTTGGTTGATGATGAGCTTTGAATCATTGTATGCTTCGAGATTTTTGACTCCAATCTCTTCAGAAAGTTGCATCCCGATCAAGAGAGCATTGTATTCCGTGACATTATTGAAACACGGCTTCGTTAGTGAAAATGCACAAGCGATCATATAGTTATGTAGGGAGATAAGTACTACCCCACACCTGCAATGATATTTCCCTCAAGATTTGTCCTTGATACTCTGTCAAAGAATAGTTTCCACACTTGTTCTTCTGAGGAGGCGTTGATCAAGTTAACTTCTGAGATCTCGTCTGAGAGACAGTTATAAAGTTTTGACGTTCTTGAGACAGAATGATCGGCTAGGAAATTTGCCAGAGCTTGACCTTTGACTGACTTTTGTGGCATGAATTGCATCTCATATTGTGAGAGCAATATGGCCCATTTCGCTAGCCTGCTGTTCAGCGAAGATGGACTCATCATCAGCAACCGTAAAGGATTGACTCTGGAGATGACTTGAATGCGCTATGAGGTAGTATCGCATCTTCTGGACTGCGAAGACTAACTCTAAGCATTCATTTTCGATTGGGTTGTAACAGTGCTCCGCCCCAATCATCATTCTACTTAAATAGTAGATTGTCTGTTCATGATTTTGGTCGTTGTTTTGAGCTAGTAAAGCTCCCAAGGAATGATCCATCACTCGAACATATAGCAGAAAATTTTTTCCTGATACTGAAGCTACCAGAACGGATGGGTGTGTGTGTTGGCCCAAGGTTACAATCACCCATGTTTAGTGTGTTTTGATGACTACAAAACATATTAGTTATTTGTACTAATATTGTTTATTGTTTAAGTGTGTTGCAGGGTTCTAACTATACTAAAAGGTTTACACCCTAAAAGAAAGTACTTTGGACTCAAAACAACTCAATTTGGGCTCAAGATGCAAATTGAAGATCATGTGGAGATAGCCCCTCTTGAAGCCTTGAAGTCCCTAGAACATTGTAAGAATAGAATGTTAAAGTTTGAGTGTAGGATATTTGGCTCTAAGATACACACACACATTATTCTTTACAAATTCTATGTTTAAAAATGTTTGTTTCTAAGTTTTATGCCTTAGTTTATATATTCATGTATCCAACTTGTACATTTTGAATATCTTGTTTAAAACATGTGTATAGACTATTTCTTGCATAATACTTAGTTGTAAGTTTTTCAAAATATTTTTACAAAAATTTCCAACTACAAAAACTGCCAGTTTTCCTGTTTCAGGTTGACCGGCCGACCGGCCCGGTCGACCGGCCATTGTACCTGGGCGTGCACGTCTGTGCACGTCTGACGGTCGACCGGACCGGTCGACCGTCTGAGCGCAGGTCTGCTCTCGGTTTGTTTGGGTCGACCGCCCGGTCGACCGCTTTAAGGAAACTGTGTTTCCTTTGAAGGAAACGGTCGACCGAGCGGTCGACCGGAGTCCAACGGCTCTTTGCCAACAGGGCAAATGGTCGACCGACCGGTCGACCGCTACGCCTGCAAGAGCCCAACGGCTCTTTCCTCTTTGGTGCAATTCTGAAATCTGTTTTTATTTTCTGTTTTAACAGACTTTTTGAGAGTTGTTGGAGACCTTTTTCAGGCCAAATTAGGTGTAAAGAAATTGTTTTTAACCTATTCTCTCCTTATAAATAGAGGGGAATGGGTCCTTACTATTTACCAAGAAAAATCCCAAGTTTTCATTGTTTTTCAAAAGAGAAGAAAGATAGTTTTCAAAGCTTCCAATTCTAATTCTTTTTAAGCTTGTTTTTTAGTTGTGTTTGATTGCTAATATCACTCTACAACTGAAGTTTTCTCACTACACTTCATAGAGCCAAAAATCCTTTACTCATACTATAGAGAAGTTGTAAAAGAGTGAGAGATTATAAAAGAGTTGGGAAAGAGTTTTGTGATCTTGTGGAGATCACTATTGTTCTTGTGATCCTTGTTCTTGTGGAGACACCTCTTCGGTAGAGGTTATTGTAAGAGCTCGGTGCTCCGGTCTTCGGTAGACCATTGTAAGGTGTCCTCGGTGGATAGTGGAAACCCTTCACGGAGGTGAAGGCGGGGAGTAGAGCGGTGGCTCGAACCTCGAAACAAACTTCTTGTATTTGCGATTGCCTTGCGTCAATTTTGTCTTTAAATTCTCTTGCACTTTATTGCTTTCAATTACTTGCTTGTGATCTTGTTCCTTTATTTGTGCTATTATTTCAAGCTTGTAATACTTGTGTCATATTGTGTGCATCTCACCATTCATCCATCATATTTTGCCTTGATCGATCATTATCTCATACAACAAGGTTGCATTGCACACCTCTAACCATTTAAAGGGGAATTAGGAGGAAGGAGTTCAGAACCTCTCACGGGGTATTCGGCTCTTAGTCTTGTTTTGAGAGATCGTTGCATCACTCATCATACTTAGTTTCAAAAAGAATCATTAGATTAGCAATCACACCTATTCACCCCCCTCTAGGTGTATTTCAATTGGTATCAGAGCTTGGTTACTAGGCTCTTGGCTTAACAACCCTAGAAAGATCCTAATATTGCTAATCATTTCATTCTTTCTCACTTAGTAAGATGGCCGATGGTATTAAGACACCCCCTAAGTTTGATGGACTTAACTTTCCCATATGGAAGGTTAAGATGACCGTTTTCTTGCAATCTCTAGGTAGTCGAGTTGCAAAGGCCGTGACCAAACCGTTTAGTGCACCCCCCGGTGATGAATCCACTTGGTCCGAAATAGAGACCAAAGAATTTGATGCCAATGCTAGGGCTCACTATGCACTACTTCAAGCCCTTAATGATGATGACATAGCTAGAGTGATTCATTGCAAGTCCGCATATGAAATTTGGACACATTTGCTAGTTACACATGAAGGGACCTCACAAGTGAAGAGGGCTAAGATTGACCTTCTTCGGTCCCAATATGAAAATTTTTGCATGCAAGAACATGAAACCATAGATGATATGGTTACAAAATTTACTAAGATCACTAATGGACTTTCTTCTCTAGGTGATGGTATTGATAATGATCAAAAGGTGAGAAAGATCATCCGGGCTCTTCCTCCTTCATGGGAAGTAAAGGCAACTACCTTGAAGGAACTCAATGACAAAGAAGAGATGGAGCTCATAGGTCTCATTGGGAACCTCAAAACCCATGAGATGGAGAGGAAAGCAAGGGAGGATATGGCTCCTTCCAAAAAGAAGACTATAGCCTTCAAAAGTCAAACCATCCACTCCGACGAAGATAATGAAGAAGAAGATGATGAAGAGCTCTCACTTCTTGTGAAGAACGTCCGGAGGATGTACAACAAGGCAAAATTTCAAGGAAGAAGGAGATGGCAAGGAGGCAAAGAAGAAAGAAAGATCGTGTGCTTCAATTGTCAAAAACGGGACACATCGTAGCGGATTGTCCGGATAAGGTGAAGCCCTCCACATCCAAGAAGCCTTACAAGAAGAAGGCAATGAAAGCAACATGGGATTCCGAGAGCGAATCCGAGGAGGAAATTGACACCGCCAACATGTGCTTCATGGCAAATGAAAGCACAAGCAAGGTAACCCCTTCCACTTCTCCTAATGATGAACTTTCCATGGATGAATTAGGAGAAGCCTTTGTAGAATTATCACATAACTATGATTTTCTTAAGAAAAAGTATTTAAAAATGAAAAAGGAAAATGAATCCCTTAATCAACAAGTTTTTACTCTTTCTAAAGAAAAGGATGAATACTTTCCACTCTTGTTTTCACTCAAAAAGATTTTGACAAGTATAAGATTTCTTGTAAAGGCAAGTCCCCATTAGTTGATACTAATGAGATTACCATGCTTAAAGAAAGAATAGACTCATTAGGAATTGTTTTGAAAAATTGTGAGTTTGATAAGAAGAAGATAGAGGCCATGTTTCCTAAGAAACAAGCCCCTAAGAAAAATGTTTACCATGCTCATGCCCATGTTCATACCACACAACCTTTACATCGTGGCAAACCCCAAGGCATGCTCACACCTCACACACACATGCTCACACTCCACACACACATCATGCATTCGTGTATGGTAGAGTGTTCTCATGTTCACATTGTGGGCGGAAAGGGCACTTAGCTAATTTTTGTTATGATAGACTAAGTGCATCTCATCATAATGTTTGGGTCCGAAACACTAACTTCCAAGGACCCAAGAAAGTTTGGGTACTAAAATCAACGAATCTGTTAAATGATGTAGGTACCCTCCAAAGCGCAACGACGTAGAGGATTGTGGTATCTTGATAGTGGTTGCTCAAGGCACATGACTTGGGATATCAACAACTTACAACCCTATCAAGATACCATGAAGGTGGCACCGTCACCTTCGGAGATGACGCCAAGGGTAAAATCATCGGTATTGGTAATGTAAAACTTGGCACATCACCTTTAATTGAAAATGTAGTTTTAGTTGATGGCCTCAAGCATAACCTCTTGAGTGTTAATCAACTTTGTGATAAAGGTTTTGATGTTGTTTTTGATAATGCAGCTTGTAAAGTAATTGATAGAATTTCTAATGCTTGTGTATTTTCCGGTTTTCGTGAAAGCAATGTTTATATGATTGATATGTTAAATATGTCTTGTAATATTACTTGTTTAAAAGCCCTCGATGATGACTATTGGTTGTGGCATAGAAGATTAGGCCATATTTCTTTTGACCATATATCTAGGCTTAACACAAAGGAAATGGTGAAAGGTATTCCTTGCTTGAATTTTGAAAAGGACCGAGTTTGTGACGCATGTCAATTTGGGAAACAAACTAAGTCTTCTTTCAAGTCAATTAAGGATATCATGACATCACGTCCTTTGGAGTTGATCCACATGGATTTATTTGGCCCTACTCAAACCAAAAGTCTAAGTGGCAATAGATTTGCATTTGTTTTGGTTGATGACTTTTCTCGTTTTACATGGGTTTTCTTTCTTGAACACAAAAATCAAGCATTTTCATATTTCCAAATTTTTAAGAAAAAAGTTGAAAAAGAAAAGGAGTCTTCAATTTTAAGAATAAGAAGTGATAGAGGAGGTGAGTTCATTAACCTACCATTTACCACTTTTTGTGAAGAACATGAAATTAAGCATGAACTTTCTTGTCCTAGAACTCCACAACAAAATGGAGTAGTTGAACGAAAAAATCGAACCTTACAAGAGATGGCTAGGACAATGCTAAGTGAATATGGTCTACCACATTATTTGTGGGCCGAGGCCGTAAATACATCATGCTATATATCAAATCGTGTTTTCTTGTGTAAAAATACTTCAAAACTTCTTTTGAAATGTACTTTTCTAGAAAACTAAATGTTTCATATTTCAAGGTTTTTGGATGCAAATGTTTTGTTTTAAATACTAAAGATAATTTAGGAAAATTTGATGCTAAAGCTTATGAGGCAATTTTTGTGGGTATTCTAATACAAGTAAGGCTTATAGAATCTTCAATAAATCATCTTTGACTATTGAAGAATCTATACATGTTAAGTTTGAGGAATCTAACTTGTTTGTTAAGAATGTTGTAGAAATAGATGCTTTGGATGAAGGCTTGGAGAAAGTGACTTGGAGGATACACCTACTATGGGAGACAAGTCAAAGGATGATGAAGGAAGTGAAGCTAAAGTAGAAGAGGCTCAAGGACATGAAATTCAATCAATTGACGTGGAGCCTACTCAACAACTTCCAAAGGGTTGGAGATACAATCCTCATCATCCCAAGGACCTCGTCATAGGTGAAGTATCAAAAGGGGTAACCACTCGCTCTAAACTTCATGACTATTGTGGACATTATGCATTTATTTCACATGTTGAACCCAAGAACGTCCTCGAAGCCGAGGCCGATTCATATTGGTTGCTAGCCATGCAAGAGGAGCTCAATCAATTTGAGCGCAACCAAGTTTGACACCTTGTTCCTAGGCCCCACGATAGACCAACAATTGGTACTAAGTGGATCTTTAAGAACAAGTTGGATGAATCGGGTAACGTTGTTAGGAATAAAGCTAGGTTAGTTGCCCAAGGTTACACTCAAATCGAAGGAATCGATTTTGAAGAAACCTTTGCATCCGTAGCACGGCTTGAAGCCATACGGATGACACTAGCATTTGCCTCATATAAAGATTTTAAATTGTTTCAAATGGATGTTAAAAGTGCTTTTCTAAATGGTTTTATTGAAGAGGTGTATGTTGAACAACCCCCCGGTTTGTTGATCCTACACATCCGGATTTTGTGTTTAAATTAGATAAAGCCCTTTATGGTTTAAAACAAGCCCCTAGGGCTTGGTATGAAAGACTTTCTTCATTTTTGATTTCAAATGGTTTTAAGAAAGGTAAAATTGACACCACATTGTTTACAAAACATGTTAAAAATGATATTCTCATTGTGCAAATATATGTGATGATATTATTTTTGGTTTTACTAATGAATCTCTTTGCCAAGCTTTTGAATCATGCATGAAGGATGAATTTGAAATGTCTATGATGGGGGAGCTCAACTATTTCCTTGGACTCCAAATCAAGCAAAGGAAGGATGGGATCTTCATCAATCAAGCCAAGTACACAAAGGAATTAATCAAAAGGTTCGGGCTTGAAGGATCTAAAGTAAGCAAAACTCCCATGGCAACAACTACCAAGCTTGATAAGGATGAACAAGGTAAAAGTGTAGACATTAAATTATATCGTAGCATGATAGGTAGCTTGCTTTATTTGACGGCTAGTAGGCCGGATATTATATTTTCCGTTTGTCTTTGTGCACGCTTTCAATCTTGTCCTAAAGAATCTCATATAATTGCGGTTAAACGCATAATTAGATACCTTAAGGGCACTATTGAAATGGGTTTGTGGTATCCTAAAACCGGATTATTTGAAATGAAGAGTTTTTCGGATGCCGACTATGCGGGTTGTAGGGTAGATAGGAAGAGCACAAGTGGAACATGTCAATTCTTAGGTAATTGTCTTGTATCTAAGTCTTCCAAAAAGCAAAATTCGGTAGCCCTTTCAACCGCCGAGGCGGAGTATGTTGCAGCCGGAGCTTGTTGTGCACAAGTTCTTTGGATGAAACATACTCTCCTTGACTATGATTTACACTTTGATCATGTTAAAATATTTTGTGATAATACTAGTACTATTCACATGACAAAGAATGCAAATCAACATAGTAAAACTAAACACATTGACATTAGGTATCACTTTCTTAGAGATCATTATGAGAAAGGTGATATTGATATTGATTATGCTTCTACCGATTTTCAACTTGCCGATATTTTTACTAAACCTCTAGATTATGCTAGATTTTCATTTATTTGTGGTGAGTTAAATGTTTGCATTATGGATTCTTAACGATAAATTGTTTTGTTTTTAACCCTTTTTGATGTATGACAAAAAGGGGGAGAAAAAGAAATAAGTTTGTTTATTTACTTGAGTTTGGGAGAAAAAGATATAATTTTGTTCATTATTTTGAGTTTTATGACAATATGTTTTTCAATGCTTTATGTGTGTTTACATTCTTGATATATACATAGCATTATTTGAGGGGGAGCTTTCCAAGCTCCTCTTCCATTTTTGTTTAAATAACTTATATGTTTTGTCATCATCAAAAAGGGGAGATTGTTGGCCCAAGGTTACAATCACCCATGTTTAGTGTGTTTTGATGACTACAAAACATATTAGTTATTTGTATTAATATTGTTTATTGTTTAAGTGTGTTGCAGGGTTCTAACTATACTAAAAGGTTTACACCCTAAAAGAAAGTACTTTGGACTCAAAACAACTCAATTTGGGCTCAAGATGCAAAATGAAGATCATGTGGAGATAGCCCCTCTTGAAGCCTTGAAGTCCCTAGAACATTGTAAGAATAGAATGTTAAAGTTTGAGTGTAGGATATTTGGCTCTAGGATACACACACACATTATTCTTTACAAATTCTATGTTTAAAAATGTTTGTTTCTAAGTTTTATGCCTTAGTTTATATATTCATGTATCCAACTTGTTACATTTTGAATATCTTGTTTAAAACATGTGTATAGACTATTTCTTGCATAATACTTAGTTGTAAGTTTTTCAAAAATTTTTACAAAAATTTTCAACTTCAAAAACTGCCAGTTTTCCTGTTTCAGGTTGACCGGCCGACCGGCCCGGTCGACCGGCCGTTGTACCTGGGCGTGCACGTCTGTGCACGTCTGACGGTCGACCGGACCGGTCGACCGTCTGAGAGCAGGTCTGCTCTCGGTTTGTTTGGGTCGACCGCCCGGTCGACCGCTTTAAGGAAACTGTGTTTCCTTTGAAGGAAACGGTCGACCGAGCGGTCGACCGGAGTCCAACGGCTCTTTGCCAACAGGGCAAACGGTCGACCGACCGGTCGACCGCTACGCCTGCAAGAGCCCAACGGCTCTTTCCTCTTTGGTGCAATTCTGAAATCTGTTTTTATTTTCTGTTTTAACAGACTTTTTGAGAGTTGTTGGAGACCTTTTTCAGGCCAAATTAGGTGTAAAGAAATTGTTTTTAACCTATTCTCTCCTTATAAATAGAGGGGAATGGGTCCTTACTATTTACCAAGAAAAATCCCAAGTTTTCATTGTTTTTCAAAAGAGAAGAAAGATAGTTTTCAAAGCTTCCAATTCCAATTCTTTTTAAGCTTGTTTTTCAGTTGTGTTTGATTGCAAATATCACTCTACAACTGAAGTTTTCTCACTACACTTCATAGAGCCAAAATCCTTTACTCATACTATAGAGAAGTTGTAAAAGAGTGAGAGATTGTAAAAGAGTTTGGGAAAGAGTTTTGTGATCTTGTGGAGATCACTATTGTTCTTGTGATCCTTGTTCTTGTGAAGACACCTCTTCGGTAGAGGTTATTTTAAGAGCTCGGTGCTCCGGTCTTCGGTAGACCATTGTAAGGCGTCCTCGGTGGATAGTGGAAACCCTTCACGGAGGTGAAGGCGGGGAGTAGAGCGGTGGCTCGAACCTCGAAACAAACTTCTTGTGTTTGCGATTGCCTTGCGTCAATTTTGTCTTTAAATTCTCTTGCACTTTATTGCTTTCAATTACTTGCTTGTGATCTTGTTCCTTTATTTGTGCTATTATTTCAATCTTGTAATACTTGTGTCATATTGTGTGCATCTCACCATTCATCCATCATATTTTGCCTTGATCGATCATTATCTCATACAACAAGGTTGCATTGCGCACCTCTAACCCATTTAAAGGGGAATTGGGAGGAAGGAGTTCAGAACCTCTCACGGGGTATTCGGCTCTTAGTCTTGTTTTGAGAGATCGTTGCATCACTCATCATACTTAGTTTCAAAAAGAATCATTAGATTAGCAATCACACCTATTCACCCCCCCTCTAGGTGTATTTCAGTGTGAGATACTCCTTGATCTCTTCGAATGCTTCTTGGTAAGCATTGTCATAGATGAATAAGACTCTCTTCTTCATCAACTTGGTGAAGAGTTGGCAGTGTCCTGAGAGATTTGATATGAATTTTTGGATGTACGCCACTCGTCCCTATAAACTCTTGAGTTCTTTGAGATTTTTCGGAGGATGCATCTCGCAGATCTTCTCAGGATCCAGACGAATTTCTCTAGATGTAACAACAAATCTGAGGAATTTACCACTGGCTACCCTCAAGAAGGATTTAGTTGGGTTAATCTTCAACAGGTGGGCTCGCATAATGTCAAACACTCTCCTCACGTCTGCGAGGTGATCGCCTTTGTCGCAGCTTTTCATGACGATATCATCGACGTAGCATTCTATGGTGTCACGTATATGCTAGCGAAAGATCGCATTCATGGCGCGCTGATACGTAGCACCAGTGTTCTTCAAGCCGAAGGGTATCACTGTATAGCAGTATATCCCTACAGGCATCCTGAAGGATGTGTGCTTTTCATCTTCAGGGTACATCTTTATTTGATTATATTCTGAGAAGCCATCCATGAAAGACATCCTCTCAAAATCGCATGTATTATCGATTATGATATCCGTGATCGAGAGCAAAAATTCGTCTTTAGAGGAGGCGGCATTCAAATCGCGGTAGTCGATGCAGATCCGGATCGTTTCATTCTTTTTGGGAACGGGAATAATATTGGTCACCCAATCAAGATGTTGCTCTTCTCTGGCGAAACCAGAGTTTATACGCTTTTTGACTTTTAATTTGATTGCTTCCATGATCTCAGGATGGAACTGTCATTTCTGTTGTTTAACTGGTTTGACATCCGGGTTGACATTGAGACGATGCATAGCAATCTGGGGTTCGAGCCCAGGCATGTCCTCATAATTCCAAGTGAAGATATCTATATACTCTCATATGAGATGTATTAGGTCTTCTTTCTCGGAAGGTGACAAGCTCTCACTTATAAAAATGGGCTTGGGGTTAGCCTCGTCTCCAAAATTTATCTGAGTCACTTTATCCTCAGTGGGTGGTTCGCGTTGTTTAAAGTGTGTATCTCAAAGAGTATTTAAGTGTTTAATCTATGGGTCATAGTCTCACTGGATTAATTCTTCAGATTCAAAAGTATCTTCTTCATCATCTCCAATGTGACTGGTTGATACCATGCTCACCGAGAGACTTCTGAAGATATCGCCAATGCTGACAACTGAGTCCCACGATGATGTTGCTGACAACTTGTCATGATAAACCTCTTTTTTAGATTCGGGATCTGACGAGAATAGTGTAGATACATAACCGAGTCCCCTTCGGGTCTTGTGACAGTAATCAGGGTCTTTGCCTTTCGGTACAAACGAATGAAGTAGTGTTCGTTTTCCTTTGCCGAAATGAAGGCCTGATTTCTTAATGAAATCATACCCCATTCTTTCCATCATGTGACATGACTTTTTTCCATAGTGGAAGAATTATGGAGACTCAGCATCACCCCTGAGCTTTCACAAGCTATGGGCTATGTCTCAATTCGTCCGAATAGAATTGGCTTTTGACCCCTTCGCTTGACTGGTACTTCAAAGAAGGATTGTATGCATCTCTTACTTTTTTGCATACCAAGAGAGATGACTTCATTGGTGCAGACAATGATGTTAGAAGATTCATTGCTGACCAAGGATCACTGTCCACGTCAGTGCTAGTATCTGACAACATAGAATTCAAAGCAAATACAGAAAAGTAAGCCAAATTTAGATCTTTATTGATGAACCACTCGCCTTCAACATCAGCCGTGGTATCAACATTGAGCTTATCAATGCTCGTTACAATAGGATTTATTTTTCAGAGACAGTCATCTTCTTCTAGCTCTGTATCTGCTTCATTGCCAGAGTCGAGTTCTTCCGGGTGTGAATTCTCAGCAGCCTTAAGAGAATCCTAATAAAAGAGGGAGTCAATAAAATAATTCTCGACTCTTTTGAATGAATGTCTTTTGCCAATCAACGTTCTCACTTTTCTATCTTCACCAACGTATTTCATTACTTGATAAAGAGTGAACGGGACGATGGCGTTGCAGTGAATCCGTGGTCGTCCCAGCAGCAGATTGTATGAGGTGTTCACGTCAATGACATAACATATCACCTCGAATTTCAGGTCCCCGATTTGACAACTGAGCTTGATTTTTCCCATCAGGCGCGTACCATTGGCATTGAAGTCATAGATGGTTGTATGAATGGTGCTCAACTGATGAGTAGGGATCCCCAAATGTTGCATGACCCTGCGAGCCATAATGTACAACGCAGATCCCGAATCGACTTGAATACGACTCACTTCAAATGATCTGATATACCTTGTGTAGTACAGGGGTCTATCACGCTTCCCTTTGACTTGCATGTCTTCTGGGGTGAAGTGATATAAGGAAACTGCTTCGAGGCATGGTGGCAATGACTGCCATCTTTCTCATGATATGTTGCAGGAATCTGGGTTACAAAAATCTCTGCATCTGCTAATACTTCTCTTAGAGTGTCTCTTGTAGACTTGGAAAGCATCAGGAGCTTATAGAGAGTGATCCAAGTAAGGATGTTGGCTAGCTGAGCCAAGACATTAAAACGGAAGAGATTTGATAGTCCCGCACCACTTTTCGGAAGAGCTTTCACATATTGAAACTCTTTCTGCTTCTCCACGAATGGCCTCATGGACTGCTTGATCGCCTTCTCAGCTGGCTGTGGGGAGTTTGCTACTTGATCACTATACCATTTTAGGTACTGCTTACCAGATCGAGTCTTCAATGCGGGAGGTGTGCCCGTGTCAGCAACAAGGGCGGACTCCTCGTCTCCTGAACTAGTAAGGGAGGTGACATCTTCCTTGGTTTCTCTTAGAGATACTCACCACATTGCTGGAGGATGCTCTAGCCTTGCTTTTGGACTTGCTGCTTGTGACAGTCATCCACTGCTGGCTTTTAACAATGTCAGGATGGACCCACATTGTCTCTCCTTGAGGAATAGGGACAGGAATTAGTCCCATTGGTTGTGAGAACCGGTATTGATCACTCTTAGTTTCCCTTTCGGGATGGGAACCACTCCGGTTAGTGCTAGTGGAAGATTTCATCTAAATTGAATCAGTGACGTAGCTATCATGTTGGCGGTCACCTGCGTCTGTTTTGGACGAAGCTTCAATACCTCTGCATCGATCAGAGCCTGAAGGACATCTTTAAAGATGTAGCAATTCTTGGTAGGGTGTCCTAACATCCTGTGATATAAACAGTAGTTGGGATCATCTGTCTTTCCCACCTCTTCAAGGCGTCTGATCTCTAAACGTTTGAGTCTGTTACTCTTTTGGAGTAACTTGAATAGAGAGATCACATGCTCATGTTTGAAGGAGTACGATTTGTTTCCACGTGGTTGACTAGAAACCATACCTCTTCTGATTGACTGGGTCTTTGAAAGTGATTTAACTTCCGTTGCCAGAGTATCCCTTCTTCTCGGTTGAGAAGATGACTCTGGCTTACGTCGCATTGACTTGTCGGGTCTTGGCTTGCTGTCTTTTTCTTCAGCCCTGACTCGGGCAACGATCTCTTCCACCTGTTTGCCTTGTAGCATCAACCGCTTTCAAGTGCGACATTTCGCCACTACTATCTGAGCGAGTAGGAAAGTTTGGAGATTATGACGGCACGTCTCCACCAATGTATACTAGGTTATGCCGCTAGGACAATGGAGTGCCATGATCTAAAATCTCTCGACGAAATTTTTGATGGACTCTCCTTTCTTCTACTTGGCTGCAAGGAAAGTCAGCACTGAGATATCTGAATCGTCTTCAAAGGATTGAGCCAGAAACAACTTCTCGAGGTCAGCCCATGTTTTAATTAAGCTCATAGGAAATTTCATGAACCATTCAAAGGCGACCCCCTTAAGGGTGCCAATGAATAAACAAGCCAAAATGTCATCGTTTGATACTACATTCCCAGTTTGGGATTTGAAGTAGTATACGTGTTGGTTCGGTGATCCTTTACCATCGAAAGTGTGAAGGGTTGGTACCTTGAATTTGGAAGGGTAGGGAGTCGTATTCCACTCTACTGGGTAGGGTTAGACTATCCCTACTTCTTGGAGTCCGTCTCAGTTGGCGAGGGCCTCAAGGCGTTACTCCGATTTGCTCATCTTTTTGAAATAAGTACTCCCATGCTCTGAGCTATCCTCCTCTTCAGATGAAGACTTGGGTGGCTCAAAATCAGAAATGCTCTTCATTCTCGGTGTTTACAGAGGATGAGCTCTCCCCTTCATTCTGTTTGCCCTTAGACTTCTTGGAAGGAGTCTTGGCCTTCGACTTCTTTTTATCCTTAAGAAACTGTGATAGCATTTGCTTAAGGGTGCGATAGATTCTTAGTGGACTCGAATCATATTGACTTGTTCCCGTTGGACTTGAGCCTGCTCTTCGAATCGCTTGGCCATCTCCTCGGGAGTTCCCGCCATGTAAGCAAAGGCGGTTGTCCTCGAACTGGAATTCGAAGACTGGGATTCAATGATGGCAGAGTGCTCATCATTCACCTCAATTCCCCTGGCCAACAGATTGTAGTTAACTGGGGCAATTGCTTTCGTGCTGGTCTAAGTGTGTCGGTAGACCCCTTCAGGTTTGATAAGGACATCTTTCAAACCTGGAGACTGATCAACATCTGACTTCTCTGAGCTGATAACTAGTTGTTTCCCCTTGGACTTGCTTGGTGTGGAACTCGGCCCCACCATGTTTGCAGTCACTTTTGGGTACTCAATGTCAGAGAATGATTCTTCTTCTGGGATTGTCATCTTTTGGCTAACTCTGAAGTCATTGACAATTGGCTAAAAATCGAAGGTTTATTTGTCTGAAAGTCGTAATGGCAATCGAGATGAGCTGCTCGCAGTGGCATCGAGGGGCGATCTGATGGACTCTCCTCTTCCTTGTCAAGTAGTCCCTTAGGTCCATTTAGGGGACTTCTGAGGAACGAGCCTCGAACTCCTAGAGGTGGGGGCTTTTTGGCTGGACACGGATCTCGCGTCCTCTTGTTGAAACACGGACCTCACATTGAGTTGAGACACGGGCATCATATTTTGTTAAAACGCGATCATCACGTTTAGTGTTAGAAACGTAGGCCTCACATTGTCGGGGAACGCAGGCCTCACATTTTGGAGCCGTTAAAATGTGAATCTCGCGTTTAACGCGGACCTCGCGTTGTTAAAGAAAGCAGGACTCGCGTTCTGGGATGAAAATGTGGTCTTTATGTTGCTTAAGAGAAACGCGGGTATGAACCTGGCTTTCTGAGTCCACAGAACAGATTGCTCCTGCAACATCTTCAAGCTGTTGACGATGAGCGCGACGTCTTCGTTGATGTTCAGTATTTCGGTTAAGCCGTAGAGGTTGTTGGGAACCCCCGACAACCTGAAATTGCAGGGTTTGGAGAGGAGGAGGGTGGCGAAATTGATCTACACCGTCGCTTTGATCATGCGCCGCTGCTTTCGCCCTGCGGGTCTTCTGAGAGACGCTGACGCGGGCAGCATAGGCTACACGATAAGTGGCATCCTCTGCGTTGTGAGCAGTGGTGCGGGCCACTTCAAGAGTAATCTCTGAAGAGATTCGAGAGCGAGTCTCAGAAGAGACTTTGCGCTATTGCCGCATTGTCTTGGGGCTGGCAGAGCCGCATTGTCTTGGGGCTGGCAGAGCCTGAGGAAAGGAACTCCTCAAATTTTCCTTGGTCAAATTTAACGACAAGGGATTCTACCGTCTTCCAAGGAGCTGGACATCGGCTTGCACCACAACATTCTCGCCAGTAGAGAAGGAAGTCCCCAACGGAGTCGCTATCTTTTGTTTGGTCAAAAAAACGCCTTAGTCGGTGTAAGATTTCTTTGAGTGGCTGAAAGGTTACAACGGAACAATTTCGATTACAAATGGGGGGACTCGGTTCTCCCCTTTGTTTAAATCTGGATTCTTTGAGTGGCGGTGGAGAGTGATTCTTATTCTCCGTTGATCGGTTAACTGTCTAGCTTCTCTTGAGGATGCTCTCAAAGACTAATCGAGAGGAACTCGGTTTTTAACGAGCGAAGTATTTAGAGTCCACTGACTACTTCCTTTTTTCTCTTCTCTAAAAATCCTCTCTCTGCTCTTAAAAGCCTCCCTTTCCTTCATAGCTACGCAGGCTATTTATAACGAGTCATAAGGGTATGATCGTCCCCTGAAATTCCTCCATAATGGGGATTAACTCCCCATTATGTGAGGAGTTAATTGACCCAGTAATGGGGTCTGTTACAACAGAAATGTGGGTCTCGCGCTGGACGCGAACCTCACGTTGCTTGTTGTAGACGCAGGCGTCTCAGAACACGGAGTTGCTCAGACTCGCATTTGACATGATACGCGAGGTTTCTCAGACCCGCGTCTGAAGTAGAGCGCTAAGTTCTCAGACCCGTGCTTGAAGTAAGATGCAGGGTTTCTCAGACCCCTGTCTGAAGTGGAGCGCTAAGTTGCTCAGACCCGCGTTTGATATGGAACATAGAGCTACTCAGCCTCGCGTTGGTCGGGACACATAATTACTCAGACCCGCGTTGAATGCGGGTTTACTCATGCCCGCCTTTGAAGTTTTCATGCCTATCTGAACGCGAGGTTCACGTTTTAGCTTAAAACTTAACAATTTAAGATGGATCCCACAGATTATGAAGGCGGTTAAGCAGTCTAATCTCACTACTCGTCCAAGACTCATAATGACCTTATAACTCGATAAGCAGTTGGGTATAACGACAGATATTCCTTCAGCATGTCAATCCCAACTACCAAGTCTCAACCCAAGCAGTTACAAGGATTAACAGATTCAATCTGATCAGGATTTGCATCTATCTACATCCATTCCACCGCCTAGGTCAGGTACAATACGCCTCCTTCTCTAAGGAGAAGGGATCGCTTCCTTATACTCAAAGCACATACCATACCACGTTAGCAGTTTTCCTCTGGCAGTCCACACCATTACGTCGGCAGTTCCCCTCTGTCAGTTTTTCCTCTTTTATTACCTATTGATTCTCATGTCAGAGGGTCTTAGGTCAATGCAACACATTTGATTCTAACTTGAAAGTGTCTTCCTTCTCTATATGCTCTGGCAGGATATCAAGAGTGTCAGTTGCTTGTGACAGAGTTTTATCCATCACAGTTCTCCAAGCAAACTCCATTCTCACTTGGTTACATGAATGCAGAGCACTCCGACACTCATGGATAATGTGCGCCACTCTTTCCGGGGTGCAGATTGATTGTTAATGATCCATTGAACAAGACACACACTTGGAGTCACTCACAACTGTGCATAAGCTGCTACTCACTTCTCAATCTAGCTGAAGTTCTACAACATTGTTATTTATTAAGAATAGTATAAGAATTAGCATTATGCAATACTAATTATATTAGGATTAGAGTTTTTTTTAATTATGCAGTTGTATGCTTATATCTCCTCAAGAATTGCCCTCATTAACAATACACAATTCAGTTTTTACTTTAACTGATTTAATATGGTATCAGAACCTGCTTTCAAAATCTTCTTCTATTGATCATCGGCATGCCAACAACGAGCCTACTCTAGGCTGCACTTATGTAGCTGGGCCCAGCGTCTTGTCATCGCTCCAAAGAGCTCTTTCTGATCTTCCCCACAAAAACCTAATCTCCTCCACAAAACCTTAGATCAAAAATTCCTCCTAAAAAGTCCTCAAAAAGTATCATTTCTCTAACTCGTTGAGTTCTTCTTGAGTTGGTTGAGTCAACTCATGGAGTCCTCTTCTCTAGAGTCATCTCCTTCTTCGACCACATCTCTACTTCTCCGCGACCTCGACATTCGTGAAGATTGCGGTCGATCGCGTCCTCCTCTACCTCTTCATCTCTTCTTGACCTTGAGATCTCGACTTTCTCCTGTAGCAATGTTAATTTCAACAATGCCATCAATCTCAACCACCTCCGCACCTCCTCTGACTACAGCGCCGACATGTCCTCTTCAGACTTGGGTTTGCTCTCACGATCTCGCTCAATCTCGTCTCTGACCCCTCTGCGACAATCGTTGACTTCTCTTGGGCCTCGATCGAAATCGACAAACATTGAGTCAACACTGTGTGACCCTGACTTCATTTCCATTCAACACCTACCTTCTCTTCTCTGACGGTTCATTAACCTCAATCTCGACCACTGTTATCTCGAGATTTTTAACTTCTCAGCATAGAACTCTCCCTCTCGATTGGATCTTGTCGACAGTCTCCTCTCGATCTCTAGCCTCTTCTCCTCACGAATCCAAATTGTACTTGCATCATCTTTAACCCTGAGCTAGATCAAATCTAAGTCTCAACTCAGATCCGCTCTAATCTCCTAACAACCAAACCCTGATTCATATTCAGAAAAGATGAGCTCTTCTTCTTCAATCCATAGACATCGCCAAATGAACCTCCTTCTCTTCTTGCAAAGCTCACAGTCACCATGTCGTTGCTGACTAAAATCCTCTTCTCTTAATGAAATCGTTCTCTCCCTCGACTGGTTTTCTTTCCTCTATTCCGGCCTCCTGTGTTATCCTCATCCACTTCTGGAGATGCTAACCTCTCCTTATCAATATTGAAAGTGCTTCTCCTGATTATCGATTCCTTTCTTTCTCCTCAGACGTTCCTTCTTTGGCACTACTTTTATTATAGATATCACGATCTCGTTCTCCATCGACGCATTTCGCATTATATTAATGTCCACCTTGCTTCAAGCGAAAGAGATAGCATGGGTTTTGGGAGTCTGCCCTGACTATTCTATAGAGACTTATAGGCTTAAAGTGTGCCTTGCGACACACAAAAGAGACTTAGGTCAAGCTTCAGAAAATGCTCCGTCTCGATTGGATCCATCTCTCCAGTGGATACTTCGTACTTGGTTCTGCATCCATCGAAGTTCCCTTATTCAGCAGCTGTCTTTGATATCGCCTCCTCACGGTTATCAATTGGAATCCATCTTTAATTCTCTTTCTTATCACCTATACTCATCTAAGCTCTAGATGTTTCATCCATCATGTGTTTGCGAGGGGTGTCCAAGATTTTATAAGTTCCAAGAGCGTCTTCATCAGTTCAAAGAGCGTCATGCGTGATCGACATCAAGTTTTAGAATTTTAATAGATATTTTTCAGATTTTATTTTATTTTTATTATATTTCTTTTAGATGTTATTTTTTTTTCATCCAAATTCACAATTTTTCATCCATTGTGAGTTTGTGATAGGGTATTAAGAATAATATTAGTATTAGAATTAGAATTATGCAATACTAATTGTATTAGGATTAGAGAATTTCTTATTATGCAATTGTATGCCTATTTATTTCCTTGAGCATTATTCTCATCAATAATACACAATTCAGTTTCTTCTTGAACTGATTTAACATAATGCAATTTAATGCTTCAAAAAAGCTTATGTGTAGTATGAGAACCAAGCTGATTTTGTATTGGGCACTACATTGCAGTCTAAAAAACTTAGAAACACCATGCATACTCTCCCGATCGATTAAACTCTTACAGCTCAAAACTAACTTCAAGCAATTTTTTCTATGTAGCGCATTTGAAGGGACTACCGAGTTTTCTGTCATAAAGACTTTGTATCAGGGAAGCATGAAGATATGCTCGTTCTGGAATTTCTATGATCCTTTATAATTTTATATATTAAGAGATTTTAGGTAAATTCCCTACATATCGTTTGTAGCCGGATTATCTAAATTCAATTGGTAATCTATACAATTACTTTAAAACATAAGACCTAAAAGAAGTTTTATGCCTGATTTCCTTACATATTTCTCGCATATAAACGAACCGAACTCAGGCCCATACCCAATTAATGGCTAATCCTACGGGCCTGAGCCCATGATGCCCGTATTCATGCTCGTGCGTATCTCTCACTATCATTAAATTTCACCGGTACTTAGCGCGCACACAAAATTTACGTGAAACTTTTTTACACTGTCCACAAACACAGGATCCACATTATTTTTTAAGTCGGCAATCAACATGCGACTGCTTCGCGTGCATGATTAGTTTCGTATAAATTACCAGAAAGAAAGACATGTTACAAGTAGGACCACCACCTAAACTTAAAAAGCTACATGCATGTTTGTTCAACCCTCAGGTTCACTGAGGGCGCGCCGCAAAACGCAAGTCGTAAAACTTCTTTTCCATTTTCCGTTTGTTCGTTTCGCTGAAAAATAAGTTGCAAAATGCAACTCTTCTTTTCCCACTTGCAGTTGCTACAGTTAAATTTGTGGTCATGTAAATCTCACTTTACACTCATATTTTCCCACTTGCAGTTGCTACAGTTAATTTTGTGGTCATGGAACTCACTTGTAGTACACTTACAGTTCAAAACAGTTACTTGATAATCAATATATAATTTAATATTATTAAATATTTAATATTTAAATAGTGTTCAATTTCTTATTTAATTATTTATATTTTTAATCTTTAATTTTTTATTGTTTTTAATATTTTTTTAATATTTAATATTTTACTATTTTAATTTACTATTTTATTTAATACTTTATTATTTTATTAATAATTATTCCATTTTTTATTATTTTAATTAGAGTTAATATTTTATTAATATAACAATATTATACTTTAATATAAAATTACTATATATTTAATTATTTATTTTTTAATATAAAAAATTACTTTATTAATATCATAATGTATTTTATTATTATATTAATATTTTATTATGTTAATATTGTAATAATAATTCAGTATAATAATACTATAATGATAATTTATTATTAAATTATAATTATATTTTACTTTATTAATTTTATATTTCTATAATATTACAATAATATTATAATAAAATTTATATTATATATTTTTAATATTATAATATTATAACTATATTTTATTATTGTTGTAAGATTTTTTAATATTTATATTTTACTAGTATTCTTAAAATTTTATTAATGTTCTTTAGATTTTCTTAAAATTTTATATTATTTATTTAGTTAATATTTTAGTAATATTTTACTATTTATACTAATATTTTATTAATATTATTATTATAAATAAAATATTAAGATTATTAATTTATTATCTCAAATTTATTAATATAATTTAATTTGCAATAGTAGATTTAATTTAATAGTATTTATAATATTTAAATCACTGCTACAGTTAATTTTGTGCTCAACTTTTCCACTTACATTTTTACATTACCAACCAAACACCGTAAAATACAATATACTTTACCATTTACATTTTCACTTTATCAACCAAACACTGTAAAACACAATATACTTTTTCATTTACACTTTACTTTATCAACCAAATACCGTAAAACACAATATATTTTCTCTACTACAGTTTACTTTTTTCATTCTCATTTTGCGATTTACGTCTTGCGACGTTTTGCAACGAAACAAACAGGCCCTGAGTTGGATCCCATGGAGCCTGCTTCCAGACTCACGAAGAAACAATGTAGGATTTGATAGCTTGAAAGTTTGGATCAGGATTCAGACTGAACCATCGAATAGTCGGTCTCCAAACTCCGTTGCCAACTTGATAACAGATGCTGAAAATGAGGCTTGAGCCTGACCTCCACCATAAACCCTCGGCCATGGCCCATCTCAGGACTCCATCAGCAGTCACTGCAACAATCAAGTGGACAGCTGTCCACAGTGCTACCCCCATGAAACTTTGTTCCCCGTTTCCTATGGTCCCCCAAACAACTCAAATATGGCACTCTGGGCCATGGTTTTCCTTTGTGGAGGGGCTTTGTGGCCTCCACTTGTGATATTGTTTGTAATGTAGAAGTGCGAATGGAAATGTATAGTCTATTTTTTGATGTTTAATTGGTAATATGAAAGTGAAAGTGAAAAAGTTGATCATAAAATAATTTTAAATTAAATATTATTTTTGAAGTGACATTTTTAAACTGTAATTGAACTGCAAGTCAGATTTATATGACATCAAAATTTATTGCATTAAGGTACAACTTTTTAAAAGTGAGATCTATATTATCACAAAATTAACTGTAGCACCCAAAAAATGAGAAAATGGTAGTATAAAAAGAAAGTGTAAAAAAAAAAAGAAAAGAAAAATGAGTTTTATAACAGTCGCCAGAAATCCTTGACATCCTTGCCTTAAGAGTTTAGTGGCTTCACAGTTGAAATGACTGGAGTACAAATCTTACCCTTCATCCATTCATAAACTCTTTCTGGAGCTCCTTCTAACTTAAATATTATTCTCTTCTGATGACAATCTACATGAGCTCGATATGTTGACAACCAATCCATTCCCAGGATGATGTCAAATTCCATCTCTCCTAATTTAATCAAGTCTGCATGTGTTTTCATTTCTCCTATAATGATTTCACACCCCTTATAATATTCACTAGTGGTCACACTCGCGCCTACTGGGGTTGACACCACTAGTTGATAGTTCATAGGTTCAGAATTCTTGTTAATCATTGCAGCAAATGATGAAGAAATAAATGAGTGGGTAGCACCAGGGTCAAACAATACTTGGGCAATATTTTTAGACGCACAGACGGTACCTTCCACCACTGCATTGGATGCCCTAGCTTCCTGTGGAGTTATTGCGTTCATTCTTCCTTGAGCTCTGGGTTGTTGCACCGATGCTTGCGTCGTGGCTGAGCGAGTCCTGTTGACAGGTTGTCGAAAGGCGGTCGCTTGTCCTCCTGCTGTGGGGCAACACCATGGCTGGTCTCCCTATTCCCCTACTAGCTCCTGGATATCCATGCAGGGTTGGGCATTCTCTCCTCATATGACCCAAAAATCCAACTTTATCCAGTCAGAATTCACACTTACGTTGAGATCTGAGAGAGAAGTTCTTCTTCTCTGTAAAACAAATTCTGAAGCCCTAAAATCCCCACAAATTCTTCCCTAATCTCTCTCAGATCTCTTTCACCAACCAACTCTCTCACTCACTCTCTTTCTCTCCCTCTCTCTCTCGCACCCCCCAGCCGAAGCCAGGGGGCGCCACCACCGGCCAGCGCCATCGCGGCCGCGCAGCCGCGCGGGAGGGCGGCGTCAGGCCACGCACGGCCTGGTGGGGGGGGAGGGGGGTGTCCGATTTGGCCAGAGGAAGTGAGGAAATTCAGTTTTGGGATATTTTTATAAGGTAAAACTCAAGCCCTAATTCTAAATTTTATTCCAACTATTTGTTTTTTTTTCCAGAGATTAAAAATTGGGTGAAGTTAGAGTAACACTCAATTAGTTACTCTCATGATGATGAGTAGTTCATAAATTAAAATTTTGCCTTGTTGTGTTACTAGGGTTTGAGTGAAGGAATTGATCAAAATCGCAGTGGGAATCCTCATATCTTGGTGAGTAAATTTACATACTCACTTAAAAGACTAAATGTACCAATTTAATTATGTAATTGTTATATGTGACTAAGAGGGATTTTAGGGAAAATACAATAAATGAGGGTAGAGTAGCATGTAAATTAAATTACATGGAGTTGGTGCCACAATTAATTTTTATTAGAAGGTAGTTGTATAAATTATTGTGTTATGTGTTCGTAACAATTTAATTTAAGTTAAGTAGTATAAGTAATGTGAGTGGTGATGGGTGTGTACTAGAAGGTAAGGGTACTTTAGTAGTTACGTTACCAGCTATGTATGTGAAATGCTTAAGTCATTAATTATAATACCTTGGCAATCCCACATGAATTACTTTGTACTACTTACTATAGTAATACACATATAATAGCATGATTAAATATATTGACGACATGTGAATATGTCTATTTTGTGATTTTGCCATAACATGTTGATTATGTAACCTACACTATAGTATATTTTGGTCATGCAATATATGTGTGGGTCGCTTATAGAATTTATATGTTATTATGATTGCCTATTTATGTATGTCTTCTAACAGGAGGAAGGGGCCGGCGGGAGCCGGTAGGAGGGGGGAAGACGGTGAGTGATGTATTGCATGTTTGATTGCAACTATAGGAGGAAGGGGCCGAGCGGGAGCCGGTAGGTGGAAGAAGACGGGGTTTCACGGGAATCACACTTTATTATTATATGAACATGTATGCGTATTCTTATACTACATAATAGAGTCATTATGGTACTCCAAGGAGGAAGGGGCCGGGCGGGAGCCGGTAGGTGAAAGAAGACGGTGGAAATTGGTACCCTATAATTAGGGTGATGTGTAATTGTGCTCTAGTAAGTAACAAGATATTATGTTATCAATAATTGGTTGGAAAGTAATAATTGATAGTCAATGTTTGTGGAAGGTAAGAATTCGTGTCTAAAGACTTGCTTGAGAGGGATCAAGTATTGATCTCGCTTTAGTACATTATGGGAAAGAACTTTTATTCATAAAGAAAGCCTAATAAGTAAGACTCGTAAAAATTAAATTGAAACGGGTGGCATTTCCATTCATGTAAGGTCCCTCTTGAATTCCATAAAGTATGTTGTGATATTATCTCATGTTGTTATCAGTTATAAAGTGTTTATGAAATTTACTCGCTGAGCCGTCGAGCTCATTCCTTTCATTTTCTCTCTTTCAGGTCTGGATAAAGGTAAGGGCATAATGTAGCATGGATTAGTCATGAGCAGGATGTCATATGTGTCATAAACACTTACTTTGTTCATTATGTACATGTAATTATGTTTTATGTTAGCATTACCTAAATGAGGGTGCTATGATGCTACTATCATATGTAATGTTTGTAATAGTTTTAATTAGAACTTGTGTACTTGGGAAGTTGGTGAAGTGAGGTATTGTGATCATGTTGGTAGAATTTTGTGGATTATGGATGCTTTGATGGTTATGTAAGATGAATGCATGGCATAAGTATATTTTGGGAGATATTTTTATTTTTGTGATAAGTAGGTCATGTGAACGAAATGCTTTGTGGATATAAGTAGGCCTTGGAGCCGAAATTCATATTTCTGTATATGGAGAAAGTTAAAATTTTAGAGGAGATGCTGCTGAAATTTTCTAAATTTTGGATTTAACGAAAGGATTGGGAATAAATACGTGTTTTTGATCTAATCTGCTTATTAGAAGCTGGGACCGTTACA